>JAHQIW010006933.1:0-139318 GCA_019055375.1 Parelaphostrongylus tenuis | reverse complement strand
CTGCAAGGAATTTTAGACATATCAAGTAGATCACACAACCGAAATATGTACTAGAAAGACGCGAATTTTTGAGAAAAAAGGACAAAGACGGAGGGTAGAGAAGAGAGGGGAGAGACTCTATAGAAGTCAATAGTCGCAAATATGCTTAATACTAATTTCTCCTAGGTTAAGAGTGTCTGAAAACTCCCTCCGCCAGCAACAAAACCCCTGATACCACGATAGTGTTCACCTCAAAATCTATGATTTTGATCGGAAACTAATGTAAAATCGTCAGCTATATATTTTTCAAATAAGGAGGGAGATATGGAACGCCTTTGTGATTAATGTGGTGATCATGATGAGAAGTTTAAAAAATGGGGTATCCATAGAACTCGCCGGCTAATAGCGCTGGCCGATCAACTGGTAACTTGTCTATCGAACGACAAACACAGTGTCTTCAACTGCGGGATAGACATTTAGGTTAACATTGATGCTGGAGACGACAAGCGCTCAAAAATCGTCCTCGTTATAGAAGTGAAGAGCAGAAACTTAGAAGAAGTGAATGATCGATTTTCTAAATAACTTTTCCTATACTGGAATTGGTAAATGACATCAGGACCCGTGGTACAATGGTTTTAAGCTATTTTATGCGAGCTGGACTCAATAGGAGATTTGGGCTTGCCTGGGCAGCGAGTTGCTGCTAAAGTAACTAAAACTACGGTTCGTTGCCAATCACGTGAAGGTACTGGAAGTGGTAAATGATGTCGGCCGTAGGCACAGTGGATCTGTTACTAGTGTAATCACATTACGCTCTAAAAGTTTCCAGAAGTGGAAATCAGTGATATATTGATGTGAAGACTATTCTCATCTACAGTGGCCACTAGTGACAAGTGTGACAAACTTTATACGACCACTTTGCTATTTATACAGGAACCATCATCTTCATTGACCAAATGTAACTATTTCTTACATGCACTTCTTTTCCACTCATTCATGCTATTCCACAAAGGTCTTACACACTTGCGCGGTGTCTTGGCTGATATCATTCTCTGTAAGGATGTCGTAGAATGCTAGTCGAAACGATGCTCCTCAAGATCTTGGGGAAAGCCGAGCTCTAAAGCGTCTCTCACATGGTTGCAAAAAGTGTTTTGGGAGGGTGTCGAGTCATAAACTCCTTGATAAGCCTGCATTAATTAAATCAGCCACCTCTATGTCTTATCCTTTTCCCCTCTATCCGAGGTTATTTTTTTCCTCTACGACAATAATAAAGCTTCAATAAAAGTAGTAATCTCTATGTTTCTAGCGGTAGCAACGCGCCCAATTTATGCAATTGTGTAATATTATCAACATGTGTGTATAATAGAAAATGAAATAGTTGATTCTTTGAGACGATTCTGTTCGAACGCTAAATCCTAAAAAGTTTGCACTCACACTGACACACGGTGAGTAACCTGTTCCGATCGGCGGATTTGTCGCTCGTTCCATAGAATTGGGAAGTGACATCGCCCACTTCTTCAGTTTGTGTGCTGCTGCATCAGCACGCCGATACTGCGAAAGGACGATGTCGAATTGATGATGCCAGCGAAGGCGGGATCCATATAAGACGACGATATGGACTAAAAATCATGTAATCAGTTCGTTGATGTGTTTGTTAGTTGGTCATGGAAGCCTCAAACACTGAACAAATTCGTCTTCTTGGAACCTCTTTATTCAAATGTGGTTTAGTGTACTTCTATATTACGTCGCAAATGGAACTAAATTTACTACCACAAATTTCACATGTATCGTAAATGAGATCACATTAGATATCTAACTCAGAGATTAGATAATTTGGTATCCCCAGTGCTCATATCTTTAGATAAAGGAAGAAGGATAGAGCTCTTTGCGTTGATCAATCCTCGAGAGATGCGTCATGCAATCGAGTTCAATTTTGGCTTCGTTTGAAGTGACTGAGTGCATTTCTGACTCTTGCGATCACCCATGGCGGCCCAGACAAGTCTGATGTTTTCGTTCATCGACCTCAGAGGGATAGAAGGCTTTGGGCGAGCTCTGAGCCCGGAATAGAACCATTAACCACTTGTGCGACGCAGACACCTCTAACCACTACGCCACACGCGCTCATCTCTAAGAATAATCGAAAGTTACTGAAGAGTTTCCTACAAAATCAACATCCTTCTCGCTTAGTGGATCGACCTGGTTTTCACAGTAATAGAAAAATCAAAGAGATTGTACTATAGTTTAGCTAGGCTGAACTCTTCAGGGCGTCAAACGCACATCAGGAAAATGAGCGACTCTTTGATGTGAATTCGATAACAAAAGCACAGAAGAAAATTTAATAGTCAACGAATCCCTAGTAGCGAAGATAACCTGCTGAGATACTCTTCTAAGCGATAGGAAGCAAAATTGAAGTTCTCTTGATCACCGCTTGAATCATTCGATGATCAACGTGACTGCTGGTGAGACAGGTTGTTTGGAATTATATAATTTGGTATACTGCAACTCTTGAAAGTTGTCGGTGCCGGTGAAACGAACGTGAGCTGGCGAACGATCCTTTGTCTTTACGCTCCACACGCGGGATGAACTTGTCACTTTTTATGCTATGAACTTTGTTCCCTTGTGGTGTGAGCAGAAATTATTTTGTTGAATTATTCAAGACCATCATCCTTGCCTATCCTATTTTTTACGCATGTTAGTTACCCTTTATGTTTGGAATCTACCCTTTGTGTGCGTGGATTTTTACGTAAAAACCGTGTGCTCTCTGTAGCGCTTAATGTGGCAAATTCTTTCCTGTGGGTACAAATATAAGCTTTTTGTCAAAAGCTCGTTAGGGTTACTGTCGATCCTACCGTACTCAAGCCACTTATTCGATTGGTCTAGTGACAGTTTATCCACAGTTCAACTGCCAATTTTCCATGTTCTACACCTACAGTATCGCGTCAGTGCTAACAATCACCTCAAAGAAGTTTCAAGTCAGTCCTAAACACAGGTGGTATTTAGGCATAAAAGCGCTCAATCTTTAGGCACTTCCTAAGTACAAATGAATCGAAATCGGTTGTTGACCTGCGGTCTTTGGTCATATTCTGCGGGGAGACTTGGTAAATCGAAAAATATCTATTGTGAGAAATTTAACAATCCTAGAAGCTTATTAAGCAAAAAATTTGTTTACTAATGTGTGCTACTTATCTACTGTACTGTATCTTTTTAGAGGACTAATCTCACCTTATGTTTTTGTTCTACAACCCTATCGCAATTTTATTTTCTTTCTTGAAGGAAAAGTAGGTCAGTCTAGCTAAACATGAGACGTCATCGTGAATTGGCTGAGACCTGATGACTGATAAATAATGTTCTGTGCAAGTTTGTGTTTTCGTTTACATTTTCCGTAAATCTTTGCAACAGCCAACGTATTCTGCTTGGGTCGACCTACCGTAATCGAATCGTTTGCTATCACTATTAGAACGAAAACGCTTCCAACTATGATACTTCGCACAATACTTTTTGGCTTATTCGTCACAATTCACACACAGGTTCGACTAGTATTCAGTTATCTGCTATTACTTCCTCTTTTTTATCAATCCAGGATACCCCAAATGTCTTCATCCTTTTTCCCGCCAATATTCCTATAGATTATAATTTCTTCAACTTTTCAACAGTGCTTTCTTTGACTATCTTAATCACCTGTTTCGCTCTGTGAAAATGCAAATGACTTTTCGTATAAGAAGGAAACAGTATGAAGATCTATATATGAAGGATGAACTTCCAGTATGTTATCGCAATTAATCATTGTTCTTGAATTGCCCAAGTTTTCTTATGGGAGGAGATTGATGTGTTGGAATAAAACAACATTTGTGTAATATAATCGAGACAGTAAAGAAGTATGTTAGGCGAGAATAATCTGCGAAAGAAGTTTTCTGCACAGTCTGATCAGTGAGAGATAGATCACTCCATCATACTGAATTCTTTTCACCGAAAAATAGCTGATATACTTCTTTTTTTCCAAAACTCTTCGAGATTCTTCTCATTCTGTCATCCTCTATACGCAAACGCTACAAAATGGCTTCTTATTTGGAACACCCTTCTATGACCAAAGTATAATATGTAAAGATAACAATGAGGCTGAAAATTATATAACTTTATAAGTAACACTAATTAATGACCAGTAACTTACCATACTTACTAATGCCACTCATCGATTCGATTTCAATGACTTTTATTTCCTTAGATTCATTTCAGCACACATTCGACAGCAGCTCCAGTCAAGTTCCCAACGGATTGCTACAGGTAAAATTGCAATACTCTCTCCAAAGAGAATAAAAAGGCTAGGTGAAAATTCTTTATTTGTCAATCCATGTATCTCGTCATTTTCAGGGTGGTGTGTTCAGTCCAGAAAATGGTATAACATAGTTACACAAATGACCAGAAACAGAAGAGGTGCACTTTCGGACCCACTTGAAATCGATACCATGAGTAGTATCAACACCGTTAATGGCGTAACCACTGTAACGGCGAAAATCGGAGGGATACGTTATAGTACACAGCTGCCACTCATCGGTATTATCTACATGATCACCACCCGTACCAATTTTAATGGCAAGCGAAGTGAGGAAGTTAGGATTACCATAAATGGTGACACTACTGTATACACGACGGAGAACGGCAAGACCGTTGTCACTGATCGCGATGGGAAGAATCCGACCCGATGGTGGACCGTTTGGTGTAACTTCAATGGCATGACTCAGAAACGATCGATGTTTGGAAAAATCTCAAATGCTACCGATATTATGTAACACTATCAATAGCAGGTCCAGTCCTACAGGAAAACTCGCTGTTCTCCTTCTGTTGAGCAATCGATTTTAGTCACTTTTTCATACTGCTACTGCAGAGGTTATTGAAGTTATGGTAATAAAAGTCAGTACCAAATAAATGGTGTACAGAAAGATATAAAGAAGATCTATGGTATACTTTTCAATAAAATTAGCTCTGATGTTCAATATACCAACTTTTTGTAGTTCTACCATTCCTGATAAAAAAAAAACATGTGGTGAAGGAAAAAAAAAGCAGATGTGAAGTCAATATCAGGGAGGAAGAAAAAAAATACAAGAAACTCGCTTTTATCACCTTTAATTAGTGATTGAGTATTGATATATTGAATTGAATATTGCATAATGCGCCAATCATCTCTTCAATTAGTTGTTAACATTTAAATATAAATCGAGAGCATTTTCACATATTAGGCTGTGATATGCAAGACGAGATTCAAGTCAAGTTACGCGACAACGTGACCTTTATGGGAGTCATTTGAGTGTAAATTTCCGCCAGCATGATCTTATATAAGTGTCACAGTTATCACCTTAAAGCGCCGTTCTATGCGGCACCTACGCAAAAATAGGTCACGTTTCTTGAACGTTATTGAGCTTGATATTTCTACGGAGCTTGCCGACTCAATTAACTATAAATCTCTTTCACACCAAATCTTGGCTAGTCCTATCGTTGGCAACACATTTTATTGATTAGAGTAAAAATACGAGGTCTTTGCGGGTAACTATGACTTGTGACAGTAGCATAGTGAAACAGATAGAAAGAAAACGGACCTCTATTGAGATCTCAGCCTGATTTTCGTATAACGGTGGGCTGATCGATGACGACCAAATGGTTGGATCGACAATTTTGGTTTGAAATTGCCAAACAACTCCGAGAGAAGCGAATCACCACTTTGCCGAACACCAAACGCTTCACAGAATTGCATATTCTCGCCTATTAAGCCCGATAGTGTCTGAAAAAACAGATGTGAAGCTTCAGTGCTACTACAGACGATGATGTTTACTTAACGCCTCCTACTTGCAAGTTAATATAAGCGCAGATTCGTAAGGAATAGTAGTATTGAGCGCGGATTTAACCTAAGGATGCGTAATGCATCCGAATTTACCATGCATCGCAGAGGGGGCTGCATAGTGTCTGGACAATGCTTGTGGTAACCTACATAGGCATGTTTCTATACAAGGTTGGTCGTGATTACCCCGACCCGAAGATATAATTTACTTGGTGTTGTGGTGCAGGCTCGAGCCAGAAATGACATTGCGCTATTTTGGGTATTGTCAATCACTGAATAGCGCGTTCCCCCATGAAGGATGATCCCGTAAGGCCGAAAACAGTCAAATAAGGGAAGTCATTCTTGCAGAATGCTAAAATAAAAAAGTAATACGCACGGCATCGTGTAAGAGATTTTGTACATCCTCAACATAACTGCGTATCATTAATCTGGTCGACATCACACAGCTTTGAATATTTCGATATCCCATTATTTCCAGTGTAATGTATTCCTTTTAAAGAATAGCTCAACGTTTAGTGACTAAAAGAATCAAACAATTATCACACTCAATGACCAGGGTTACAGACTTTGGCCCCTGATCGAGTTTGGATCAGTAACAAGGAAGTCCCACAGCAGCATTCCATTTTATGAAACCTGCACCAGACGCAACTTCTCTGAATGGAATTAGAACTAGATATTCTTTGAATAACAATTCAAGCTGATATATGAAAATCGAGAAAACTTATCATGATTAGCTGACGCGAGGTTATTAAAATAGTCGTAGAAGTTTGGCTGACGTTTCGGCGACCCGCCTTCTTCAGAGTCTGGGCGTATGTAGTATTAGTCTATTTGAATAATTCGGATGGTCTTATTTATATGCTGCTTAGGTCAAGTTAGAAGATCAAACGAAAAAAGGGCGCGAGATCTCGTGTGATGGTGACGCACTCGTCCTTCCGCTTCGTTTCGGGATTTCGGGCGTTCATCGAAAATGCCTCAAGAGTCTTGCGCGTGGATGTTTTCGATTCCCGCTCTAGCATTGTGACAGTCACATCAAAATCGTTGTTGATGTGTTTTTGTGCCCTATGTAAACCTAAAGATTTCGTTTTATCCATTTTAGATTTACTATCTAGATGTTCTTTCATGCGGATGAAAAGTGGTCTACCCGTTTCCCCTATAAATTCTTCCCCACATGTTTTACGTGTTAGTAAATAAGTCGTGTTCGATCTCATACAATCCCCCTCTTTTCCGTTAGGGCAGATCATACCAATTTTGGTGTTGCACAATCGATCATAAAGTCTATTGCGGATCAGCTGATGGGCGTAGCGTGGGAGGTGGGATTTTTAATAACTGAACTATATAACTACCACGGAATTTTCAAGATTGCATCTTTTAGGCACCTTTCAACCGCGCTACTAATTTCGTTAGATATCAAAAGGAGAAAAGAGGGAGATTGTATGAGATCGGGCACAAATTATTTACTAACATGTAAGATATGCGGCGAAGAATATATAGGCGAAACGAGTAGACCACTTTTCATCCGCATAAAAGAACATCTAAATAGTAAGTCTTAAATAGATAAAACGAAACCTTTAGGTTCAAAACAACATTTGAAAAAACAAAAAAAAAACAAAAAACACAACAACAACGATTTTGATGCGACTGTCACAATCCTAGCGCAGGAATCAAAAACATCCACGCTCAAGACTCTTGAGGCATTTTGGATAAACGCCCGAAATCCCGAAACGAACCGGAAGGACGATTGCGTCACCGTCACACGAAATTTCGCGACCTTTCTACGTTTGATCTTCTAACTTGACCTAGGCAGCATATAAATAAGACCATCCGAATCATTCAAATGTACTAACACTACATACGCCAGACTCTGAAGAAGGCGGGTCGCCGAAACGTCAGCCAAACTTCTACGACTAATTCACCAACCTCGCGTCAGCTAGTCGAGATAAGTTTTGTCGATTTTCATATAAAATTAATTATGCCGAAGTTTATAGAAAGTCGAACTTTTGAATTCAAGTTGAAATCAAGTGCGGAGCAAGAAAAGTTCAAGGGTCAAGACTTCATCATCAGTGAGTTTAATCTGAACAAAAAGAATAGAGCGCTTGGCATCGATCAAACCTTGACAGAGTGCCATGCATTCGTCTTTAATTTTCAGCTTTGTTGGAGGTGATCGAATACACATGTAGCCCTTACAAGGACTGGCGGTGGTCTACATTCATATCAAGTCAGTGCTATCTATCCTCCCAGACGAGTCTGATACCAATTCAACGATCCCGAAGAGATGGAAGGCTCGGTGAGCCTTGAGCGTGCAGTAGAACTACTGATCACGTGTGCGACACAGGGCACCTTGAAACCACTGCGTCACCCGCGCCCCTTCATTTCGTGTACCGCGATTGAAAACTCAACGTGCTTTTTACAAATCATAAAAGAGAAAAAAATGAGGGGTTTGCTACAATTTACGGTGCTTTATCGGTGTGTCAAACTCTTCCATAAATTGCCTACTCTACGGCGCGAAATCAGTGAACCCGCAAAAATGAAAGTGTTCTGAGCTTCAGGGGCGGAAACACACTAGCGAGCGAACCAGTGTGTAATGCAACGTATTTGTAATCACTTTGTTACACGTGCTCTTATCACAGTCCATTTAACAATGTCTTCAAAAATTTAGGATCCACGACTAGTTGAAACACTCAGGCTAGGCCATTCTTGAGAAAGATGATTAAATTGATCTATATGGACACCGTTCGATTTTATCGTTGTGTATCTTCTATAACGTTTTCATAGGCTGTTTTTACTTGGCACCGTTTACGACGGTTATTTCCTTCAGGTAAGTATGGTGACTGCTAAAAGTGACACTCCGGTAATCTAGAAGTGATCAAGAAATTGTTGCGAGCGCAACAGATTGACTTAGTAAGATCCATCTACTTACCGTATAAACGAAGATGACCTCTATAACAAGTAGTAACTATTTAAGGTTCATGGTGAGTGAAAATTTCCAAGTAAACCACCGCTATGGCGATTTAGAGTAATTTACGATTTATTTATTGAGCAGAGATCAGATTGCTGAGAAGATTTTCTTAGCACAAAACTTGTTGACCTTTTGACGTTTCTCCTTCTTAAACACCTGATTAAGTCATCTTGACATAAAATCTACTCAAAAGACCCTTTCATGATCCAAGTAGATAAAAATCAATACTTAAATGTTTACTCGCATAGTAAACAGTTACTCTTTAATCTACAAGGATTTTTTTTGAGCTCCTTTAGCAGTATTATGATATCACATTATTCCAGTGATTTTGAGTGATATTCAAAACATTCGTCCCCAGTGCGAAACTTGAACCTACGTTCCACCCATACCAAAAAGTGTGTTAGCGCTACACGTTCTACATTCCGCTATCGGTAAAACGCAGCCTTTTTCTGCTGTGGTTCATGGCCTCTTCCTTTACTCTTCACATATAAAACGATCGCTTGTGAGAAACAGTCTCGTGCAGTCGCCATTGTGTGCAGAGGAGGGAGGCAGAAGAATGCATGTTCTTCTATACTATCTCCATTCTGTTTCTGCCATTAGGGAAAAACGAATTTTTCCCTTATTTTAAAGCTTTGGAAATCACTTGATGGTCTAAATCTCGGCAATTTTACTGCCAAACTCGGTTTTTGAGAAAAGCTTATTAATGCGATGTAGCATTTAGACTAATATTATGTTAACATACTGAGGAATCTTTCCCCGGACAGAGCTTTGCCTCTCTGACATTCGGTAGTGTAGGTCTCGGCGCTTTGATGGCATACTTGGTTCCATAGGAAGAATTCTTAGTGTGCCGCAGAAGCCAAAACAAAATTGGACTTCGCACTTGACGCGCTTTTCTTGTTCCGATATGTGGATGGGATTTTGCAACACTGGTACAAAACCACCGCGCTTTTACAGCACAGTGAACAATTAATGGCATAAATTTCAATGATTCCAAAGCTAATTGTGCAGAAACTCTATTTTGTTGTCTGTCGACATGGATTTTTACCTTCATTCTGTGCTAAATAAACCCGCTAATAAGTCTAAGCCTAAGCAGCCGAAGCCTATGCACGAAAAGCAGAAAAAGTGTAGAGGAAATTTAGAGTATTAGATTTATACGCTCTACCCAGAGTTTTTCCTAAACAGGAAAAAAGTCTTGATTTACAAAGAAATAAAGAACGCTACATGTGAATGGCGCTATGCGACTAGTCGGCAAGAGATGAACGCTGAGCGTAAAAGCCCAACCTTCTTTTGGCTTCTATAGTGCATTAAGTTTCTCCAAAAAGCAAGTATACCATTAAGATTGCTGTGTTTTAAGCTATCAGATGATTGGCAAAAGTCAAGTGGAAAAAATGCGAAACAAGAAATGCCTAGGTAAAACATAATTGATTTGTACCGTTACACTGCAATAATTTTTCGAAAACCGAGTGCACCATTGGATTGCGACTTAAGCTACCGAATGATTACTAAAACTTTGAAAAAGGCGACAAATAAGTTTTTTCAGAGAAGCTGAAGCAGTGGTGGGGATAACGGAAATGTCAGGAAAAGAACCGTAGCTTGGAGTGCAAAACAGCCATTTCTAATGCTCTAGAAAGTATAACAATTCAGAATATGTTTCGAGGAAAATCTATCCTCCATGCGCAAGTCTACTTTCAATTCGACAAAATAAGTATAGCTATTAAACGCTGTTCAGAAAAGGCAAATCTTAGAAAATTAGTAGTAGTGATCAAAATACTGTTGAATACTCAGAAGCCGATTAGTTCTCATCCTCTTGGATGATCGCTGAACTAGATAAATTGCGTAAAACGCCTAAACAAGAGGGATGGTGATTTCATGAGTCCGAGTACACTCTAGGTAATTTTACATTTTACACCTTTTAGGTCTGCGGAGATGAACATATTGGTGTAAAGCGTAAGACTACTTGCCACTAGTAGGAAAAAACAATTAGTTGGTAACACTGAAAATCAATCAGAGGCCGCGATGAAGGGGTAGGACATTCATAACCGGTACGATTTTGATGTATAAGTTATAATTCAGGAATAAGAATATAAAGATTTGGCGTGTAAAACTCTGAAAGCATTTCGGATGCAACCAAAAATGAACTGGAAGTATAAAAGCTTGTTATCACGGATAATCTCGACTCAAATTTCATATCGAATTTTAATCAGTCCACGTGTACTCCTGCCCATAAGAGACTCCATGTGGTTGTTCTTACATATAAACTGAAGAACCTTAAAACAACAAAAAAGTCTGCATTCAATGAAAATTTACAATACGATCAAATAACTACGTATGGGGCTTTATTTGTTTGTGTTGTGGGAGAGTTTAATTGAGCGGAATTAGTACTAATTCTTGTTCAAACATGGAATTATCAAGTTGTTGGCAATCCAATCAGTCCAAACATCTCCACTGCTTCTTTGGAAAAATTAACCAGACCCAGATTTCAATCGCATCAAGTCCAAAATCAATTCTCAACATAATAACCGCCTTTCACATAGCTTTCACTGAATAATACAAGTGGAGATCGCCGGGTAGAGGTCACATGGACTTACAATGAACCTCATCTACCAAGACAGTGGTCCTATACACTGGTTCATATTACGAGTAATTAGAATGCCTCTATAGAATGCCTCGTGATCACTCGTGATATGGACTAGTATAAAAACTGCTGCTTTTGATGTACGAAGTGCATTACTATTGCGTGTGTTCGCTGTTCGGTAATCTCCACTTGAATTATCCAGTCAAAGACATATAAAAAGAGCTGAGTATGTTGAAAACTGACTTTGTGGTTGTTGCGATTGGAATTTGGATCTGGTGATTTTTTTCTGGAAGAGTAATAGATATTCAGTGATTCGATAGTGAACAACTTGATGTTTTCAGGCTCCAAAAAAGGCGAAACCGCCGAAGCGTCAGTTGTTTAACTAAAGATTGTTATTAGCACCTCGTGTATGGTTTGAGAAAAGAAAACTAGGGAGTTACGGTATTCTGCGCCTTTCATGAAATCTTTTGAAGGTACGTTGCGCAACACACGTGTTTCCACCTTCCAGTCTCGTCAGTTGCACGGTGCCTTTTCGTTCAGTAAGTTATTTGGGAACCTACCCCTATGTAGAGAAACCGATGACGAACCTTTATACTTAAAGTACGGTGAACAGTTTCCGAGATATTCCTTCAGAGTGCTTGATCATGAAAGGCATGACATTTAGCTGATGCATGGACATACGCAACAAACAATGCGATCAACTATTTTGAGACCTCGAGTAAGAACTTTACGGCAATTATATCACCATATACTGAGTGTAAAATGATCACCTCCGATTTCTCCATGTAGGAGTAGATCCCAATGAAGTGACGAGACTAAAAGGCATTGTGAACTGACGAGGCTGGTTGGCCGAAACAATGCGTATCAGATTATATTGCTCTTGAGCGACGTCTCAATGTGGTCTATTGCACTGATTATTACATAGTGCCATCCCGTTATCATATTACTAGCATTAAGCTATGTGAAATTCAAGTTACCCAAGTTTGGGATATTCAAGTCTCACGACGTGTACTTATTAGTTTACGTAGTGGCCTCAGACCGACGACATTGCGAAGGACGATATCGGATCAAAGACGCCAGCGAATTAATAATATTTTTATTCATATATGACGATGAAATGAATGGTGATCAGTCCTTTTCCGTCTTTTTCCCGTCTGACTAAACGCTGCCAAATATAATCGCGCTTCTCTAAATTTGTTCAAACCACACTGTCGTCCGACCATTTATTGCAGTAAATTTAGATACTCTACTCCTACGAATTCTTTTGAGTTGATAGGTTATGCTGTATTAGGGATATAAATCTGTGACTAGGTGCCTTGTTCGCTGTCTCGCCCAGGGTGACGAGCGCAATCTAGACTTGATCATTGCCCACCTCAAATTGAAATCTGACGTGCTCAGTAGACTGTATCGTACCTGCTTTATTCAATCAAATAAGTATAGATGTAAGTAACTCTTTACTGCCAATGACAAACATAAAAGAGCATACAAGAGTTCTATCTATGATTACCTCGTCAGTACAATGGGATTTCGGACAATATTTGAGTTCAATCTGAACAATTTTCAGTAAAATATTTTGTTAGTTCTGCATATGGAATCGCTGTTTAATATAGTCGCATAAAATATTTTAAGCCTTTAATGAGGTCTGGTATGTAGCCTTTCTAATGGCATGCGTCAGTTTCGATTTTCTCGTATACTTTATCACTACCACATGCTTTTACCTTAGACCAGACCTTAAAAGGCTTAAAACATTCCATCAGACTATGCTGAGTTTTAAACGTGGTCTCAAGATACTCGTTTGGAAGAAACTAGTGCTATCTCGCATTCGCTTGACAAACACTTGAAATAGCTGAACAAATGTTATTCAAAAAGTGTATCTTTTAGATGGAGCCACATTTGACTCAATTTGACGAGTTCACAAAACAAAAAGTGATAAATAACGCGCTGTTTAATTACAAAATTTCACAAAACGCACATTATTATTTATTTAAGGATTTACGTCAGAAATAAATGAGAAATGCGAATAATAATAAGGGCAACTCTCATACAAAATGTATCTTTTTTCTGGACACTTACCTATGATCAGGAGGAGATTTAGGTGCCTGAAGAAGTATTTCCCCATGGACAAAATTTTCATCATACTATTAAGAATTATTCGTGAGCATAAATTTCGGAAACTTCAAAAAAGACCCTGCTTCTCAGAGGCATTCTTACAGCGCCGTAGTAAAAATTTTTCGTACGCGTCACACCTTATTGCATTTGTACTTTGCATGAAAAGCTCTTTTTTTAGATTATTAATAATCATTCGATAGTATAGGTTTCGGTACTTTCAATACGTCTTCTGAAAGACCGTTTTACTGCAGTGTAACAGAATCAGGTAGAGCAGCGGACACACCGTGCACTGCTTCTTGGTTACGGTGTACGAGTGGCTGTGGACTGATAAAATTGCTCGATGGATGAATCATAAGCGCAATTCGCACGTGAAGAGCGATTTTTTGTTAACAAATTTTGAAGTTTTTTCCTTTTTGCACTTCGAAAAACTCCCATTGAAGCGTATGACTCTGATACTCAACGTTTCTTGTTCATGTATATATGCATTTCGTATATGGACTTAGGCTGCTTAGGGTTGAGATTTGGTAGTGAGTTTATTTCACAAAACAGAGAAAATGAAAGACCTAGGACCCCAAAATTCAGGAACAAAGTTTATTCTACAGTTACAACGCAAGAAGATCATTGACTCTTTTCTAAAGGGAGAAAATCTCCAATAATAACGAAATTCTCGCTATAACCTGCGGCGCGTGAAACCGCATTTTCTTCCTGCCTTGACGCTATAAGAAGGCCTTCTTAGCAAACAATTACAATTTTGAAATCTTCAAGATTTACGCTCTGGTGACTACTAGTAATCCAAGGAAATTCCTTTCTTCAACATGCTGATAAGATGCCCTGTTTTTACGTCTGTATTTTTTTGTGAATCCTCGTAATCTTCGCCGTAATATCATTGTGCCAACTACCTTAATCCAGTTTAGGCAAACTGTTTTGACCATAATACTTTGTGCAATACTTGTTGGAGCATTCGTCACAACTCGCGCTCAGGTTTGACCAGTTGACTCAATAGTCTTATACTCTTCCTTGGTTTTCTTTTGTCTCCGCTTATTTTTTGCTCTTTTCTTAAAATAGTCAAAAAAGTTACAGAAATCCTTAACAGTGAGTGTCTCGTAATTTGTCTACAATCCGTTTGGGGGCAAGACTTCAGGTGCACAACTGTTTGTAGGCCTTTTTCGCTGGAAGAGGCTCTACTCCTTACTTTAAGTAATAATTCGAAAACTTAGATCTCAATGATTACGGCACTATGCTTGTTTTCTGATAGGCTCTTTAAATGCATTGTAGTAGCAGCGAGAGATCACCTTTAGCGTGCAATTTTTGTTTGGTTAGGATATGTAGATGGATTTTCATGAAAAATTCAATAACAATTCCATGGCATAATTTCTGAGTTAAAACTGAATTTGATTTTTAGAAAAATCTTCATGTAGCGCTGCAACTGAAAACGAGGACACGTTTTATCCTCAAGGTTTCCTCCGCAAATAAAGTTATATTAGAGGTGTTCTGCGAGACACACGATCGATGGTCGATGACTTGATTTCGCATCCAAAGGGCATCAATCCTTTCATCCATTCCGATCGGTGAGTAGGACCAGACTTGTCTGAGAGAAGGGAAGCACTGACTTGATGCATCGATAGGCCAGCTCGCGATGTTGTAAAGGCCAGATGTGGCATTCAAGCACTTCAAACGAAGCGAAAATTGAAACTCAATGCATGCCGCTTTCCTTAGGGTTTGATCGTTGCCGAAAGCTTTGTCCTTCAATGATTGTCTATCGATTTACCCCATAAAATTGTAAACGGGCCTTTACTAGAAAGGGATGGGTAGTGGAGAGGATAGCACATCAAGTCATTCAAATAGTTAATTCAATACCTTTCCTTCGAGTGCTTTATTAAGACCACGCTCAAATTTCAATAGATCCTTTCATTATTATTTGAGCCAACATGTCATGTGGTCTGGTAAAGGCTCTTGTACAGCCCGAGACACGTGTTTCGTCCTTACAGACTCATCAGCCGGGCAGAACCCGTCGTCTGTCGATATTTTCATAGTCAGTTCTCTTGGGAGCGTCACACTCCTCATATATAGTTATCGACGACCTACGCTTTACACTCTATGTCAGGTGTCTATGTCATTCACCTAACACAGAGTGTTTTCGCACTCGATTGCTAGCTGGTTGGTATTTTATCATATTATACCTTTCCTTCGAGTGCTTTATTAAGACCACGCTCAAATTTCAATAGATCCTTTCATTATTATTTGAGCCAACATGTCATGTGGTCTGGTCTGGTAAAGTTAATTCAATACTTTTTAAATTTTGTAGCTCTCTTATACGACTTTTAGATATAAGTATCTGGAAAAAGCAACACCTTATCAGTATAAATGAGTCAAAAGAGTGCTAAACAATGATAGTCTGATTTGAAAAATGAATAACCTATGGGATTGGAAAGCCGGCTGTCCTCTAACTCCGGCATTACAAATTACTCATATACCTTATTAATTCAGCGAAACCACGAAGTTGGTTAGAAAAAAGCTTATTTATTTCCCTTGGCTGGAGTTTCGACTCATTTCGACTATGTCGTTAATTGACCGGAGCAGTTGCTTCACAGTCATTTGCCTGGCTATGGCACTCGCCTTCGTTGTCGTTTGAGTCGCGCCTTCTTTGAAGGAGCACCGCCCAAATGAGGAACTCAGACGAAATATCGGCTCTCAGAGTGAAGAAATCCGTAGAGACGTCGGTCACTGATACAGTAATGCTCTTATTAACTTTGTGTAAAGATTACGCCCTTGATTTGTGACCTATATCGTTAGCAAAGCCTGAAGCATGAGTAAGATGAGGGGTTCATCTCCAGCTCGAGGTTCAAAGTTTTGCCTATCACTCAAGGGTTCTTCTGATAATAAGGGAGCAAATGAAAAAAGAGATCTCATTCGCTGAACAGTAAACTTTCATCGGAGTGCCAACAATGATTCGAAAGTTTGGAATTCCTGGCTAGAGCCCCACGTGTTAGGTTTTTTAACAGCATTTGATAATGCTATAAAATATAGAACAAAATTGTGTTTCACAGAACCACGTGTTTTTTTCCCTTATTTCGCCTTTACTCCGCTAGACAAAACTCCTTCCTTAGAGTGCTAGCACTTATTGTTGTTTCCCTTTTCGAAAGCTCTTTTGATAGCGCTGTAGGTGGAAGAAAAAACTTGTGCTTTATACCTTTCCGCACAGAGTGCTTTCTTAAGACTATAAGCAACCATCGATGTCGTTGGTTTCAATGATTCCAACACTCTGTGCTTATTTTGTGGAAATACCTTTGAGCAATGAAAATCAGTCGAGTTATACATTTTCGGCATCTTTGTTTCGATGAGTCCATGGGATCGGGGAGGGTCGATTATGTCTGAAATATTGTTATTCAGTTGGGGATTTTTTTTACACCATCGACAAAAATTTCGGACAAAAACGTATGACTTTGATACTACGGAAATTCTCTTCACGCTGATATGCTTTTCGTGCTTCCAGCGAATTATACGCGCATAGAAATGAAGGCGCATGATCACAAATAACCCATTTAACATTATTGGATATATAGCTACAACATCACAACATTGCTACAAATGTGGGGAATTATGAAAATCCTGATACTATTCTGTCGTTGTTTACTAGCTCTTTGATTTCAAAGCTATTCCAGTTGCTTAGAAACCCATTCCATTACTACAGCACCCAATACGCAATCAGGAAAGACATTAAATATGCTTTACGCTTTTGAGTTAACTAAGTTTTCATTCGAAAAGTAGCGTTTCTCTGGTTATGTTGCCCTTCAACACTATCGTTCTTCCAATCTTTTTTCTTTCAGATAATTCCTAGCGGATATCCGAAATTCTTTGATCCCTTCAACAGCCGCTTCAATCCGGCTCACGATGAAATGTTCCAGGTATATCTGTGAATAATAATTTCTACATTGCTACCTTATTTGATCCGTTTCACAGTTTTTTTATTACGCGGTTCCTAGCACTTTTGAAAGCACATTTACTAGACCACGGCTTCCCGAGTAACTGACCCACTTAATAACAGGTAGAGAATTATAAAAGAAAAATACTAAAGGCGATTTAAGTATTCTTAGTTTCGAGTTGCACGTCAATTTCAGATTACCGCGTTCACTCCAGACTGGGTGGCTAGTGTGCCAAGATGTATCTATGTGGACATAGATAATGCCATTTCGAAATATGGCAAGATGGATACCTTCAGTGGCATCAGTATCACTAACGGCATCACTATCCTGACAGGTGACATGGGAGGCAAGCGTTATTCCGCACGACATCCGTATGGGCGTGTTGTCGCGACGAGTTCCAACTATATCATTGAGAATGGTCAGAGGAATGAAGAACAGAGGATTACAGTAAACGTGACACTACCGTATGTAAAACCGAGAATGGCAAAACTGTCGTTTACGACGGCTCTGAAAATATACGAGTCGATGGTGGCCCATTTCACATAAATTTGGGTGCAGGATATAATAGTACTACTGCTGAACTGAAGTAAAAAACTCCAGTCCCGCCTAAAGTTTGAACAGAAGCAACAGAATTTCAATCAACTTTTTCTTAATGTTACATTGTGAATGAACAAATTTTGCGCTCCCTGTTTGTGAAATTTTTCAAGTCAGCAAATGGCTTATGTGAAGCGTAATGGATCACGGTGAAAGATTACAGTTTGAAATCTAGTATATACCAAAAATGGCAAATAATACCTATACTGGGTATTTTTTATCAGTAAGGTGTATGCTTATACCACAATAAAAACAATTTTATTGATTTCTGAACAATCCACACGTAATGTTGCTTACTATGAAAGTCGATAGCGAGAGAAAAACTAGCAGATGATGTTTATCGGCACAAGGAAGACCTTTGTCACCATCAGTTACATGGCAGTATGCCAGTAACTTAGGAAAAAAAGAGCTTAGTGAAGATCAAGGTCATCTCTCAGTCTTAGACTTTATTGTAAATATTTCGATGTTCCCCTAGCCCTTTATGCATCATTGATCCATCATAGAAAAAATAAGTTCATGGATGTCGAGATGCGCTCTGCAGCTCTGCAGCAAGAATGTTAATGTGGGAAATCATTAGTACTGCGTACAACCAGTACACTAACCCATATGAACTTTATGTAGCTTCTCCGTGCCAACAAGAGAGTTATGTAGACTTCTTCGAAAAAGACATTATTGAGCAAGACGTTTCTATAGTGAATTATACATTGCAATAACAATCTCGTGTTCACTCAATGAGAAATTAATCAATTATTGATCACATAAAAGCACGTTTTGAACCGGTTTTTATGAGGCCTGATATGGTCACCTATAAAGTGCTAGACAAGCGCCTGTTTATTCCCTGCTGACTCATTAGTAACACAGTTTCCCTTGTTTACTAAGAAATTGGCTGAAGCGAGAGACACTGTGCTACTAAGGAGGAAACCATAACAGACCTCATAACAACCGGCTCTAAACATGTTATCATATTATCACATTATTATTATTTTCAGTAAGGTCTTTTCATTATTATTTGAGCCAACATGTCATGTGGTCTGGTAAGGGCTCTTGTACAGCCCGAGACACGTGTTTCGTCCTTACAGACTCATCAGCCGGGCAGAACCCGTCGTCTGTCGATCTTTTCATAGTAAGTTCTCTCGGGAGCGTCACACTCCTTATATATAGTTATCGACGACCTACGCTTTACACTCTATGTCAGGTGAAACATTCACCTAACACAGAGTGAGGAGGGGAGTGTGACGCTCGCGAGAGAACTGACTATGAAAAGATCGACAGACGACGGGTTCTGCCCGGCTGATGAGTCTGTAACGACGAAACACGTGTCTCGGGCTGTACAAGAGCCTTTACCAGACCACATGACATGTTGGCTCAAATAATAATGAAAGGATCTATTGAAATTTGAGCGTGGTCTTAATAACGCACTCGAAGGAAAGGTATAATTGAGTAAGGTCTGTCAATAGAAGTTGTGGAGTGTAGGGTATAGTTATTGATCACTACCGAGTCTAATAGAAAGTCGGTCCCATTAATTATTACATATCAATAAAATATTTCGTTTTTCGTCATTTCCTGTAGTATTCCCAATGCTGCTAATTTTCAAGAAGTTTTCTTTGTAAACAGAGGACTTCCAGTCTTACAATTATCAGCGTTGTGCTGTTTCAAATGGAAAGCAGACTGCGCACAGTAAAGGGGTCTACTTCAACAGGATCTGCTTCACTAAAAACGTGTTAGAGAAATTGTGCTGAAATGTGTACTGAAGAAAACAGATGCTTAAGTTAACACATTCAAACTGAAGGCACTGTGTGGAACTACATTTTGTTTGAGTGCCGTTTTCCTATGTCTTTTCCACTATTTTTACACACTAAATGTTTGAACAAAACGATCAAACTCCAACCCTTACGGTACCCATTCGCGAGTCACTTATGTCTGCGCCGCGACTCTGTTTACTGAGTCTTACCGTGATGGGTGGCGGCTTTATAGAACTCAACAAAAATTTCTATTTCTTAGCGGCCTACAATTGATAACAACTTACAGCAGTATACACAAACAATTTCTAGAAAGGACCTTCAATGTTTAATCAAAACGTAAAATATAAATTTCTAGGCTTTCCGCAATTTCAATTTTGCAGAGAGTTAACCGCATATTGTTTATTGAGAAGTATTGATGTAGTTTGAACCTCAAATAGCTTGGAAGGTTTGGATGTTCGAGCGGTACATCATTCACAACGATGGTGAGAAACGGCAAAACAAAGATTCTATACACTAAAGTTGCCGAAGTCTGTTCAGTAAACTCTACCATTCACCTACAATATTTTCTCTCTTAATGGCGATAAAAATCTAAATTTTATCACAGACACCACAAAATTGTTAGCTATTCGCCGACCAATTGTCCGCTGCTTGCCGGAAGAAAATCAACTTGATGACGAAGGAATGAGTGCCCATTACCATCGAAGAATTTTCAACATCGTATTACACGACGTGTGACGCACGAAACTGCCTCTCCGTGGCCACGTAAGCCAAAGGCGCCTGCGCGATGTAAATTGTATGTTGTATAATGTGTTGGTTGCTTGCTGCCACGTGGATCTCTTAATTGCCTGCTTACCATATAGAATAATCTAGTACTTTCCGTTATCGGTAATCATTCTCATCCCTTTGAGGCAACAGCGTTTTTTTGCTTTTTCTAGAGTTTTAGTAATCATTCGCTAGCTCGGATCTCGACAATGCTGAGGTTATACTTCATTTCTAAAAAGAAGTTTTATAATGCGGTAGTATATATAAAATAATTTTAATTCGGCTGCTTTTCTCTGGACAAGACTTTTTTATATACTGTTCGTGTCTTTCAAAAGCATAAATCTCGATGATTTCAAAGCTCAAGCTCGTGGAGGAAAAGACTTTCTTAGTACACTGTAGCATTCGAAAAGATTGCCTTTTATTTTGAGTACGCATTACAGCACCCTCTCAAATCATAACGAGCGCCACGATCCCGAAGCCACCTCAAAAGGGGCATGATTCGCTACTTCGAATTTTGTTCCTCATTTATAAATAATTTTGAGCTCCTCCGTGTCACTGTGGAAGGAACTTTGTTCTATCGCATTGTAGGTTCTGCTTTTCATTCTCCTTCTACATTGTGGAATAAACTGGCACTAAGTTTAAGCATAAGCAGCTCAAGTCATGCAAGAAAAAATTTGGACATGTAGGGCATACCTTGGAGTATCAAAATAATACGCTTCTGTCGAAAGTTTTCAAAAGGGGAGAAAGCTTGAAATTTAAGAAAAAATTGCGCGCTAAATTAAATTGCGCTGCGCGATCGATACACACCAATTCAGCCGCAGCTGACAAAATTTGCGCGCCGAATGCGAATCTTGATTTTATTTTCTCTGCAGCGCATTAAAGACGCCTTTTTCAGAAATGAAGCACAACACTAAGATGGTCGAGTTCAAATTATTAGATGAACATCAAAATTATTTGTAAAATGGAAGAAGAAATGGAATCAGATCATCTCCCATTAATCCATATAGGAGCATCCAATGAATTACAAGCGTTATGTGAATGAAGAGGTTAGCAATAATTGGAATGAAGGCTGCGGTTAACGACTTTCTGTGTAGTACAATCAGGAGCAAGAGCGCGGAATGCAGCTATGTCTGCTCAAAAAGATATACCCGTTGGATGGTTATAGCGATGCGGAGGGCTTCGGTTATACTATAGCACGACGGCTCAACACCATGAGGTAGGCGCTTAAATATGGTACTGGATACATTGCCTCAGTTGCGGACCAGGGTAGACCATTGTAGGTATTCTCCGTCGCCGTGGTGGATGCTACTGCTTTTAACAACTTAAGCCACTTATCAAAGGCAACCCAACATAGTGACATTGGTAGAACATTGCATAGCGTTGACGCACTACGAATGATTGCAACAAATTATTGATTGAATCGTCTCCGAATGGTGAATGCTTGAAGTGGAGTCACTGAGTGGTACGACAGAAAGGGCAGCAATCCGACCGTCCGAAATGAGACAAGAGAGTGGTGCCTTAGTGGTCGATATTGTTGATCTGACAGTTGTAAGCCGGAGGCGGGAAAAAATAGCAGCGCAATCATCTAAGAGCTACTATATCTTGTCCTCACAATTCATACTGCAGATCTAAGCAGTTCTCGTATCCGAACAGTTTCATCGCATTCATCCTCCACAACGCAAAGGTTTCCAAATATTTCACATGTTGCTACGGTTGCAGTATAATACACTATATTTTCATTTTAGTTCACATTGCCAGTCACCACATTCACAGTGTGAATACCTAAACTTGTTGCAGTGCACTAGATCCCCTTCCCTAGAGTTTTCGTGCCAAAGGTCTCCCGAAGATTTCACTGCTGTTTCGGCTGCTGGTTCAGGATTTCGTCATCTTCATTAATGTCGTCTAATGCTGGTCAAAACGAACTCCAAACAACTGCATACTTGGAGACAACGGAGCTAAGACGCTCTTCAATGATTGCACGAAAGCTTTGAAGAAGGGGGTCAAGTTGGGAACTCACGGCCTGTCAGACTGTATTAAGAGATCCTCTATTCTCCCCAAATCTAATACTAGATTGGAAAGAAAGCTATCATCGTCTGATAAAACATTCAAAATTTATGGATGTATTCAGACAGCAAACAGCAACAAATATTCTTCAAAATACAGGCCATCATTATCCACTACTTTCTGCCATCGGTCCGCCAGGTTTCGAATGTGATCGAAGTAAGGCCCTTCGGCTTTGAAACAAAGAACTCTTGACATGTTTCCTCACCTTCATCGAGAGATTCAAATCGGCGACTTTCCCAAAAGTGTTGCATTGATCGGAAAAGGCCGTAATCAGATAGAGCAGCGTTCGGACTAAAGGGTGGATGCTGTAGAATCTCCACTCCGTCCAATTCCTTAAATATGCCTTGGTATTTTGGCTGTGTGTAGTTTTGCGCTGTCTTCGGCGAGCAGGATCAGCAGCATTCGAACTTAAATTTGTAGTCGTAAAGATCAACAAATGTCTTTGTTCCCTGAACATTTCCATTTTGCAGCGCATATAGACAAATTATATATCAATAGCTGCACAAGAAGCAGACCTATAAGATGACATGAAACACACGCGATCCATGGAAAAAACGACATTCCCATCCAAACAATGTAAGTTTTCTTTCCAACCTGATATAATTCAGTATACAATGCAGTAAGCACAAAATACAATGAAACGTCTGCAAAAAACCTCGGTTGCATGAGTTGAAAAATTATCAATGTTGAACGGTGACAAGACGACGCAAACCATCAGAACCGCATGAAGTGGTTAAGTTATTTGATTTTAAAGCCTTTCAACCGACTGTCTTGAGACCTCGCTCAAAAACAGTGTAGGTTCAAAATGTATTTTAAGCCTTTCATGAGGTCTGTAATGAGCATTTACACAGCGCAAGAAACGTGTTTCGGCTTCACAGCGTCGTCAGTTGCACGGTACCTTTCTTCTGAATCAATCCTTTGTAGGGAGATAACTAGTGCATATACAGAGGCGACGTTGACTGCGGAAACACGTGTCTAACATTGCATGAGTGCTCATGAAAAGCTCAAAATACAATGTCGTATTACATTGTTCTTGAGCGAGGTCACATAACAGTCGATTGGAAGATAATGTTAATATGCCTTGTAACAGTAATCCGCTATATCAACAATCGTTTCCCTGAAAGAACGTCGAAGTGATTGTTTCACCGTACACTGAATGTCACATGCTCGTCGCGGGCTCTCTATATAAGGCTGTATATCCCCGAGGAACTGATTGAACGAAAAGGCACCGTGCAAATGAGGAGGATAAAGTAGAACACGTGTCTTGCATTGTATAAGTGCCTATGATAGACCTCATGAAAGGCTCAAAATACATTGTCAGATTATATTTGACTTCAGCTATAGTGATTAAATTCATGTCCCATAAGTTGTGAAATTCTTCTATCTCCCTTCACAGTGAAGAGGCGGTTGTAATGCTGGGACATATTTGTGTTTCTCTGCGATTGTTGCTTATAATCACGATAGAACTAAAGCGACACTAACAAAGTCTTATTATAATTCTTGTTATTTACAAAGACAAGAAAAAATTAAATTCGAAACTTGTCGTATTATTGCTTCTTTCCAAGTCCTCAAAGAAGGAGGTCTCTTCTTATAAATCCACTTAGGATGTAAACTTTTTAGCAACGGAAATGAAGTCCCCGTTTGAATTTCGTGCACTCTCTGCAGCGGTGGTAGTAAGATTTTGAAGTTAAGATGAGACTTCCTCATCAATCAATATGACAGAGAACTTATTTTACTATTTATTCTTCATTTAAAGTAAAGGAAAGTGAAAAATCTTCTTCGAAGCTCTTTTCATTCACGTCACTTTTACGCTTGTCAGAGAAACTTGTAGAAAATCCTCCCATCAAACCCCCACCAACAATATACCACATCAGTGCTTGGTTGTTTCCTATGCTCAGTTTGACCATTGCATCCACTACTCCCGCAAAAGGCATCTACTATCGTCAGTAACTGCGACTAATATCTGGATCAATTTATAAACGTTTGTGGACGATGAAGGGCTTTACGATCGTTGAAAATACGAAGATTTTTCTACTAGTCGAAG
The DNA here is from genome assembly GCA_019055375.1 of Parelaphostrongylus tenuis. Taxonomy (NCBI): domain Eukaryota; kingdom Metazoa; phylum Nematoda; class Chromadorea; order Rhabditida; family Metastrongylidae; genus Parelaphostrongylus; species Parelaphostrongylus tenuis. The sequence continues at coordinate 114,743 of JAHQIW010006933.1, read as the reverse complement.
AAATTTCACTAGTCATCCGACAGCTTGAATCTCGGTAATTTCAAAACTGCCTCTGATTTCTAGGCTCCCTTAGTACGGTGTAGCAGCAAAAAAAAATTTATGTTTAATAGTCGGTTTGATTTAGTTACTCAGTTAATGTCTGCGGGTCGCTTTTTACTAGCCCTCTAACTTCCAGGGCCCGAATCTATGTGTCCAGCTGGCAAATGTTGACTGCTTGCCTCATCACCTCCTCCACTCCACCCCCAGCTTGAGTACGGCTTCACCTCCTCCTCTGCGGCTGTAACCCCAGCGTGGGAATTACTGTCTGTCTCACTTCTCTCCGTCATTCGTCAGACGGGATCCGTTTCGCAAAAAAAGAATCAAAGCGATAGGTTGATCCAGATAGGGACCGATTTTGGTAGATCGACACAAAATATTATGGTGGCTATTACGAAGATACACGAAAAATACATGCAAACACACAAGCACAAGGAAAACATAGCCCTAGTTGTCAAACAGATCTCAGTCTTTCACAAAAATGCCTGATTCCCGATATTACGGACACTCTATTTGTTTCGGACTAGGCATCGTTTTTCTGTAATTAGACTACTCCAGAAGTACAGAATACCCATTAACGTAGACTGGTGCGCAAAACTTTTGCGTCAGATGGGACACAAATCCAAATTTCACCGTATCAGGGGCGCGTGCTTAAACAGCTGCACAACCGACGCTCGTTTTGACATCATTCTTTCTACGCTACAACGCATCTTTCTATCAGCAACCAAACTGTCCACCCTATGCCACTGGTAGTCGCTATCGACATTGAACCCAGTCACGCTGATGACACTGGGTTATAGATTATCAAACAGAGTTGCTTTTTATTCAGCCACTTTAGCACTATTATGATGTTATAAATATACCCATGAAGTAGAGTGATTGTGCAAAACTTTGCGTCAGGTGAGACCGTGACTGGAATCATTGTCAATAGCGACTACCCATGCATTATCGTTGACGGCTGGTTGCTGAAAAAAAGGTGCAGTTTAGCGTAGAAAGAGTAGCGTCAAAACAGGCGTCGGTAGTGTAACAGCTCGAGCACTCGTCCTTGGATAGGGATAAGATGTAGGTTCGGGTCCCACCCGACGCAGAAGCCTTACACAACATTATACATCAATGATTTATTACATCATATCACCTCTAGAGCGCGCATGTGGCGCAGTGGTTAGAGGTGCCTTTCGTCGCACACGAGGTCAATTGTTCGATCTCGCGCTCATGGCTCACCAAGCCATCCATCCGCCCGGGGTCGGTAAATTGGTACCAGAGTGGTCTTAGACCTGTCTGGGAGGGTAAGCAGCACTGACTCGGTTAAGCGGGAGGCCACCGCGAGTCATTGTAAAGGCCAGATATGCATTCAATCACCTCAAACGAAGCTAGAGATTGAATGCGAATGCATGGCGCATCCCTTAGGGATTGATCAGCGCCGAGAGCTTCGTCCTTTTACCTTTTATCACCTCTAGAATTGGTTAAATGGAAACGAACTCTATTTGATTAACTAGCAGCAGAACAGTAGATTTATTGAGGAAATTTACTCCATCCCATCATGGACAGAAATGATATTCATCGGTTCGATTCGCTATATTTTGCTATGGTCCATCATGCAGGAACACTGCTGTCAGTACGAAGAGGCTTACAGCTTATTTCAAGCGTCTTCAATATGATTGGTGACATCCGATGAGCAGTCAAATCAACTCGTCCGAAAAACGCCTTTTATGTTCTGAATAATGCTGAATAGAGCTTTTCACGACAATCGTCCCAGAACAGCATGCATAGAAACAAGCTGTTGACTAAATGAAAAAAGTGCTACAAAATGCAAAGAAATTAGCAAGAAGCGTGAGCATTGAAATCGATACGTATGGTCTGTAAAGAGCACCCGCTCATAGTGGAATCAACACATGTGGTTGCGAAAGTCGCAGATATTCTATGAACTCGTCTCGAAGCCGCTGCAGCATCGCTTTTGAGTATTCAAATGGCCAAATTTGAGCGTGGTTCGCAATTCATTTTACGCCATCAAATTATTCACTGATAATTAGAAGGAAAAAACTGGTCAAATCAATGTTATTCTCATTTCTAATTGTTTGTGATGTAACAAAAATTTATTCGAAATCATTATATTTGACTGTCTATTGCGGTGTTATGATGTTTCTGTAAACCCAATGATGTAGAGTGGTGTGCAAAGACGTTTGCGTCAGCCGTTATTCCAATCCAGATCTTACTCAATGGTTCAGTGTCGATAATGACTGCCTCGTCATACCGTAAACGGTTGGCTGTTGACAGGTAATGAGTTGTAGCGTAGAAAGAGTGGAGTGCAAAACGAGCGTCGGTGGTGCAACGGTTCAGCATATGTTCCCGGAAAGAGTAAGATCTAGGTCCGAATCCTAGCTGACGTAAACGTTCTTGCACACCACTTTACATCATTGGGTTTACAGAACAAAAATTTTTGTTTTAAAGATTGAATAATGATATACGTGATAAACAACGTGATTTAGAAGTGTAAGTAAACAGTAGCGCTGTTTGTGTTGCAACGTTAAATTTCTCACAACCAGTGATTCATCATCGATTTTTCGAGAGTGTTCACTGTTGAGTCATGTGACTCAATCAAAGTATTTACTTAGAGACTCGTTTTATTAAGAAATTCCAAGAGTTTCTACTGAGATAAATCGATTGTGTTTACACAAGTAAACAAATATTATACTTAAAAAAGCTTCCAAGAAATATCATATTTCGCATAAGTATGGTTTCTAATGGAAAATTCCTGTGTGATACAGTCTACCTGGTATATTTATGTTATGTTGATAAAGTGGATCGGGTAGAGGGCCGTGGCGGAGTGGCTGTGATGCTCGCCGCGGCACGGTGCAAGGCTGAACCCCATCTCCAACACCCTCCTGCATACAGCAACGAACACCCCATAGATCTCCACAGCCAGCCTAACCTTGGGATTGCAAGGGGAAGTGCTCATCCAGTATTCTAGTGCGTTAAGAAGACGAAAACGAATGGAATTCTAGAAGAATTGAGATCCGCAGAAAAAAATGTGAGTTTTTAAAGAGAGTGGATAAAATTTCGAAATGAATCAAAACAATACCAAACAGTGATCGACACTGTAGAGCGCACAAAAAATTCGAGGGAAGCGAATTTGTTCAGTGATGTTCCGTCATCGGCCAACTAGCGATACGAAGATAGATTGATTACTTGCATTTTCGTCCATCTCGTCATCGTGTAAATACAGAGCACATGAGGTTCAGTAGTAAGAAATACCCTTTCATGTATACGTGGCCGAAGCTGGACAGAACGGTTTGGAAGATCAGTCACGATCCACAGAAAGCTCCATGTGGTGAAGTTCTGGATCTCTGCGCACTCTCGATGCTGTGAGTACATTGCACTTTGGGTGCGACGGTTTGCGTTTTGATTGTTGATCAATGAACTAACTGCTTTACGCCACGCGGGTTTTATGGTGCGAACGAGCACGGTTGGTGACGATGAAGTTTATTGTGGATAAAGTATACAACCTATGATATATAAGAATTACAAACGATTTTATCACACAAATAAAAATGCACAGCAGTAGTGTGAAGCCTCTCAATAGCGTAGTGACGAATTATAAGGATTAATCACCGATTAACGAAGAACATCATTTGTAAGGCCTGGTTGCGAGAGTGATGGGGAGGAGCATATAAGAACTGATAAGATGAAGTCACACTCTACCTGACCCGTGAAAGTGTGCACCTGTGGTGACATCCTGTGGGTGATTAACCTTGACAGTACCACGTGTATCACTCATGGTAAACGCTTATTCTCGCAGTTTTCTCGTATAGTACAGACGTTTCATTGGAGTTTCAATAGTTATTCAATAGCTGAAAAATGCGATTCTGATGGTATGCATGATTCTTGGAAATGCTTTTCTAGTGAGCTGTAGCAACGAAGAGAATATGACGTTTGGGAATGTATAGCGTAATTTGCACTCGTATTTGCTTGGTTTTTTCACCAAACAAAGCTTTCTCTCTTGAATTTTGGTGGTCATTCGATGGCCTGGACAATATTAATTCTAAATATAAAATTGAACTTCAAAATTAATTCTAATCGAAGCAGTTTACTGCGCTGTAGTATGGACGAGCAGAAATTACGTTTCGTCTACGGAGTGCTTTGGGCGCTTCGCTATCGCCTATGCTTGACTTTACATTAGATTTTTGATAAACATTCGATAGCTCAAAAAATGCAAATTTTGGAGTCTTAATTTAGTTTTTTGAATTGAATTTTTGGTGCGCTGTAGCAAGGGAATTAAGATCACTTCTCGAGCTCTGAGTAATCAGCACGTCGCTTTAATTTCGCAGTAGGTGTATTAATACCTGTATAGTGAAATTTGTCCTCTAGAGACAACTTATGATGAGAAAGAATGAGAGGTTACTGAAGGCTTCCATAGAAACCTTTTTATAGTAAAAAGGACGCCCACGTGCCCTGAACATCCCATTTTTCAATACGAAGGCCACATCAATGACTATACAATGCATCTCGATTTCTTACTTCTTATTTTTTTGAAGATATATAAAGTGTAATTTAAAAAAACATCTCCTTCAATGTATGACTTTTTCCAGAAGATCATGTGATGTGAATTTTAAGATGTAACCGGGATAATCCACGGCAGAGCCCACAATTATCACTTCGTAGGGTACACATTTGAAGAAACTGCATATGCCTGGCCGAAATTTTTCAAACCATTCACCGATGTCAATCTTTTGTTTGAAATATTCATTCAGCAATCAACAATTTTGCAAAGAGCATAGATCATTAGCAGTTTTCTCCATATGTCCATATGTCGGTACTGGTCAGTATTTACCCATGTTGCATCGAAATTTGCACTATTCAATATCTTTTTTGACAAACAGGCACTTTTCCCCTATCCGCACCCATTTTCAAAAAAGTCCATTTTCTTGCTCTCCCTAGACATTTTGACAGTGATTCAACAGCTCAAATTTTGAAACTTCTGGATTTTATTTTTTTAATGGCCTCTAAATTACCCTGCAACAGTGAAGATAAGATTTTATTGCACACAAGCTTTTCTCTCTAAGCAAAGATTTACTTCAAGGAATTCTGCAGACATTTGATAGCACAAATTTTAACAAATTTAGTAGTGTTTCTGCTTATTCAAAAAAACTTTTGCTGCACTGCAACACTGAAATTAACACTGCATTTCAGAAGCGTCTTACAAACCTTGCCCAGGCATGTGGATCAATTTCCCAACATTGGCATCAATCAAGCCAACGCTTTTCGATAATCTTTTGATAGCTTAAATTTCGAAGATTTCAATGGTGTGCTTGCTTTTGAAAAGAAATCTTTTGGCGCTATAAAGGATAAAAGGATAAAGCTCTCGACGTAGATCAATCCCTTAGGGATGCGCCATGCATTCGACTTCAATTTCTAACTTCGTTTGAGGTGATTGAGTGCATATCTGGCCTTTACAATGACTCGCGGTGGCCTCCCGCTGAACCGAGTCAGTGCTGCTTACCTCCCAGACAAGTCTGAGACCTGCCTGGTACCAATTCACCGACCCCGGAAGGATGGATGGCTTGGTGGGCTATGAGCGCGAGATCGAACCATTGACCTCGTGTGCGACGCAGGGCACCTCTCACCACTGCGCCACATGCGCTCACTTTGGCGCTATGTAGAGTAGGAATAGAATTGTACTGCACATCTGAGTACTTTTAGCTGCACACAGATTTCTCTTAGACTTTTGATAACAGTTCGATAGCAGAAATCTTAAAAATTTTAATGATATATTTGATTTCTCATATAACTTTGTGCGCGTTCTTACATCTAGGAGAATATTGTGTTTCGCACTCGGCGCCCAACGCACACTACATGTGAGCGCGACCGACACGGCGCCGAGTGCGAAACTGAAGTTTCTTTTAGCTCTAACAGCGCATTAAGAAGTGTTTTTGAAAACTTAACGTATCGATGAGATTTACGCTGTCTAATGGTATGATAGGGTTTTGTTTTTTTCAAAAAACGGCCAGATAGCGTTATAGCCAGATATTCATCCTTTCAAATGATTACTAACACTCTTATGAAAAGCTCTCATCCAGTCAAAGGGGTCGAATCTTCTGTCGCCTTATAGCAGGCAGAAACTATTTTTCTACCCACTCATGTACTTTTTGTGCAGATAAAATTCTTATCTGCTAAGAATTTCATCCTCAATCTCACAGCACACTCTAGAAACCTTTTTCAAAGAGCAGATTTAGCTTTGTAATCGTTCAGCTTATCAGGCAGCGATTATATAGCTTAACCCTTTAGCTTCCACAGGCCCAGATCTGTGCGTCTTACTGACAAGGGTGAGCAGTCTGCCCGACCTCTTCGCCACTCTCACCACTAACGGCTCCACCTCCTCTTCTGCAAATGTGGCTCCCAGTATCACTGTCTGTCTCAATTCTTTCTGCCGTCCATCGGAAAGAAGGTTGCTGGTTTGATTCCTTATCACAACACATCACTGTGTTTTTTTTTACTGTTATCGTCTTGGTGTCGACTGGTATTGAAACTTCTTCTGTAACGTAATTTCTATGGCAATAGATGCTCAGATGTCTGACATTTCACTACTTCTTGATATAAAACGTGAATCCATGAATAGCAACTCATATACAAGTTTTTTTGTCTGGATGACATCTCCAAGTTCTTTCCTGGACGACAATGTGGCAGTTTTTAATGTAAATTATTTTAGAATGAGATTTCAAATCTATGTAAACTTCTTATTTCTTTCCGGTTCAGTATGCTCTCGAGACAGTTTTTTATATCAAGCCTCCCCGAAACAACTTCAACGAAGCTTTATACAAGAGTGAGGCCGTACAACTCTGCCTGAGAGACCTGGTATGCCATCTGCTTCCGACGGTTTCATTTCCACATCACAAAAAGTTGGATATGCGTATTTACCTTATGGATTTACGTTTTCTTTCAAAAGGTAGTGCAATGTTAGACAACCAAGCGTTTTTGCCATAATAATCGCAAAAATTCCAGTGTTTTTACTGCGTCTTTCGCAGTGTTATGGTGCTTCATACATAATTCAGAGAACTGAGTGGTGGGCAAAAATACGACGTCAAACGGTAGTCGAACCCGCTTTTCATCTATACGTAGGACCCGTGCTATCACTACACCACCGAGGCACATTCGCAAATTGGTTGCTGACAGCTATCATACAGATATTGAAGAATGAGTGGTGATGCTAATATACTTCAGTGGTGTAGTGGTAGCACGCACCTCCGGTGTGGAAGAAACGCAGGTTCGACTTCTATCTGAGGTAGTATTTTCGCTCACCACTAATTCCTCTTTGGTATATAATAATTGCGTTATAGAACCTTGAACACTAATCGACATCAAAATGTTAGTACCAAAAGATCTTCAGTGACACGTTGTAGTAGGGGATCGAACCATCAACCTTCTTTCCGATGGACGGTGTGCCGAATGACGGAGAGAAGTGAGACAGACAGTGATTCCCACACTGGGGTTACAGTCACAGAGGTGATGTGGAGGAGTTGGTGAGGCAAGCAATCCACATTTGCCAGTTGGACACACAGATTCGGGCCCTGGAAGTCAGAGGGCTAGTAAAAGGCGATCCGCACCCATTAACCGAGTATTTTAATCAAACCGACTATTGAACATAATTTTTTTGCTGCTACAACGTACTAGGGGAGCGTGAAAATCGAAGGCAGTTTTGAAATTACCGAGATTCAAGCTGTCGGATGACTACTAAACTTCCTTCGCCAAGTAAAAAAAATCTCTGTATTTTCAAGGATAGAAATGCCCTTCATCGTTTACAAACGTTTATAAAAAGATCTAGATATTAGTCGCAGTTATAGACGACAGCAGATGCCTTTTGCTGGAGTAGTGGATGAAATGGTCAAATTGAGCATAGGAAACAAGAAGCACTGATGTGTTATATTGTTGGTGGGGGTTTGATGGGAGGATTTTTTTACAACTTCCTCTGACAAGCGTAAAAGTGACGTGAAGGAAAAAAATCGAGAAAGAGTTTTCACTTTCCTTTACTTCAAATGAAAAGTAAATGGGAAGATAAGATGTCTGTCACATTAATTACTGAGAAAGTCTCATCTTAACCTGAAAATCTTACTGCCACCGCTGCAGAGACTGCACTAAGTTCAAATGGTGTTTTCATTTCTGTTACTAAGAAAGTTTACATTCTAAGTGGGTTCATAGGCGAAGACCTCTTTCGTTGAGGACTTGGAAAGAAGCAATAATAATATCGGCAACAGTTTCGAATTTGGTTCTTTATTATCTCTGCAAATAACAAGCATTATGATAAGACTTTTGTTGAGATCGCTTCAGTTCCATCGTGATCATAAACAATAATCGCAGAGCAACACAAATGTAACCCAACATTACAACCGCCTCCTGACTATGAAGGGAGAGAGAAGAATTTCATAACTTATGGGACATAAATTCAATCACTTCATTTGAAGTCAAATATAATCTGACAACGTATTTTGAGTCTTTCATGAGGTGTCTTATGGGCACTTATACAGTGCAAGGCACGTGTTCTGCTTTATCCTCATCATCTGCAAGGTGCCTTTTCATTCAATCAGATCCTCGAAGATATACCGCCTCACATAGAGGAGCCCGTGTCGAACATGTGGCACTCAGTGTGCGGTGAAACAATCACCGCGACGTTCTTTCAGCTTGAATGATTGTTGATATAGCGAATTGTTGTTACAAGACATATTGAAACTATCTTTCAATCGACTGTTAGGTGACCTCGCTTAAGAACAATGTAATCTGGCAATGTATTTTAAGCTTTTCATGAACACTCATAATGCTAGACACGTGTTTCGGCATTCAGCGTCGATTCCTTAATATACACTAATTTATTTCCCTACAAATAATTGATTCAGAAGAAAGGTACCGTGCAACTGACGACGCTGTGAAGCCGAAACACGTTTTTTGCGCTGTGTAAATGCTCAATACAGACCTCATGAAAGGCACAAAATACATTTTGAAACTACATTGTTCTTGAGCGAGGTCTCAAGAGATTCGGTTGAAAGGCTTTGAAATCAAATAACCCTAACCACCTCATGCGGTTCTGATGGTTCGCGTCGTCTTGTCACCGTTCAACATTGATAATTTTTCAACTCATGCAACCGAAGTGTTTTGCAGACGTTTTACTGCATTTTGTGTTTACTGCATTTTACTGAATTATATTGAGTTGGAAAGGAATTTTCCAGCGTTTGGATGGGAATGTCGTTTTTTCGCATGAATCGTGTGTGTTTTTCATATCATTTGGAAGGTCTACTTCTTGCGCATCTATTGATAATTTGTCTATATGCGCTGCAGAATTGAGAATGGAAATGTCCAGAGAACAAAGACGTTTGTTGATGCTTCACGAGTACAAATTTGGTTCAGATGCTGCTGATGCTGCTCGCCGATGAGAACGCAAGATCACACACAGCCAAAAACACCAAGGCAAAGTTTGAGAAATTGACGGAGTTGAGATTCTACCGCATCCACCCTATAGTCCGGACGTTGCCACCTGATTACTGCCTTTTTCTATCAATGCAACACTTCTGGGAAGGTCGCGGATTTGAATCTTTTGATGATGGTGAGGAAGCAAGCCACGAGTTCTTTGATTCAAAACCGAAGGAGCGTTGCTTCGATCAGATACAAGACCTTGCGGACCGATGGCAAAAAGTGGTCCATAACGTTGGCCTGTAGTTTAAAGAATAGTTGTTGCTGTTTGTTGTCTGAATATATGCATAAATTTTGAATGCATTATCAATAGATTCAAAAGTTCGACTTTCTATAAACTTCGGCATAATTAATTTTATATGAAAATCGAGAAAACTTATCTCGATTAGCTGACGCGAGGTTGGTGAATTAGTCGTAGAAGTTCGGCTGACGTTTTCGGCGACCCGCCTTCTTCAGAGCATGGGCGTATGTAGTATTAGACTATCTGAATGATTCGAATGGTCTTATTCATATGCTGTCTAGGTCAAGTAAGAAGATCAAACGAAGAAGGGCGCGAGATCTCGCGTGATGGTGACGCACTCGTCCTTCCGGTTCATTTCGGGGTTTTGGGCGTTTATCCAAAATGCGTCAAGAGTCTTGAGCGTGGATGTTTTGATTTCTGCGCTAGGACTGTGACAGTCACATCAAAATCCTTGTTGTTGTGCTTTTTGTGCCCTATGTAAACCTAAGGCTTTCGTTTGATCTATTTTAGATCTACTATCTAGATGTTCTTTTATGCGGATGAAATGTGGTCTACCCGTTTCGCCTATATATTCTTCCCCGCATGTTTTACATGTTAATAAATAAATTGTGCCTGATCTCATACAATTCCCCTCTTTTCAGTTAGGGTAAATCATACAGTTTTTCGTGTTGCACAATCGATCATAAAGTCTATTGCGAATCAGCTTATGGCGTAGGGTGGGAGGTGGGACTTCAATAACTACCACGGAACTTTCAAGACCGCATCTTTTCAGGCACCTTTTAACCGCGCTACTAATTTCGTTTGACATAAATGGCAGTTTGAAGGGAACTTTAGTCAGGTGCGGAGTATTGTTCTTTCGGGACCTAATTCCACTTTTTGAATATTCTCAAGTAGCAGATGTTTTGTAGCCGTTGGAAATGGCAATTTTTCTTGCCAAGTCTAATGATTCGTTTCTTTCTTCTTCTCCTGTGCACACATTTTTAGTCGTTCGAAACATGTTTTTAATTAGCGGTTTTTTCATGTGTGAAGGATGAGAGGAAAGGTGATTGACCTAAATGTTTTTGTTACTTGGTTTTCGATAGCATTTTGTACTATAGCCACTATCCAAAAGCTTTACTTGGATGTTTAAGAATGGAAGCCAGCTCCCGTTTGGACTTTCTCGCGTAAATTTTATATGCTCTGAATGTCCGTTCAAGACTTCAAAACATTTGTCCACTTCCTCTTGTGTGGAGCAGACAATGAAGCAATCGTCAGTAGAGCAATGGGCAGTGAAGGAGAACTGGAGCTTCCATCTTATACATAAAAGCGATGGCAAGACTAGGTGCTAAACGTTGGCCATGGCTAACCCCCTAAGTTGTGTAAAGTATTTTCCTGACCACCGAAAACTGAACAACTAATACATTGTTTTAGGAGGGTTATTAGTTGCTGAATTGTGAAGCCATACATATTTACTTTTTGTTCATTTTCAGTTAAGAGTTCGAAAATGGCTTGCATCAGAGTTATTTGATACGTTTGTATAGGGTGAGGTATTATCAAATGACTCCATTACGTGCGAGTTGTTTGGTTTCGCGCAATGGAGGTGATCTAGTAACATTTGGGTACTAGGTAGATGGGTTGGTATGAATTTGAGCACCTCAGTAAAAATAAGGTTCAGAAACCACGTTATTCTAACCGTAGGTCCGCCTATACAACTGATGATAGGTCTAACCTTGTACATTGATGGATCGGTTGACACTAGATCATCATTAGATGTAAGTTTATGTGTTTTATGAGAAGGTGTAGGACCGGACAAATAGGATTATTGTTCTTGGGATAAAAATGTGTGCACAGGAGAAGAAGAAAGGAACGAATCATTAGACTTGGCACGAAAAATTGCCATTTCCAACGGCTACAAAACATTGCTACTTGGGAATATTCAAAAAGTGGAATTAGGTCCCGAAAGAACAATACTCCGCACCTGACTAAAGTTCCCTTCAAACTGCCATTTATGCAAACGAAATTATTAGCGCGGTTAAAAGGTGTCTAAAAAGACGCGGTCTTGAAAGTTCCGTGGTAGTTATTGAAGTCCCACCTCCCACCCTACGCCATCAGCTAATCCGCAATAGACTTTATGATCGATTGTGCAACACCAAAAACTGTATGATCTGCCCTAACGGAAAAGAGGGAATTGTATGAGATCGGGCACAATTTATTTACTAACATGTAAAACATGCGGGGAAGAATATATAGGCGAAACGGGTAGACCACTTTTCATCCGCATAAAAGAACATCTAGATAGTAAATCCAAAATAGATAAAACGAAACCTTTAGGTTTACATAAAGCACAAAAACACAACAACAACGATCTTGATGTGACTGTCACAATCCTAGAGCAGGAATCGAAAACATCCACGCGCAAGACTCTTGAGGCATTTTGGATAAACGCCCAAAATCCCGAAATGAACCGGAAGGACGAGCGCGCCACCATCACACGAGATCTCGCGCGCTTTCTTCGTTTGATCTTCTAACCTGACCTAGGCAGCATATAAATAAGACCAGTCGAATCATTCAAATAGTCTAGCACTACATACGCAGAGACTAGGAAGAATGCGGGTCGCCGAAACGTCAGCCGAAGTTCTACGACTAATTTACCAACCTCGCGTCAGCTAATCAAGATAAGTTTTCTCGATTTTCATATTATCAAACGATGGAAGCTTTCTTTCCAACCTAGTATTATATTTGGGGAGAATAGAGAATCTCTTAGTACAGTCTGTCAGACCGTGAGTTCCCAATTTGACACCATTCTTCAAAGCTTTCCTGCAATCTCTGGAGAGCGTCTTAGCTCCGTTGTCTCCAAGTATGCAGTTGGAATCGTTTTGATCAGCATTAGACAACATTGATGAAGATGACAAAAGCCTGAACCAGCAGGCGAAACAGCAGTGAAATCTTCGGGAGACCTTTGGCACGATAACTCTAGGGAAAGGGATCTAGTGCAACAAGTTCAGGTATTCACACTATGAATGTGGTGACTGGTATTGTGAACTAAAATGGAAATATAGTATATTATCCTGCAGCCGCAGCATCATGTGAAATATCTGAAACTCTTTGCGTTGTGGAGGATGAATGTAATGAAACTAACCGGATACGAGAAGTGCTTAGATCCGCAGTATGAATTGTGAGGACGAGCTATAGTGACTCTTAGTTGATTGCGCTGCTATTTTTTTCACACTACCGGCTTACAACTGTTAGACCAACAATATCGACCACTAAATCATCACTCCCTTGGCTCATTTCGGACGATCGGATTGCTGCACTTTGTGTCGCACCACTCAGACTCCACTATTCAAGCATTCACCACTCGGAGACAAATCATCCATCAATTTGTTGTAATCATTCGTAGTGCATTAAGGCTATGCAATGTTCTACCGATGCCATCATGTTGAGTTGCCTTTGATAAGTGGCCTAAGTTGTTGAAAAGCAGGAGCATCCACCACGGCGACGGAGCATAACTACAATGGTCTACCCTGGTTCGCCACTGGAGCAAAATATACAGTATCATATTTAACCGCGCATCTCATGGTGTTGAGCTACTTGTTATAATATACCTGACTCAAGCCCTCCGCATCGCATATGACCATCCAACGTTGTGAATCTTTTTTGAGTAGACATAGGTGCATTTCGCGCTCTGGCTCCTGATTGTAATACACAGAAGTCTTTAACCGCCGCCTTTATGCCAATCATTGCTAACCTCTTTATTCACTCTCACCGTACATTCAATCACAGTGACCGAATCCGTTGAATTGTCGATGCTTGACATCGGGTCGTAATCGTATTTATTGTGGTCATCATCATTATAACGCTTGTAATTCATTAAATGCTCTTATGTGGATTTAAGGTAATGATCGATCATCGGTAATCATTCTTAAACTTTAAGCAACAATGCGTTTTCTTCATTTACAGATAATTTTAGTAATCATTCAATAACTTGAACTCGACAACTTTAATGCTGTGCTTCATTTCTGAGAAAGGTGTCTTTAATGCCCTACAGCAATAAAATGAAATCAAGATTCGCACTCGGCGCGCAACTTTAGTCTGTTACGGTTGAATTGTTTACATGTAGCTCGCAATTTTTTTTACATTTCAAGCTTTTTTCCCTTTTGAAAAAACTCTCGACAGAAGTGTATTATTTCGATACTTCAAGATATGCCCTTCATGTTCGTATTTTCTTCATGACTCGGGCTGCTTAGGCTTAAACTTCGTGCGAGTTTATTCCACAATACGGAAGGAAAATAAAAAGCCAGAACCCACAGTACGATAGAACAAAGTTTCTTTTACAATTCTAACACGGAGGAACTAAAAAATATATGTAAATGGTGAACGATATTCAAATAAGTAGCAAAATCATGCCCCTTTCAAGGCGGCTTTGAGATCGCAGCGCTCCTTACGATTTGAGAGAGGTGCGCTAATGCGTGCTCACAATAGAAGGTAAACTTTTCAACTGCTTCAGTGTACTGAGAAAGTCCTTTTCGCCACGAGCTTCAGCTTTGAAATCATCGAGATTTATGCTCTTGAATGACACGAAAAGTGCAAAAAACCTTGTCCAGCGAAAAACGGCTGACTTGAAAATAGCTTCATAAATACTACCGCAACTAAACATTCTTTTGAGAAATGAGGCATAACCACAGTATTGTCGAGATCTGAGCTCCCAAATAACTACTAAAACTCTAGAAAAAAAAAGCGGTACCATAAAGGGATGAGATTGATTACCGATAACGGAAAGTATTGGATTATTCTATATGGTAAGCAGATAATTAAGAGATCCACGTGGCAGGAAGCAACCAATACATTATACAACATATAACTTACATTGTGCAGGCGCCTTTGGCTTATGTGGCCACGGAGAGGCATTTTCGTGCGTCACACGTGGTACACGATGTTGAGAACTCTTCAATGGTAATGGACACTCATTCTTTCGTTATCAAGTTGATTTTCGCCTGGGAAGCAGCAGACAATCGGTCGGCGAACAGCTGGCAATCTTGTGGGTCTCTGATAAAATTTAGATTTTTATCACCATTAAAAAGAAAATATTGTAGGTGAATGGTAGAATTTACTGAACAGACTTCAGCAACTATAGTGTATGAAGCCTTTGTTTTACCGCTTTTCAACATCGTTGTGATGATGTACCGCTCAAACATCCGAACCTTCCAAGCTATTTGAGTTCAAACTACATCAATACTTCTCAATAAACAATATGCGGTTTACTCTCTGCAAAAATGGAATTGCGCAAAGCCGAGAAACTTATATTTTACGTTTTGATTAAACATTAAAGGCCCTTTCTGGAAATTGTTGGTGTATACTGCTGTGATTTGTTATCAGTTGTAGGCCACTAAGGAATGAAAATTTCTGTTGAGTATTGTAAAGCCGCCACCCATCACGGTAAGACTCAGAAAACCGAGTCGCGGCGCAGACATCAGTGACTCGCGAGCGGGTAACGCGATACCGTAAGGTTTGAAGTTTGATCGTTTTGCCCAGGCATTTAGTGCGTAAATAATAATGGAAAAGACATAGAAAACGGCACGCAAACAAGATGTAGCTCTACACGTGCCTTAAATTTGAATGTGTTAACTCAGGCATCTGTATTCTTCGGTACACATTTCAGCACACGTTGTCTAATACGTTCTAGTGAAGCAGATCCTGTTGAAGTAAACCCTTTACTGCACGGTGTCTGCTTGCCTTTTGAACAGCACAGTGCTGATTATTGTGAGATTGGGAGTACTCTATTCACAAAGAAAATTTCTTGGAAATTAACAGCATGTGGAATACTACAGGAAATGACGAAAAACGAAATATTTTATCAATATGTAATAATTACTGGACCGACTTTCTGTCAGACTCGGTAGTGATCAATAATTATACCCTACTCTCGACAATTTCTATTGACAGACCTTATTCAAAACAATAATAATGTGATGACATGATAACATGTTTAGAGCCGGTTGTTATGAGGTCTGATATGGTTTCCTCCTTCCGGACTCCTTAGTAGCACAGTATCTCTCGGTTCAGGCAATCTCTTAGTAAACGGGGGGAAACTGTGTTACTGATTAGCCCGGAGAGACGAAACAGGCGCCTGTCACTTCTCAGGTGTCCATATCAGGCCTCATAAGAAGCGGTTCAAAACGTGCTTCTATGTGATCAATAACTGATTAATTTCTCAATGAGTGAACACGAGATTGTTATTCTGATGTTTGATTCACGATAGAACGTCTTGGTCAATAACGAGTTCTTCGGAGATGTTTACATAAGTATCTTGTTGGCACAGAGAAACTACGTAAGGTTTATATGGGTTAGTGTACAGTTTGTATGCAGTACAAGTAATTTCCCACATTGACATTCTTGCTGTAGAGCTGCAGAGCGCATCTCGACATCCATGAACTTATTCTTTCCGTGATGGATCCGTGATGCACAAAGGAACATTGAAAAAACATTGGCTGGGGGAACATTGAAATATTTACAAAGAAATCTGAAACCGAGAGATGACCTTCGTCTTAACAAAGCTCTTCTTCTTTTAAATTACTGACTTACTGCCATGTAAATGATGGTGACAAAGGTCTTTCTTGTACCGATAAACATTCATTTTGCTAGTTTTTCTCTTGCTATCTATTTTCATAGAGAGAGATTTTGTGAAGATTGTTCAGAAATCAATGAAATTGCTTATATTGTGTTATAAACATACACTTTTCTGACCCAGAGTACCCTGTGTAAAAATAATTTGTCATTTTTGATATATAGTAGATTTCGAAATAATGTTATTTTTCACCGTGATCCATTACGCTTCATATCAGCCATTTGCTGGCTTTATAAGTTTCAAAAGAAGGAATGCAAAAAATGTTTGTTCACAATGCAACATTAAGAAAAAGTTAATTAAAATTCTGTTGTTTCCAATCAAACTTTAGACGGAACTGGCGTTTTTTGCTTCAGTTCAGCAGTACTACTGTTAGATCCTGCACCCAAATTTATGTGTAATGGGCCACCATCGACTCGTATATTTGCAGAGCCGTCGTAAATGACAGTTTTGCCATTCTCGGTTTTATACACAGTAATGTCACTATTTACGGTGATCCCCAGTTCTTCATTCCTCTGACCATTCACGATGATATAGTTCGAACTCATCGAGAAACACTCCCATACGGAAGTCGTGCGGAATAACGCTTGCCTCCAATGTCAGCTGTCACAGTAGTGATGCCGTTAGTGATACTGATACCACTGAAGGTATCCATCTTGCCATATTTCGAAATGGCATTGTTTATGTTCTGAGAGATCCACCTTGGTACACCAGCCACCCAGTCTGGAGTAAACAAGGTACTCTGAAGATGTCGTGCAACTTGGAAGTAATAATAAGTAAACCGCCTTATTATTTTTCTTTCATAATTCTCTACCTGTAATGAGTCAGTTACTCGAGAGGCCGTGGTCTAATAAATGTGCGCTCACAAGTGCTAGGAACCGCGTAATGAAAAAAAAAACTGTGGAACTGATCAGACAAGGTAATGATGTGGAAACGACTATTCACAAATATACCTGAAACATTCCATCGCGAGCAGGATTGAAGCGGCTCTTGAAGGGGTCAATGAAATTTGTATATCCGCTAGGAAATATCTGAAAGAAAGAGGACTGAAAGAGTCCCGTAGTGTTGAAAGGCAACATAACCAAAGAATCGCTACTTTTCAAATAAAAACTTGGTTAACTCAAAAGCATAAAATACATATAATGTCTTTCCTAACTTCGTATTCGGTGATGTAGTAATGGAAGGGCTTCCAAGAGACTGGAATAGCTCTAAAATCATAATGCTAGTGAAACGACTGGATTAGTACTAGGATTTCATAAATCACCACATTTGTAGCAATGTGATGATGTTGTAGCGATATATCCAATAATGTTGAACGGGTTATTTGTGATCGTGCGCTCATTTCTATATGCGTATAATTCGCTGGAAGCACAAAAAGAATATCAGCGTGAAGGAGAATTTCCCATAGTATCAAGGTCATACGCTTTTATCCAAAATTTTGGTCGATGCTGTAAAAAAATTCCCAATTGGATAACATTATTTCAAACACGATCGACCCTCCCCCCGATCCCATGAACTGATCGACAAACAAAGCTGCCGAAAATGTACAACTCGACTGATTTTCATTGCTAAACAGTATTTCTAAAAATTGAGCAAAGTGCTGCAACACTGGAACTAACGACATCGAATGGTTAGTCATAGTCTTATGAAAGCACTCTGTGCGGCGAGGTGTGAAGCACAAGTTTTTTCTTTCTCCTAAAGCGCTATCAAAAGAGCCTTCTAAAAGCATAAACATTTCTGAGTATTAGAAACTTCTTGTGCTATCCAGTAAGTACTAGCACTCTAAGGAAGGAAATTTGTCTAGCGTAATATAAGCGAGATAAGGAAAAAAACACGTGGTTCTGTGAAACACAATTTTATTCTATATTTTATAGCGTTATAAAATGATGTTCTAAAAAAACCAAACACGAGGGTTCTAGCTAGGGATTCAAACATTCGAATGATTGCTGACACTCCAATGAAAGTTTCCTGTTCAGCAAATGAGATCTATTTCTCATTTGCTCCCTTATAATCAGAATGAACCCTTGAGTGAGAGGAAAAACTTTGAACCTCGAGCGGGAGATGAACCCCTCATGTTACTCATGCTTCAGGCGTTGCTAACGATATAGGTCAAAAATCAAGGGCGTAATCTTTGCACAGAGTTAGTAAAAACAATATTGTTTCCGCGACTGACGTCTCCAAGCATTTCTTCACCCTGAGAGCCGATATTTCGTCTTCACTGCTGGCTGAGTGAGTTCCTCATTTAAGCAGTGCCCCTTCGAAGAAGGCGCGACTCAAACGACAACGAAGGCGAGCGTCACAGCCAGGACAAACGACTGTGAAGCATCGGCTCCGATCAATTGACGACAAAGTCAAAATGAGTCGAAGCGTCAGCCAAAGGAAATAAATAAGCTTTTTTTTTAACCAACTTCGTGGTTTCGCTCAATTATCAAGGTATATGAGTAATTTGTAATGCCGGAGTTAGAGGATAGGCGGCTTTCCAGTCCATAGGTTGTCTTCTTTTCAAGTCAAACTATAATTGTATGGCTCTCTTTTGACTCATTTATATTGATAGGGCGCTATTTCATCCAGATACTTGTATTTAAGATCTCGTAAAAGCGTTTTAAAACCTCTAAAAAGTTATTGAATTAACTATCTGAATGATTTGATGCTGACCTCTCCACTACTCATCTTTTTTCAGTGAATCCCCTTTGCAGTTTTATAGCTTAAATCGATAAACAATTGCTGAAGAACAAAGCTTTCGGCAACGATCAATCTCTAAAGAAAGCGGCATACATTCGCCTTCAATTTTCGCTTCGTTTGAAGTGGTTGAATGCTCATCTGGCCCTTACAACATCCTGAGCTGGCCTATCGATGCATCAGGTCAGTGCTTCCAATCTTTCAGAAAAGTCTGGTCTTATTCACTGATCGGATTGGATGAAAGGCTTGATGCTTTCTGGAAGCGTAATCAAATCATCGACCATCGATCGTGTGTCTCGCCGAACATCTCTACTATAACTCTTATTTGCGGCGAAAACCTTGAGGATAAAACGTGACCTCGTATTCAGTCTTGCAGCGCTACATGGAGACTTTTCTAAAAATCAAATTTGGTTCAATTGTCAGAATTTATGCCCTGGAATTGTTACTGAATTTTCAATGGAAAACCATCTACATGTCCTAATCAAACAAAAATTGCACGCTGAAGGTGATCCCTCGCTGCTACTACAACGCAGTCAAAAAGCCTTTCAGAAAACAAGCACAGTGGCGAAATTATTGAGATCTAAGCTTTTGAATTATAACTAAAAGCTAGGGAGAATAGTCTTGTCCAGCGAAGAGGGCCTTCAAACAACCGTGCACCTGAGGAGAGTCATGTCCCCAAATGGGTTGAAAACAAATTATGAGACTCTCTCAATTATAGATTTCTGTAACTGAGTATTTTCTTCTGTTTAGCCATTCTGAGGTATTTTTGATATTATTTATTGAATATTAGCGAAGCTTACAACAATACAGTTAGTGATGCAGCTTGAATATATTTCTGTAACTTTTTTGGCTAATAAAGAACAAAAAATAAGCGGAGAGGAAAAAAACAAAGTAAAAACGTAAGATTATTGAGTCAACTGGTCAAACCTGAGCGTCAGTTGTGACGAATGCGCCAACAAATACTGCACAAAGTATCATGGTCAAAACAGTTCGGCTAAACAGGACTTAGGTAGATTGGCACATAGATATTACAGCGAAGATTGCAAGGATTCACAAAAACATACAGACGTAAAAACAGGGTATCTCATCGGCAAGCTCTCTCTTGGATCACGAGCAATCACTGGAGCGTAAAATTTGGATGCAAAATTGTGATTGTTTTCTAAGAAGGCCTTCTTATATAGTCAAAAGTGGAAAAAATGCGGTTTCACGCGCCGCAGGCTATCGCTAGCGTTTCCTTATTATTGGAGCTTTTCTCCGCTCAGAAGAGAATCACTGATTTTCTTGCATTGGAACTTTAGAATAAAGTTTATTCCTGATTTTTGTGGGCCTAGGCTTTTCATTTTCATTGTTTTGCGAAATAAACTCACTACCAAGTCTTGACCCTAGGCAGCCTAAGTCCATACACGAAATGCGTATATACATGTACAAGAAATTGGATTATCAGAGTCATACGCTTTATTGGGAGTTTTTCGAAGTGTAAATGAGAAAAATTTCTATATTTGTTAGGAACAATCGCATTTCACATGTTAATGGCGGTCATGAAACATCCATCGATCGATTTTATCAATGCACAGCCACTCGTACAACGTAGCCAAAAAGCAGTGCGGCATGTTTGAAGCTCAACCTAGTTCTGTTACAGTGCAGTAAAACGGTCTTTCTGAAGGCGTTTCCGAAGTACCGAAACTTACGCTATCGATTGATTATTGATAATCTAAGAAAATAGCTGTGTACTGTGAGAAAGACGAGTGTGTGTTACAGAACATGCTCTCTGCTACAGCGCTGCAGGAAGCTCTTTTTGCATAAAAAACACATATACAAATTTTCTGCGACTCACGCTATCGAGTGATTAATAACATCTGAGAAAAGAGCTCTTCTTGCAAAATACAAATGCAATAAGGAGTGACGCGTACAAAACATAATTTTTTTTATGCTACGGCGCTGTAAGAATTCCTCTGAGAAACAGAGACACTTTTGAATTTTCCGAAATCTATGTTTTCAAATCATTGTTAATAGTCAGATGGAAATTTTTATCCATTGGGAAATACTTCTTCAAATATCTAAACTTCCGCCCGATCATAGGTAAGTGTCCAGAAAAAAGATACATTAGTGTATGAGATTTGGCCTTATTTTAGTCGCATTTCTCATTAATTTATGACGTTAATCTTTACTTAAATCATAATGTGCGCCTTGTGATATTCAAGATTCCACGGCGCGTTATTTATCACTGTTTGTTTTGTGAACTCTCCAAATTGAGTCGAATGTGGCTCCTTCTAACGTATATATCTTTTGAATAACTTTCATTAGCTATTTCTAAGCGAATGCGAGATAGAACTAATTTCTTCCAGTCGAGTATTTTGAGACCTCGCTTAAAACTCAGTATAGATGTAAATCATGTGCAGTGATGAGGTTTGCGAGAAAACCGAAACTTACGTATTCCACTAGAAACCCTATCCAGACCTCATTAAAGGCTTAAAATATTTTATGCGACTATACTGAACAACGAATTCATATGCAGAACTTACAAAACAATTTTCTGAAATTTTTTCAGTTTGAACTCAAATATTGTTCGTAATGCCAGTGCACTGACAGGTAATCATTAATAAAGCTCTTGCATGCCATAATATATTTTTCAATGACAGGAAAAAGTTACTGACATCAATACTTATTTGATTGAATGAAGCAAGTCCAGAACAATCTTCTGAACACGTCAGATTTTGATTTGAGGTGGGCAACGATCAAGTCCAGATTGAGCTCGTCAACCTAGGTGAGACAGCGAACAAGACACCTACTCACAGATTTATATCCCTAATATAGCGCAACTCATCAGCTAAAAAGAATTTGTGGGAGTAGAGTAGCTAAATTTACTGCAAAACAATGGTCGGACGACATTGTGGTCTGAACAAATTTAGAGAAGCTCGAATATATTTGGCAGCGTTCAGGCAGACGGAAAAAAAGACGGAAAAGGACTGGTTACGATCCATTTCATCGCCATATATAAATATGAATATTAAGAATTCGCTGGCGCCTTTACTTCGATATTCTCCTTCGCAATGTCGCCGGTCTGAGGCCACTTCGCAAACTAATAAGTACACGTGAATATCCCAAACGTGGGTAACTTGAATTCCATATGGCTTAATGCTGGTAATATGATAGCGGGATCGCACTATGCAATAATCATTGCAATCGACCACATCGAGACCTCGCTCAGGAACAGTATAATCTGATACGTGTTTTACGTGATTCATAAGCTCTGTTGTGGACACTTACATGCTGCAAGACAAATGTTTCGGCTTTCCAGCCTCGTCAGTTGCACGACGCCTTTTAGTCCCGTCACTTCATTGGGGATCTACTCCTATATGGAGAAATCGGATGTGATCATTTTACACTCAATATATGGTAAAACAATCGCGCAAAGTTCTTAAGAGTGGTCTCAAAATAGTCGATTGTCTTGTTTGCTGCATATGTCTATGTATCAGCTAAATGTCAAGCATTCGATGATCAAGCACTTTGAAGGAAGATCCGGTGACCGTTCACCGTACTTTGAGTATAAAGGTTCGCCATCGGAGTCCTCAACATAGGGGTAAATTCCCAAGGAACTTACTGAACGAAAAGGCATCGTGCAACTGACGAGACTGGAAGGCCGAAACTCGTGTGTTGCACTATCGCTCTTCTAGAAAAAATAACCAAATCCAGATTCCAATCGCAACAACCACAAAGTCAATTCTCAACATACTCATCGCTTTTTATATGTCTCTGAGTGGATAATTCAAGTGGAAATCACCGAACAGCGAATACATGGATTAGTAATGCACTTCATCTATCAAAAGCAGCAGTTTTTGTTCTATTCTATATCACGAGTGATCACGAGGCATTCTATAGAGGCATTCTAAATACTCGTGATATGAACGAGTGTATAGGGCTAATGTTTTGGTAGATGAGGTGCATTGCAAGCCCATGTGATCTCTCCCCGGCGATCTCCACCTGTATTATTCAGTGAAAGCTATGTGAAAGGCGGTTATTATGTTGAGAATTGATTTTGTGCTTGATGCGGTTGAAATCTGGGTCTGGTGAATTTTTCTAAAGAGGCAGTGGAGATGTTTGACTGATTGGATTGTCAACAACTTGATATTTCCATGCTTTGAACAAGAATTAGTACGAATTCTGCTCAAATAAACTCTCCCACAACACAAACAAATAAAGCTCAATACGTAGTTATTTGATCGTATTGTAATTTTTCATTGAATGCAGACTTTTTTGTTGTTTTAAGGTTCTTTAGTTTATATGTAAGAACAACCACATGGAGTCTCTTAGGGGCAGGAGTACACCTGGCCTGGTTAAAATTCGATATGAAATTTGAGTCGAGGTCATCCGTGATAACAAGCTTTTATGCTTCCAGTTCTTTTTTGGTTTTAGAATACATCCGAAATGCTTTGAGAATTTTACACGCCAGAACTTTATATTCTTAGCCTAAAATATAACTTATACATCAAAATCTTCCCGGTTATGAATGTCCTACCTCTTCATCGCGGTCTCTGATTTATTTTCAGTGTTACCAGCTATTTGCTTTTTCAATCTGGTAACAAGTGGTTTACGCTTTACACCAGTATGTTCATCTCCGCAGACTTGAAAACGTGTAAAATATAAAATTACCTAGAGCGCACTCAAACTCATGAAATCACCATCCCTCTTGTTTGGGCATTTTACGCAATTTTAACTAATTCATAGATCATTCAAGCAGATGAGAACTAATCGGCATCTGAGTATTTAACAGTATTTTGATCACTGCTACTGATTTTCTGAAATTTGCCCTTTCTAAACAGCGTTTGATAGCTATACATATTTTATTCGAATTGAAAGTAGACTTGCGCTTGTATTATAGATTTTCCTTGGAACCTATTCTGAAGTGTTATACTTTCGCGAGCATTGGAAATGGCTGTTTTGCACTTCATGCTACAGTTTTTTTTCCTGATTATTTTCGTTATTGCCACCACTGCTTCAGCTTCCTTGAAAAAACTTATTTGTCGTCTTTTCCGAAGTTTTAGTAATCATCCGGGAGCTTAAGTCGCAATTCAACGGTGCACTCGGTTTTTGAAAAATTAGTGCAGTGTAACGGTATAAATAAATTACGTTTTATCTAGGGATTACTCGCTACATATTTTTTCCACTTTACTTTTACCAGTCATTTGATAGCTTAAGACACAGCAATTCTGATGGTGTACTTGCTTTTTGGAGAAACTTAATGCGCTGTGGAAGCCAAAAGAAGATTGGGCTTTTGCACTCAGAGTGCATCTCTTGCCGGCTAGTCGCGTAGCGCATTAACATGTAGCGTTCTTTATTTGTTAGCAAATAAAGACTTTTTCCTCCTATTTAGGGAACACTCTAGGTAGAGTGTATGAATCTAATACTCCAAATTTCCTCTACACTTTTTCTGCTTTTCGTGTATAGGCTTCGGCTGCTTAGGTTTAGACTTATTAGCGAGGTTATTTGACAACACAGAATGAAAATCAATACCCAGCCCACCGACAACAAAATAGGGTTTTTGCACAATTAGCTCCAGAATAATCTAATTTATGCAATTAAATAATCACTGTGCTGTGAAAGCGCGGTGGCTTGGTGCCATGCTGGGAAATCCCATCCACATATGGGAACAAAGAATGCGCGCCAAGTGCGAAGTCCAATATTCTTTTGGCTTCTACGGCACACTAAGAATTCCTCCTATGAAGCCAAGTATGCCATCAAAGCGCCGAGATCTACGCTACCGAATGACAACTGAAAATCTAGAGGCAAAACTTAGTTCGCGGAAAGATTCCTTAGTATGTTAACATAATATTGGTTTAACTGCTAGATCGCATTAAAAAGTTTTTCTCATAAAACCAGTTTGACAGTAACATTGCCGAGATTTGAGCTATGAAATAATTTCCAAAGCTTCAAAATAAGGAAAAAATCCTCTTTTTTCCTATGGGCTGAAACAGGATGGAGATAGTGTAGAAGAACATGCATTCTTCTGCCTCCCTCCTCTGCACACAATGGCGACTGCACGAGACGGTTTCTCGCAAGCGATAGTTTTATATTTGAAGGGTAAAAGAAGAAGCTATGAACCACAGCAAAAAAAGGCTTCGTTTAAATCATAGCGGAATGTAGAAGGTGTAGTGCCAACACACTCTTCGGTATGGGTGGAACATAGGTTCAAGTTTTGCCCTGGGGTTGAATGTTTTGAATATCACTCAACATCACTGCTTATAAATGTGATATTATAACACTGCTAAATGGAGCGCATAAAGAAAATTCTTGTAGATCGAAGAGCAACTGTTTACTATGCGAGTAAACATTTAAGGATCAAATTTTATCTACTTGGATTATGAAAAATACCTTTGAGGTGATTATATGTCAATTTGACTTAGCCAGGTGTTCAAGAAGGAGAAACGCCAAAAGATCAACAAGTTTTGTACTAAAAAAAGCTTCTCAACATTCTGGTCTCTGCTCAATGAAAATTATTCTATATACCATCGCAGTGGTTTACTAAACAAATTTCTCACTGACCATAAACCCTGAATAGGTGATAGTTGTCATAGAGGTCAATTTCGATTATACGGTAAGTAGATGCATCTTACTAAGCCAATTTGTTATGTTCGCATCAATTTCTGGATTATTTCCAGATTACCTGAGTGCCACTTTTAGCCGTCACCAAACTTACCTGAAGGAAATAACTGTCGTAAACGGTGCCAAGTAAAAACAGCCTATGAAAAACCTGACTATAGAGAATGCACAATGAACAAATCGAACGGTGTTTATATAGATAAATGTAATCATCTTTCTCAAGAATGGCCTAGCCTGAGTGTTCCCACTAGTCGTGGATCCTAAATTTCTAAAGACATTGTCAAATGGATTGTGATAAGAGCAGGTGTAACGAAGTGATTACAAATACGTTGCATTACACACTGGTTCGCTCGCTAGTGTGTTTCCGCACCTAAATAACACAAGACTTTCATTTTTGCGGGATCACACATTTCGTGCCGTAGAGTAGGCAATTTATGGAAGAGTTTGACACACTGGTAAGCCACCGTATATTGTAGCAATTCCCTTATCATTTCTCTTCCATGATTTGTAAAAAGCACGTTGAGTTCTCAATCGTGTATCCAAAACGAAGGGGCGCGAGTGACGCAGTGGTTTCGAGGTGTCCTGTGTCGCACGCGTGATCAGTAGTTCTATTGCACGCTTGAGGCTCACCAAAGCCTTTTATCTCTTCGGGATCGTTGAATTGGTAGAAGACTTGTCTGGGAGGATAGATAGCATTGACCTGGTGTAATTGTAGACCACAGCCAGTCCCTGTAAGAGCAATATATGCATTCAATCACTTCCAGAAAACTTGAAAATTGAAGACGAATTCATGGCGTGCCTGTCAACTTTTGATCGATGCCAAGAGCTCTGCTCGTTTTGTTCAGAATAAACTCACTTATGATGATGTCTAACCCATTGAACTTTTCTTTCTTCGCACTTAATTTCAACTTGAATTGTTATTCAAAGAAGTTTATCTATTTCAGTTTAGTTTAGTTTATCTAGTTTTAATTCCATTTGGAGAAGTTGGGTCTGGTGCAGGTTTATGAAGCGGAATCTGCTGTGGGATTTCCTTGTTGTTGATTCCAACTCTCGATCAGCTAGAGTCTCTAACTTTAAACATTGAGTGTGATAATTGTTTCAATCGTTTAGCCACTAAACGTTAAGCTATTCTTCATAAGGAATACATTACAATGGGCAAAGTGGGATATCGAAGTATTCAAAGCTACGTGATGTCGATCAGATTAATGTTACGCAGATATGTTGAGAATGTACAAAATTCTCACACGATATCGTTAGTAATGCTTTTTTATCTTAGCATTCTGCAAAAATGATTTTCCTTCATTTGACTGTTTTCGTCCTTACGCGATTATACTTCATGGTGGAAGCGCTATTCAGTGATTGGAAATACCCAAAATAACGCAGTATCAGTTCTGTCTCG
Organism: Parelaphostrongylus tenuis; assembly: GCA_019055375.1. NCBI lineage: Eukaryota > Metazoa > Nematoda > Chromadorea > Rhabditida > Metastrongylidae > Parelaphostrongylus > Parelaphostrongylus tenuis. The sequence goes on along the minus strand of JAHQIW010006933.1, from coordinate 87,737 downwards.
AGCTTGCACCACAATACCAAGCAAATCATATCTTAGAGTTGGGGTAAACAGGACCAATCTTGTATAGAAACATTGCCTAGGTCGTGCCACAAATCATTGTCCAGATACTATGCAGCCGCCTCTACTATGCATGGTAAAGTCTAATGTATTACGCATCCTTAACTATTAAACCGCTCTCAAAACTCTTATTCCTTTGGATTCTTCGCTTATTACTAACCTGCAAGATAGAACGTGTTAAGTGAACATCATCGTTTGTAATAGCACTGAAGCTTTACATTTGTTTTTTTCGGACACTATCGGGCTTAATGAGAGAGAATATGCAATTTTGTCAAGCGTTTGGTGTTCGATAAAGTGGTGATCCGCTTCTCTCAGAGATGTTTGGCGATTTCACACCAAAAATTGACGGCTGAACCATTTTATCGTTATCGATCTGCTCACCGTCATACGAAAATCCGACTGAAATCTTATGAGAGGTCCGTTTTCTTTCTATCTCTTTCACTATGCTACTGTCACTGGTCAAAGTTACCCGCAAAGACCTCGTATTTTTACTCTAACTAATAAAATGTGTTGCCAACGATAGGACTAGCCAAGATTTGGTGTGAAAGAGATTTACAGTTAACTGAGTCGGCAGCTCCATAGAAATTTCAAGCTCAATAACGTTTAAGCAACGTGGCCTAATTTTGCGTAGCTGCCGCATAGAACGGCGCCTTAAAGCGATAACTGTGACGCTTATGTGAAGATTATGCGGGCGGGAATTTCCACGCAAATGACTCACATAGAGGTCACGTTGTCGCGTAATTTGACTTGAATCTCGTCTTGCATACCACAATCTAATATGTAGAAATGCTCTCGAATTATGATTAAATGTTAACAACTAATGAAGAGGTGATTGGCGCATTATGCAATATTCAATCACTAACTGAAGGTGATTATAGCGAGTTTCTTGTACTTTTATTCTTTCTTCATTCCTGATACTGACATCATATCTGCTTCTTTTTCCTTCACCACATGTTTTTTTTTATCAGGAATGGTAGAACTACAAAAAGTTGGTATATTGAAAATCCACGCTTTTTTATTGACAAAAGGATACCATACATCATGTTTATGTCTTTCTGTACACCACTTATTTGGTACTGACTTTTATTACCATGACTTCAATAACCTTTGCACTAGCAGTTTGAAAAAGCGACTTAAATCGTATGCTAAGCAGAAGGAGAACAGCGAGTTTTCCTTTTTCTACTTTACTTCACCACGAAGAGAAGTAGGACTGGATCTGCTGATGATAATGTTCATAGTATTGGTAGCAATCGAGATTTTCCAAACATCGATCGTTTCTGAGTCAAGCCATCGAAATCACACCAAACGGTCCACCATCGGGTCGGATTCTTCCATCGCGATCAGTGACAACGGTGTTACCGTTCTTCGTTGTGTATACAGTAGTGTCACCATTTATGGTAATCCTAACTTCCTCACTTTGCTCGCCACCGAAATTGGTACGGTTGGTGATCATGTAGAAAGTACTGATAAGCGGCAGCTGTGTGCTATAACGTTTCCCTCCGATGTTCGCCGTTACAGTAGTGACGCCATCAGCGGTGTTGATACTACTGAAGGTATCCAGTTCGAGAGGGTTGGAAAGAGTGTCTCTTGTCTTTCTGGTCATTTGTGTGACTATGTTGTACCCATATTCTGGACTGAACACACCACCCTGTAAATATGAGATACATGGATTGAGAGATAAAGAATTTTCACCTAGAATTTTTTATTCTTTTTCTTTTTTTTCTTTTTCTTCTTATTATTCTTTCTTATATTCTATTCTTATATTTCTTATAATATATATATTATAATTCTTTTTGAACTGAGATTTATGCAATTTCACCTGCAGCATTCCGTTGGAAAATTGACTAGAGCTGCTGTCGAATGTGTTGAGGGAGGCTGGAGAATGCTAAAATGAATCTAAGGAAATAAAAGGCATTGTAATCAAAATCGATGAGTGGCATTAGTAAGTATAATAAGTTACTGATCAATAATCAGAACCACTTATAAAGTTATATAATTTTCGGCCTCGTTCTTTTATTTACATCTTATACTTTGGTCATAGAAGGGTGATCTAAATAAGAATTTATTTTGCAGCGTTCGTGTATAGACGATGACAGAATGAGAAAACTTCGAAGAATTTTAGAAGAAAAGAAGAATATCATGAATATCATCTATTGTTGGTGCAAAATAATTGAGTATGATGGAGTGCTCTATCTCTCCTTGATCAGAATTTGCAAGAAACATCTTTCGCAAATTGTTCTCGCCTAACATACTTCTTTTCAGTCTCAATTACATTACACAAATGTTGTTTCATTTCAACACATCGATCTCCATCCCATAAGAAAACATGAGCGATTCAAGAACATTGAATAAATGCGATAACATAATGGAAGTCCATCCTTCATATATAGATCTTCATTACCTGTTTCTTTTCATAAGAAAAGTCATATGCAATTTTTACAGAACGAAACAGGTGACTAAGGGATAGTCAAAGGAACCACTATTAAAAGTTGAAGACATTAAAATCTACAGGAAGATTGGCAGGAAAAAGGTTGAAGATTATTTGATATGTCTTGAGTTTAATAGAAAAAGAGGAAGATAATAGCAGATAACTCAATACTTAGTCGAACCTGTGTGTGAATTGTGACGAATAAGCCAAAAAGTATTGTGCGAAACATCATAGTTGGAGAGCTTCACCTAAATAAAGATAGCGAGCGATCCGATTACGGTAGATCGACATATGCAGAATATGGTGGCGGTTGGAAAGATTCACGAAAAATATAAACAGGCACACACTTGGACAGAACCATTATTCATCAGTCATCAGGTCTCAACCAATTCACGATGACTTCTCATTTTTAGCTAGGCTGACCTGCTTCTTCTCCAAGGAAGACAATAAACTTGCGATAGGGTTAAAAGACACAAAAATATTTCCCATGAGGTAGAGAATAGTCACTAAGTAGGTGCAGTACAGTAGATAAGTAGTACACATAAATAAGCAGATCTTTTGCTTAATAAGCTTCTAGGGATTGTCATGTTTTTCACGAATAGATATCTTCGATTTACCAAGTCTCCGAAGAATATGACTAAAGACCGCTGGGAAACAACCGGTTTCGCATTCATTTGTACTCAGGAACTGCCTACAGATTGAGCGCTTTTATGCTTAAATACCACCTGTGTTTAGAACTGGCTTTAAACTTCTTTGAGGTGATTGCTAGCACTGACGCGATACTGTAGGTGTAGAACACGGTAAGATTAACAAGTTGACTGTGGATAAACTGTCAGTAGACCAATCGAATAAGTGGATTGAGCACGATAGGATCACAGTAACCTTAACAACCTACCACTAACTAATAACTGATGACAACTTATGGCAACCTATGACAACTGAACTTTCTGTTTGGGCGAAGCTTATATATGGACCACAGAAAAAGAATTTGCCACATTAAGCGCTACAGAGAGCCCACGGTTACGTAAAAAATCCACGCACACAAGGGGTCAGATTCCAAAACATAAAGGGTAACTAAAATGCGTACAAAATAGGATAGGCAAGATGATGGTCTCAAATAAATTCAATACAAATAATTTCTGCTCACACCACATGGGAACGAAGTTCGTAGCATAAAAAGTGACATGTTCATCCCGCGATGGGAGCGTAAAGACAAAGGACGTTCGCCAGCTGCACGTTCGTTTACCGGAACCGACAACTAACAAGAGTTACAGTATACCAAATTATATAATTCCAAACAACCTGTCTCACCAGCAGTCACGTTGATCATCGAATGACTCAAGCGGTGATCAAGAGAACTTCAATTTTGCCTATCGCTTAAAAGAGTATCTCAGCAGGTTATCTTCGCTACTAGGGATTCGTTGACTATTAAATTTTCTTCTGTGCTTTTTGTATCGAATCACATCAAAGAGTCGCTCATATTCCTGATGTGCGTTTGACGCCCTAAAGAGTTCAGGCTAGCTTGACTATAGTAAAATCTTTTCGATTTTTCTATTGATGTGGAAACCAGGTCGATCCATTAAGCGAGAAGGATGTTGGTTTCGTAGAAAACACCTTCAGTAAGTTCCAATTATTTAGAGATGAGCGCTTGTGGTGTAGTGGTTAGAGGTGTTCTGCGTCGCACATGTGGTTAATGGTTCTAGTTCGCTCTCAAAGCTCGCCAAGTCTTCGATCCTTCTGAGGTCGATGAACAAAATTGTAAGACTTGTCTGAGCGCCACGTGTGGTCGCAGTGACCAGAAATGCATTCAGTCACTTCAAAGGAAACCAAAAATTGAACTCGATTGCATGGCGCATTCCTCAAGAATTGATCAACGCAAAGAGCTCTATGTAAAATATTCAATGTGATATTATTTACAATACATGTGAAATTTGTGGTAGTAAATTAGTTCCATTGACGACGTAATATAGAGCTGCACTAAACAGCAAACGACATTTGAGTGAAGAGGTTCCGAGAAGAGCGAATTTGTTTAGTGTTGAGGCGTCCGTAATCAACCAACAAACACATCAACGAACTGATTACATGATTTTTAGTCCATCTCGTCGTCTTATATGGATCCGCCTTCGCTGGCATCATCTCAATTCGACATCGTCTTTGGTAATATCGGCGTGCTGATGCCAGCACATAAACTGAAGAATTTGGCGACGTCATCGCCAACTCTATGGAACGAACGACAAATCCGCTGATCGGAATAGGTTACTCATCGTGTGTCAGTGTGAGTGCAACTTTCACAACTAGGTTCGACAGAATCGTCTGAGAGTTTCACTATTTCACTTTCTATTATGCACACAAGTTGACAATATTATACATTAATAGATTATGCGCGTGTTGGATCACTTAGAGATTATTACGTTACTGATGCTTTGTTATTCTCATAGAGAAAAAATTACTCGGTAGAGGGGAAAAGGATAAGACATTAGAGTGGTTAAACAACGCAGCTTATCAAGGAGTTATGACTCGGCATGCTCCCAAGGCACTTTTGCAAACCATGTGAGAGACGCTTTAGCTCGGCTCTTCCGAGGATTTCGAGGAGAATCGTTTCGACTATCACTGTACGACAGCCATACAGAGAATGATATAGCGAAGCACGCGCAATGTTGTAAGACCTTTGTGGAAGATGAATGTGTTCAAAAGAATTGCATGTATAAAATGATCAGATTTGCTTTATGAAGATGATGGTTCTTATAAATACAAAGTGGTTGCATAAGTTCGTCACACTCGTCACTAATGGACCCTGTGGATTAGCATTGTCTTCACATCTTAATCACTGGTTTCCCTTCTGGAAACTCTAATGCGTGTGATCCTCAGTAACATATTCACTGTGCCTACAGCCAATATCATTTACCACTCCAATATGTTTAGTACCTCACATGATTGGCAACGAACCTTGGTTTTAGCTTAGCGGGAGTTCTATGGAATACTCCATTTTGAACTTCTGATCATGATCACCACACTAATCAAGGGCTTTTCTTATCTCCCTCCTATTTTGAGAAATATGGTGACGATTTTACAGTACTTTTCGATCAAAATCAAAGATTTCAGCTGAGCACTCGCAATTCAAGGGTTTGTATAGCGGGTGAGTTTTCAAACACTGTTGACATAGGGGAAATTAGTCTATGCATATTTTTAACTATTGACTTCAGTAGAGTCTCCTCCCCCCCTCTTCTCCCACCCTCCCTCTGCATTCTCTTTCTAGAAATTCGCCTTCTACGTACATATTTCGGTGTGTGTGATCTACTTAATTGGTCTAAAATTCATTGCAGTGATTTGCCTCTATATCGTCTAAAGTTTCTTTTTCTCGAATAAATGTGAGCAGAGAAATTGAACGATGATCTCAAGAAACCAGTTTATCACACCTTCAGTAATTGCAGAGTAATAATGTGATAGTGGATTTGGTGGACATGATTGTCGCTTTTAAGGAACACGTCTCAATGAAAGGCCAGATTTTCCGTGGACCACGTTGTGGCGAATTTGCGAAGAAGATTTTTTGCTAGCAAATCCTTCAAGTGAAAATGGCCGAGAATTTAAGCTTCCGCTACCGCGCAGTCCACGGCAATGTAGTCATTCGAGTGCTAGATGCTCGTGTCTGTGGAACTGTGCTACTGTTATGCAAATAGTCAATTAGCGTGCCACGCGATTTATCAGCAAATACAGCAGGAGTAAAAACACCTAAAATAAACATTACTTACATGTACTACATCAGTACCCTTCAGCCAATACAACTGACGGATCAACAAACCTATCACGTAAAAATCGATAAATTAATGAACAGTAGCAGCTCGATTAGTAACAACTCCGTAGCATGAGTAGTATGTCAACATGGGTTCGATACATGAGGACGAGGAGCGAGAATCGATAGACAATATACGAGAAGTGTTCAACTTAGTTAAAGTGTTTGCATACCTTAATGAGAAGAAGGGGTGCCAGAAGAGCTATCGTGGTCTCCTCGGAAGGACGAAAACCCCTGTGTGGTATGCCGCGTCGATGACGTGTGAGTATTATAGTCGTATGAGTCATATAAGTCTCACACTGTATGTTCGAAATCGTCTTACGTTCTCGCTACCGATCACGCGGGGGTGAGTCTTACACGACCCCCACCACTGAGCTCATTTCCGTGACATGGGTTTGCACTTACAATCCTCAGTGCAACATCGAATAATCGACAATCAAGCGAGAAGTGGTAAACAACCTTATGTCTCATGTGGCATGGGCCAGCAATTGGCATAAGTGCTCTCTTCAACAGGACTACATCGAGTCATAAACATCCTTCAGTCTGTTTGAATAGGCAATGAAGAAAAGGAGAACTTCAAGTAATCGATAATCGGGATCAAAGTGGTGCACAACCCTACCTCTCATGTGGTTTGAGTTATACGAAGGAAACGAGTCGGAAGAGGAAAGGTAAGCAAACTGCCGCACGGTCCAGCTGAAGGCGCTCGTTGCTTCGACCACTGACGCTGCCTAAACAGTCTGCTGTACTAAATCCCAATACGAGTGAAATAATAAAAAAATAGCAATGAATGAAGACGCGTGAGTTGCTATAGACAATACTCTTGGAGATAAGTGTTTCACATCCACCATTCGCTGAAAATATTAGTGCTCCAAGCCATTTGAGTTTATCTATCCTTCAATGGCTGCACTCAAATGTCTCAGTAATTCATAAATGTCTCAAGAATTCATGAATCAACTGAGAATCTTTTTGGCAACACCTTAGACGGTGAATAGCACATAAGCAGCGGGTAGCGGTTAGCAAGCCTTGGAAGCGGAATTTCTTTCAACGGAAGGCCATCAAATAGTCTGCGTAGAGGAGAATTTGGGACAACAATTAATGTCATGTTTACCGCTTTGATTTCAAGACCATCATCTTCTGATACGAATTTCAGATCAAGAAATGTCTCGCTGTTGTTGCGGCGCTTAAGAAGCGTAAAACAGATATCAGAATAACGATTTAGTTGTTTCCAGCTCTTGAAGCCTCCAGATTGACTTTTTCATCATGAAGCTTTTGGAACTGTAGTTCTGATTCACGATGGCTGACGGTTCGTCAGCGTCTAAATTTATGCTTAGACTGGTTCGTAGCATACAGTATGAACGGCTCTGCGAAATATAAGCCTGCACAGTTAACCCTAACGGTCTACACGAATATAGTATGAGATGCAGTACGACATACCATGTAAGGCATGCGAAGACGAATACATTTGCGAAACCGGTAGAAGACTTCACGTCCGTGTAAAAAAGCACCTAGCGGAAATCGAACTCCAGTCAAAAGACTCCGCTGGGTACGCATAAGGAAGAAAAATGTAATAGGATAGATTTCGCTGTAAAAGTTATTCTCGCATAGAAATCCAAAGCAACTTCGCAATTTCTGAATAAACTATTGACTCACATTCGTAGGTCTGTCAATGAACGAAAGTTAGCATGCCTTTAATTTTATACTTTATCCATATTTGATTTATATATTGTATTAACATGAGCGCATATAGCGCAGTGGTTAGAAGTGCTTCGCGTCGCACACAAGATTGATGGTTCGATCTCGTGCTCATGGCTCACCAATCCAACCATTCTTCTAGGGTCGCTAAACTGGTGCAAGACGGGCCTCAGACTTGTCTGGAAGGATAAGCAGCACTGACTCAATGCAGCCAGAGGCCACCGCGAGTTATTGTGAAAGCCAGATATACATTTAGTTACCTCAAACGAAGTTAAAACTTGAAGACGAATGCATGGTTCATCAATCAGGGACTGATCAACGCTAAGAGCTTTATTCTTCATCTTGTGTTTAGTATTTTAATCAGCTTATATGCTGACAGAGTAGCGGAAGTGATATTGAGTAAATCTTGCTAATCTTTGAAAGGTGCAAGTTTTTGTATGACACATAGGAATTGAAAAGATTTCGATTTGTTAGATGGAAGTTTTTTCCTCGAACAGAGATTCTTTTAAATTAAAAGGTGGTAGTAGGACTCTTATAATGACTATTTTCAGTCGTTCCCAGTAGCGTTGGACTCAGCGTTTTCGAATCTCCTCAACGACGTTCTAGCCAAATCGTCCTTCTCACCATCAAACGACATTAGCCTCATTGATCTCGGTCATTGTGACGATTTCTTTGGACCCGATTCAATCATGACAGACGATGCGCACTCTTCAACGTAAAAGCTATCGTCTAGGTAACCTCAACACCCGTTTAAATTCCTGTCAAGAGGCATAGAATGATTTGTTCGAAAATCTGGCTGGTGACGTAGTGATTCATCTGTACTGTCAGTTTTCCGTGACTTGATAACCATCTATACAGTTGGATGAAATTACGATATGTACGGCATATAATATTGAAACTTCCTGACTTCCTAGTAGTTGATCCCAACTATGTTTTCACTGTCTAGCATAGTTTTACTAGAGTATGTAGTCCTTGTTATCTTGATTTACTGCCTGATCAAAGTTCACGTTTAGAGACATTCGTATTTTTTGACTCTTCATTTGAATTTGACAACGTTATCATCGCGTATTTGAGATTTCAGTTAACATTTAATATTTTACGCTATTAATGGAATTTCTCTATATACGAGAAGGTTCTTCAATATCAAACAAAGTAGTTTCTCTGGTTTCTTTCTGCTTTTTGCTCTTACTTTTACTTTTCTCCTAAACACACATTAACTGCCCAAGTCATCACTGCTAAGTATATCAGACCAGATCCGCCTGTGAATGAATGAATGGATATCTTCTGTGTTATTTGTATAGTATGTATACTGATCTTTCTCAATTTTTCATTTTCACAGTTTTTATGATGTAATTTCTACCTTGATGACCCAGCATTAAAGTGTCAAGCAAATGCTTCCTATGCCGTTGTAGCACCTGCCAACCAATACTTGTTGCTGTCAATCCCATCGCTAGTAGTTTCCTTAGTAGATTTTGTGCATGTTAGGAGGAGAGAGGTGACCGGTGTGTTGAGGCACATCGTGAATAAAAAATTAAATTCTCACAGTTTGTTACAACACACCTGTGGCTTTGCCCACATAAGTGTAAGAGGGCTCTGAGGAAAGCGCGGTCGCCAGAACGTTAGCCGTCGAATTTTTCGGGGGCAATACTACCCTTGTTTAAGTCAACTGTAGGATGCCATAGACTACTTGACTAGTTTTCCGAATGAGATTGCAACAGCGACCATGTGCATCAACGCACACATTATTCAATGTTATAGAGTGATGTGCAAAACTTTAGCGCCAGATGGGACTAGAACCGGCACCTCACCCTTTCCGGGAATGCGTGCTTTATCTGTTACACTACTGACGCCCATTTTGAACATCGCTCTTTTCACGCCACAGCGCACCTATCTGTCAGCAGCCAGCGGTCAACGGTTTGGCCCGGGTAGTCGGTCTCGACATTAAACCCAGTCACGCTGACAGGTATTGGATATTAAAGACCAGATGAAATTGTTTTTATTTAACCGCTTTTTGCGATGGTATGATGCTATAGATATACCCAGGGTTATAGAGTGATGTGCAAAACTTTAGCGCCCGATGTGGGTGCGGGTTCTAGCCCCGCCTGGCGCTAAAGTTTTGCCCATCACTCTATAACACTGGATATATCTATAACATCATACCACCTCAAAAAACGGTCAAATAAAAACAATTGCATTTAATCTATAGCACCATTATTATTGTCAAACAGGTCTACCAATCCTTATCCAACTAATATAGTGCTTAGATGATCTAAGTATGCGTTGATCTCAGAGGATAGTATGGACACCATGGTTTCCATTATCAGTCCACTGAGTTCCATTTTGTCTTCTCACATTTTGTATAGTTGTCCCACAGCTCAGGCCGTATCTCTCTGTACCTTCAGGATATCTCACACAGTTCCTTATTACCACAGACGGTCATATAGGCTGTTCCGAACCAACTCACAACGAGAGTTTTCCGGAGCACTATTCTCATGGCAGTTCATAATTGTGACACTTATTTCGTTGAATATGAAGGGAAGCTTCAGAGCTATCTTCTTATTTGGGTTTCAAATAGTGCAGTTGGAAGGAAAGTTTACATCGTTTGATAAAACATTCAAAATTTATGCACATATTCAGACATCAGACAACATGAACTATTCTTCAAAATACAGACCATCATTATCCATCACTTTTACTATCGGTCGCCAGGTTTCGAATCTGACCGAAGTAACACTCCTTCGGCTTTAATTCAAAGAACTCTTGACGTGCTGTTCGAACTTCATCGAAAGAGTCAAATCGGTGAACTTCCAAAAAGTGTTGCATTGAACGGAAAGGGCCGTAATCAGATGGAGCAACGTCCGGACTATAGGGTGGATGCGGTAAGATCTCAAATCCGTCCAATTCTTCGAACTTTGCCTTACTCTTTTTGGCTATGTGTGATTTGCGTTGTCTTGCTTAAACAAAGCGCGCTTCCGACGAACAAGTTCTGGGTACTTCTTGGCCAATGAGTAGATTCCATTCTGTTTCGATTCCATTCTGCAGCGATATAGAAAAATTATATATCAGTAGATACTCAAGAAGTAGATCTTTCAGATGATATAAAAATTACATACGATCCATGCAAAAAAAACGACATTCCCATCCAAATGACGGAAATTTTCTTCGCAACCTAACATTTCTTCGTTATGGAGCCTACTTCTCCTTATCATCTCAATATGCTAGGGGTGTTCTCTCGTAGCCATTCGAGATGGCTATTCTCATGCCAGGGGTAGTGACCTCTTCCTCTGGTCTAATCTCATGCAAACACTTGTTCCTGTTCAAGAAATGCTTCGAATAAGTACTTTTTTCTTGTGCAAAGATGAGCAGAGAAGTAGTGCATTAGTATGGTTTCACTGCTTAGATTTCGACACCGTTCCGTTACGTAGTCTATATCGAGGAGTGTAGCTGAACGTTCAAGAAAGAAACCCGATTCTATCTAGGTTTTCCTCTTATTAACTCAATATGCTCTGACTGTCGATTCTGTGAAAGCGACAGTTAGTGGAATAATTTTTCATTTAGCAGTTTTTTCATTAGTATAGGAAATCTGCTCCCTATAAAAGGACAGGCATCCGCTAAAAGTGATCAAGGCTCATAACGAACAGGCTCGCATAAGCACTCATACGGATATTCAGCAATATGCTCTCAAAATTTTTACACAGATACCATTTATTTGTTAATTAGTCACCAACTTGAGACTTGATAGCCATCTTACTAAGTTTTCTGTATCCAGGAGATTTGATAATGGGGTAAACACTGACCAAAACAATCAAGCAGCCCTAACTACCCCAAAGAATTGTGCTCGGGAAATATTTTCTTTTTTTCTGTGACTTTTCTTCTTGCCGCATCTAAACATGTTTGATTTCAAAGAGGGGATCACCTCCCACTTTGGTGCTGTGCCTGATTCACTTCTCTCTCTCCCACACATTCTCCACAGGCAACCTTAGGTGCATCTCCATTAACTCGAAAGATATGGTAAGTGAGTGTTTCGTTGCAAAAAAAAAAAATCTAATATACTGCTTTTTTAGGAATGGAAGGTGTTATTATTTGGGAAGAAGATGATAAAGAATTTGAAAGTTCAAGGCTGCTTAAGAATCAATCTGCAGTATATATTTTCACTTTTTATATTTAAACAGCATTTTTTCTTCAAGGAATAAATTATTATATACCGCTACATATTAATCAATACCTACTGGTTGGCTAGAAGCGTTGATGTGATATGGGGACAAGGAAGTGTCAAAAGGAGTACAGCGAAATGTTGGTCCGATAAACTTCATCGTGGTGAATTCGAGCATGAAGATAAGTGAGGCCGTGGATGCCTTTCTGTCATTAACAAAGAAGAATTGAAGGATTTGGTGCAAACAGTGCGCCCAATACTTTTCGAAAACCTGCAGATGAACGCGATCTATGCATGTAAGCTATTGGCAGTTATATAAAGAAAACTGAATAGCAGAAGAACTTAACAAGTAGATGGAGCATGACTTGAAGAAATAGAAGAAAGCCCCGTTTTAGGAATGGGCCCTCTTCAACAGCCGACCACTATCGCTCAGTGGTTGTGGAGGGCTCGGCGGTTGACGAGATAGGCTTCACAACACCCAAGGCCCGTATTGCACTGTAAGGCCTTGCTAACCATTCTGTGGTTGGCTGGTTAGTTTGATTTCTTCTATATTCAATTGGAACTATATTGAATGATTGCCCGCAAAACACTGAAATCGGGTTCGTAAGATTGATCATCATTTTATTTACCACACGAAACAACAATATTCTTCATTTTCTGCATTCATAACAAATTTCAAGCTGGTACGCACCGTAACTTCTTTAATACCTTTTTTAAGTAGTTTATAAAGTTGACTAAAATCGTACTAAATAGGTAGAGCAAGATGATTTTAGAAATGCATTTCAATAAATTAAGGTAAAAGCAATACTGAAATTTCAATCCTTAGTGACTAATTTGTAACTAGCAGTAAAGTTTCTAACAGTTCTTCAATAATAACAATGCCACTACTTTAATAAATGCGAAGTGGTCCATCATCATGTCGTATGTTTCCATACCCGTCAGTGACTATAGTTCTGCCGTCGACGGTTCTATATACGCTAACGTCCCCATTCACGACAATCCTGACTTTTTCAACCTGTTGGCCGTTGTAATTGCCATAGTTGGAGCTGATCGAGACAGCACTGTTAGACGGGAGTTGTGCAGTGTAACCTCTACCTCTAATGTACACAGATACGGTAGAGGTGCCATTAATGGTACTGATGCCAGTAAAGGCGCCTAATCCGTTAGAATTCGAAATGACACTCCTTGTAGTTTCAGTGATTCGTTTTGCCAAATTAGCTCCCCAATCTGTACTGAACACGCCACTCTGGAAACAACGAGGTACTGGAAAGAAATTACAAAGATATTCAATCACAAAGATGCTGAGATACGAACAAAGCTTGGGACTCAAAGTGGTTTCGTACCCGTGCCTAGTCTTTTCGATGATCACTAAGTTCCGCACAATCACCGATTACAGTTATAACATGACTATAAGAAAGGCAGTATAAGGTTCCAGATGGTGTGATGAAAAATGTAGTCAGCTCCTGCAAAGGGTAATTGTGGGTTTGAAGCCTAACTACGCTCCATATCATAATCGTTTCTCAGCACTCTTTTGGTCGTATGTCGCATGGTAACCTGCCGTTACGATGAAGTGGGCATAAAATAAAATTGCGAAGATCTTGAAGAAAGTGTCTCTATCATGGTACTCTCCTAACTACCATTTACTAAACTCACCTGAAACATCCCAGGAGGAAGTGGATTAAAGCCAGCGCTGAATGGGTTGAATGAATATGGATATTTGTTAGGATACCTCTGAGCGAAGAAAAATCGAAAATTTTGCATGGTTAGGGATCAGTATATCTAATACAATACCACTAGTTTTGATTATTATCCAGTTAACTCAAAAGGATAACTATTTTTTTAATTTCTGACATCCTTCTCATCTCACATCGGGTGCTGTGGGATTAGAACGACGGGTACTTTTCCGTTTAGTATCACGGATTTCTAATTTCTAAGCCTAACCTTTTGCTGAACAAGAACTTTTTGCGAGTGATAGTATTTTCGAAAGCTTTAATCTCTGGCTAGCGCAGAAAGCGCTCTTTTTTGGAAAGGCCCATTTGTAACAATTCAGCGAAACGAAGACATTAGTGTTTCGCACACGCATATTTCTGACAGTACAGGCGAAAGATTTAACGATTCCAACGCTGTTCTCATCTTCTGGAGAGACTGTTTCTCTGCAGTGTAGCAGGGGAAATGAGATTGGTCCACATACGCGGGTATTTGTCCTTTGGCCAACTTATGGGCTATGGGGTGGAGTTGAGGCGATTATCGATCGCTGGGCCCATGCAGAGTGCGATTTTTGCCATTTGATTAGGAATTATCTCTCTGCTTCAGAGGAAACTCCTGATTAAACGTCTGACTCTGATACCAAAGGAATTTCTCTACACGTTCATATGCTCTTCGTGCTTTCAGCGAAGTAACAGTTGAATCACGCAGTCGATGGGAAACACAATTTTATTTGAAATCTTACAACGTTATAAAAAGGTCTTTTCAAAAACCGGCGACTCAAAATCCAAGATATAGATTTGAACTTTTGAATGATTACTAACATTCTTCATGAAAAGATCTTGTCCAGCGAAAGGGATAAGCAAAGAAATCTGAGCTACCAAGCGGAAAGGAACGACGTTCAAAAAAACATGTATTTTACCGCGTTTTCGTATAGATGATGATGAGTAAGCGCTGACGAATTTAACGAAGTAGCTCCACCTTCGAAATTTATGGAAAAATATGAAGGAATATGAGGAAAGGCTTTGATTCTCAGTGATCATTATTGTCAAAAGACCTTTTTTCTTCTAAGTAAACTGTCATCGTGTGCTTGCGAAATAATTTTTGAAATCTACTGAGTTCTGTGTACTTATAGTTGTCCCTCCTCTTTAGGTGGAAGTTTATACACCAGACGGCTGGTAAGTGATGACCAGAAAGCAGCACTTAAAAACTGAGGACGTTGTAAAAGAAAATATATGGGCAAAATGAAAGACTGAGGACAATATGAAAAATGCTCTCAGTCGATGTTTCCTTAAACTTTCTCAGAGAATATCAAGTAGATGTTTTAGAAAAGGTGAAATAAAGAAGAAAGGAAATAATATGGTGCGAGACGGAAACGGTTGATATTCTTCATATACTGCTGTCAACTGACATCAAGAAAAGAAGAATATGGTTCGTCACCGAGGTTCAATGAAAGTCGGAATTCAGGGTTTGAAAATAAACACTAAACAGAACCTGAGCGTATACTGCGACGAGTCAGCTAGCCAACACTGTGCGTAGTCTCATAGCCAAAACACATGTCTAAACAAGAATAACGACATATATATCTAATAATGTTGAATAATATGCAAAACTTTGAACTCCAGAAGGGATCAGTTTCGTAAACATAGAATCAAGGTGACAGGTTTATCCACATAGGGACCGATTACGGTTGATCGGCACTAGGACATCATGGTGGCTATTGCGATGATATACGAAAAATACATGCAAACACACAAGCACAAACAAAGCATAGACACCTTTTCGCAAAAATGCCTGATTCCCGATATTACGGGCACGCTACCTGTTTGACACTGAGCATTATTTTTTCGTAATTAGACTACTTAAAAAATGACTATTCTGTTACCATTCTCTTTTGTTACCATTATTGAATACCCATTAATGTAGGCTGGTGCGCAAAACTTTTGCGTCAGATGGGGTACAAATCCAAATCTCACTGTATCAGGGAGCGCGTGCTTGAACAGCGGCACAACCGACGCTCGTTTTGACATCACTCTTTCTACGCTACAACGCATCTTTTTATCAGCAACCAACTGTCAACAGTATGGTACGGGTAGTCGCTATCGACACTGAATCCAGTCACGCTGATGACATTAGGTTATAGATAATCAAACAGAGTTCCTTTGTATTTAACCACTTATAGCACTAGTATGATGTTATAAATATTCCCATGATGTAGGTGATGTGCATAACTTTCGCGTCAGGTGGGACCGTAATGTAATCACTGTCAGTAGCAACTACCCAAGCCTTATCGTTGACGGTTAGTTGCTGACAGATAGATGCGGTGTAGCGTAGAAAGAGTAGCGGCAAAAACAGGTGTCGTAGTGTGACGGTTTGAGCACGAGTCCTCGAATAGGATGAGACGTAGGTTTGGGTCCCACGTGACGCAGAAGCCGTACACATCATTGTACATCAATGATTTATAACACCATCACCTTTATCACCTGTCGTCCCGTTGATCTTCGAGTGACTCGACTGGTGGATGAGTATTTCAGAAAAGATTGACATCGGTGTAGGGTTTGATAAAATGGGCCAGGCATATATAGTTTCTTCAAAACGTACTCTACAATGTGATAATTGTGGGCTCTGTCGAAGATTATCCCGGTTGCGTCTTGAAAGTCACATCACACAATCTTCTGGAGAAGGTCATACATTGAAGGAGATGTTTTTTAAATTACACTTTGATATATCTTCAAAAAAATAAGGAGTAAGAAATCGAGATGCATTGTTTTGTCATTGATGTGGCCTTCGTATAAAAAAATTTGATGTTCAGGACACCTGAGCGTCCTTTTCACTACAAAAAGCTTTTGTAGAGAGCCGTCAGTAATTTCTTATTCGTTCTCATCATAATTTTCTCCAGAGGACAAATTTCACTAGACAAGTTTCAATACACCTATTGCGAAATTCAGGCGACCTGCTAGTACTCAGAGCTTGAGAAGTGATCTTAATTCCTTTGCTACAGCGCTCCAAAAATTTGCTTTAAAAACCTAAATTAGTTTTTGAAATTTGCATTTTTGAGCTATCGAATGTTTATCAAAATCTAATGTAAAGTCAAAGAATTAGCAAAGCACCCAAAGCACTACGTGGGCGAAACGTCCATCTGCTCGTCCTTAGTACACGCAGTAAACTGCTTCGATTAGGATTAATTTTGAAGTTCAATTATATATTTAGAATTACTACTATCCAAGCCATCAAATGACTACTGAAACTTCAGCGAGAAAGCTTTGTTTGGTAAAAAACCAAGCAAATACGAGTGCAAATTACGCTACTCATTCCTAAACGTCATATTCTCTTCGTCGTCACGTCAAAAAAATAACGTCATATTCTCTTCGTTGCTACAGCTCACTAGAAAAGCTTTTCCAAGAATCAAGCATACCATCAGAATCGCAGTTTTCAGCTATTGAATAACCACTAGAACTCCAATCAAACGTCTGTACTAGACGAGAAAGCTGCGCGAGTGAGCGTGTAGCGTGAGTGCTACACGTGGTACTGCGAGGTTTGATCACCCACAGGATACCACCACAGGTGCACACTTTCACGGGCCAGGCAGAGCGTCATCCAAAGCGCCGCCCCTCGTGATAGGCTTACAACCTTCATCTTATCAGTTCTTATATGCTCCTCCCCGTAACTTCCGCAACCAGGCCTTAAAAATGATGTTCTTCGTCAATCAATGATTAATCCTTATAATTCGTCACTACGTTATTGAGAGGCTTCACACTACTGCTGTGCAATTGTATTTGTGTGATATATCTTTTGTGATGCTTGTATATTATAAGTTGTTTACTTTATTCACAATAAGTTTCATCTTCATCAACCGTCGTTCGTACCATAAAACACGCGTGGAGTAAAGCAGTTATTTCATTGATCGACAATCGAGGCGCAAACCGTCGCACCCAAAGTGCACTCACAGCATCGAGAGTGCACAGAGATCATGGATCGTTCAGAATTCACTGGTTAACAACTAATCTGGGGGCATTCTCCACAGAACTTCACCACATGGAGCTTCCTGTGGATGTCCCAATCTTGACTGATCTTCCAAACCATTCTGCTCAGCTCTGAACTTCACGGGCCACTTTCTAGTCATTCTTCCTGCAGCCGTATCACCGAACGAAGCTCCATTAATCTTACCCATCGCTTCACCCTACTTTCCATTCTTGCATAAGTAGCATGTGAATTTGTTCTCACGACAGCTCCATCCTGAAGCAACCATAGGTACGTTGTATGTCAAAATGTTCGCCAGAATATGCACAGTTGAATGATACGAAAATTATGAAATTCTATCCATTGTGATGAATTTGGTGCTTATTAGACCTAATATATCACGGTTGCTATCTTGCCGCATAAGTCCAGTATCGAGTTGTGAACGAACAAAGCGCTTGTTTTCCTGGTATGCGGGGTCGTGACATCGGCCACGTATACATCAAAGGGCATTTCTAACTACTGAACCTTATGTGCTCTGTTTTTACACGATGACGAGATGGACGAAAACGCAAGTAATCAATCTATTTTCATATCGCTAGTTGGTTGACGACGGAACATCACTGAACAAATTCGCTTTACTCGAATTTTTTAAGTGCACCACAGTGCCGTTCAATGTTTGGTATTGTTTTGATTCATTTCGAAATTTCATCCACTCTCTTTGAAACTCACGGTCTTTTTTCCTGCGAATCTCAATTCTTCTAGAATTCCATTCATTTTTCGTCTTCTTAACGCTCTAGAATACTGCCTGAGCACTTCTCCTTGCAATCTCAAGGTTACGCTGGCTGTGTAGATCTATGGGGTGTTCGTTGCTGTATGCAGGAGAGTGTTGGAGATGGGGATTTAGCCTCGCACTGTGCAGCGACGAGCATCACAACCACTCCGCCACGGCTCTCTCCTCGATCCACTTTACTAACATAACGTAAATCATACCTGTAGCGTATAATATCATTATAATATAATAATAAAAATAATATATACGTATATAACGTAGACAATCACACATAAATTTTCCATTAGAAACCATACTTATGCGAATATGATATTTCTTGAAAGCCTTCTAAGTAAATATTTGTTGGCTTGTAAAGATACATCGAATTTATCTCGTATCCGATTATTAAAACTCTTGGAATTTTTTAATGAAAGGAGTCTCGAAGTAAACACTTTGATTGAGTCACATGACTCAACAGTGAACACTCTCGAAAAATCGATGATCAATCACTGGTTGTAAGAACATTTAACGTTGCAAC
Source organism: Parelaphostrongylus tenuis (assembly GCA_019055375.1). NCBI lineage: Eukaryota > Metazoa > Nematoda > Chromadorea > Rhabditida > Metastrongylidae > Parelaphostrongylus > Parelaphostrongylus tenuis. The sequence continues at coordinate 68,646 of JAHQIW010006933.1, read as the reverse complement.
ACATACAGCGTCACTGTTTACTTACACTTCTATATCACGCTGTTTATCACGTATATCATTATTCAACCTTTAAAACATAAATTTTTGTTTCTATTAACCCACTGATGTGGAGTGGTGTGCAAAAACGTTTGCGTCAGCCGGGATTCGAACCCAGATCTTTCTCTTTGTGGAAGCATGTGCTAAACCGTTGCACCTCCGACGCTCGCTTTGCATTCTAGTCTTTCTACGCTACAACGCATTATGTGTCAACAGCAAACCGTTTACGGTGTGACGGGGCAGTCAATATTGCCATTGAACCATTGAGTAAGATCTGAATTCGAATACCGGCTGACGCAAACGTTTTTGCACACCACTCTACATCATTGGGTTTATAGAAACATTATGACACCGCAATAGACGGTCAAATAAAATGATTTTGGATAAATTTTTGTTACATCACAAACAATTAGGAATGAGAATAACATTGATTTGCCAGTTTTTCCTTTTAATTGCCAGTAAATAATTCGATGGCGTAAAATGAATTGCAAACTACATTCATATTTGACCATTTGAATACTCAAAAGCGATGCTGCATCGGCTTTGAGACGGGTTCATAGAATTTCCACGACCTTTCGCAACCATGTGTGTTGATTCCACTATGAGCGGGCGCTCTTTACAGACCATGCGTATCAATTTCGATGCGCACGCTTCGTACTAGATTGTTTGCATTTTGTAGCACTTTTTTAGTTAGTCAACAGCTTGTTCTATGCATGCTGTTCTGGGACCATAGTCGTGAAAAGCTCTATTCAGTATTATTCAGAACATAAAAGGGGTTTCTCGGACGAGTTGATTTGACTGCTTATCGGATGTCACAAATCATGTTGTAGACGCTTGAAATAAGGTGTAAGCCTCTTCGAAGTGCTGACAGCAGTGTTCTTGCATGACGGACCAAAGCAATGCAAAATATAGCGAATCGTATACGAATATCATTTCTGTCCATGATAGGATGGAGTAAAGCTCCTCAATAAATCTACTGCTTTGCTACTAGATAATCAAACAGAGTTCGTTTTCATTTAACCGATTTTAGAGGTGATATGAGGTGATATGGTGTTATAATCCTGGCTCGGCTCTTCACTCGCTACCTGTCAGAATGCAAGGTCCCCATTCAATGGAAAACCAGCAAGACCGTATTGTTGTTGAAAAAGGGAGACCTTCACGACATAGGCAATTATCGCCCAATCTGCTTGCTGTCCGTTGTCTATAAACTCTTTACTCGAGTCATCCTAAACAGGATTGACAGAACACTGGACGAAGGACAGCCATGCGAACAAGCAGGGTTCCGAAAGGATTTAGTACCATAGACCACATTCACACGATTACAAAACTCATTGAAGTTTCACGAGAGAACAAGCAACCACTCTGTCTCACTTTCATCGATCTGAAGAAAGCCTTCGATTTAGTGGAAACAGAGAGGTTATAGAGTCTGTGGATAATCAGGGCGTCCCTACTCGGTACATAATGATCCTTCGTGAGCTTTATAAAGATTTCACGACCAAAATATCTCCATTATACAGCAATATGACCATTGACCTGAGAAGAGGGTTCGACAAGGCGATACAATTTCGCCAAAACTGTTCACTGCCACTCTACAAAACGTCATGCGTGCATTAGAATGGGACGATGTGGGAGTGAAAATTGACGGTCGACAATTAAACCACCTTCGCTTTGCTGACGATATCGTTCTCATAACACCAAATATCAGTCAAGCGGAACGAATGTTGACCGATTTCGATAACGCCTGTGGAAAGATTGGTCTTCAACTGAATCTAACGAAAACAATGTTCATGAGGAACGGATGGGTTTCGAATGCGCCATTCACGCTCAACGGAACGACAATCTCTAAATGCTCCAATACGTCTATCTAGGTCGTGAAATCAACATGATGAACGACCTAGTTCCAGAGTTGAGAAGGAGGAAACGAGCGGCTTGGAGAACGTTTGAGAGCATCGAAGATTTAGTGAAGGGGACAAAGAACATCAGACTCCGTGCCCACCTTTTCGACTCGACAATTATTACTGCCCTAACGTATGCAGCAGAAACCTGGTTGCTACGTAAGCAGGATGGAAGATCACTTGGCGTTATCGAACGCGCAGTCGAAAGGTCGATGCTAAGAGTATCCCGTATCTCGCAAATGAGAGAAAGGATCCAAAGTTCTGACCTACGTCAACGATCGAAAGTCAGAGACGCCGTTCTACACGCCAGGATATTGGAAATAGGTGGGCCGGACACGTGATGCGTTTCAACGACAACCGATGGACGAGAGCCGTTACCGACTGGATTCTTCGGGGCGGTCAAGCGCTCTAAAGGAAGACCATTAACCCGTAGGGTCCGATTTCTTACGAAAGCGATAGAAAAAGGATATGATGCTCAGCGAATTCCTAGAGCGAGGAGGACCCACTGGGCTACTCTTGCATGCGATAGGGAAAAATGGAAGCGTTGCTGGTACCCGCTCGAGTCACTCGACGATCAACGGGACGACAGGTGTTAAAGGTGATGGTGTTATAAATCATTGATGTACAATGATGTGTACGGCTTCTGCGTTAGGTAGGACCCAAACCTACATTTCAACCTATCCGAGGACTCGTACCCAAACCGTTACACTGCCGACGTCTGTTTTGTCGCTACTCTTTCTACGCTACACCGCATCTATCTGTCAGCAACTAACCGTCAACGATAAGGCATGGGTAGTTGCTACTGACAGTGATTACATTACGGTCCCATCTGACGCAAAAGTTATGCACATCACCTACATCATGGGTATATTTATAACATCATACTAGTGCTATAAGTGGTTAAATACAAAGGAACTCTGTTTGATTATCTATAACCTAATGTCATCAGCGTGACTGGATTCAGTGTCGATAGCGACTACCCGTACCATACTGTTGACAGTTGGTTGCTGATAAAAAGATGCGTTGTAGCGTAGAAAGAGTGATGTCAAAACAAGCGTCGGTTGTGCCGCTGTTCAAGCACGCGCTCCCTGATACAGTGAGATTTGGATTTGTACCCCATCTGACGCAAAAGTTTTGCGCACCAGCCTACATTAATGGGTATTCAATAATGGTAACAAAAGAGAATGGTAACAGAATAGTCATTTTTTGAGTAGTCTAATTACGAAAAAATAATGCTCAGTGTCAAACAGGTAGCGTGCCCGTAATATCGGGAATCAGGCATTTTTCGAAAAGGGGTCTATGCTTTGTTTGTGCTTGTGTGTTTGCATGTATTTTTCGTATATCATCGCAATAGCCACCATGATGTCCTAGTGCCGATCTACCGTAATCGGTCCCTATGTGGATAAACCTGTCACCTTGATTCTATGTTTACGAAACTGATCACTTCTGGAGTTCAAAGTTTTGCATATTATTCAACATTATTAGATATATATGTCGTTATTCTTGTTTAGACATGTGTTTTGGCTATGAGACTACGCACAGTGTTGGTTAGCTGACTCGTCACAGTATACGCTCAAGTTTTGTATAGTGTTCATTTTCGAACCATGAATTCCGACTTTCATTGAACCTCGGTGACGAACCATATTCTTCTTTTCTTGATGTCAGTTAACAGCAGTATATTAAGAATATCAACCGTTTCCGTCTCGCACCATATTATTTCCTTTCTTCTTTATTTCACCTTTTCTAAAACATCTACTTGATATTCTCTGAGAAAGTTTAAGGAAACATCGACTGAGAGCATTTTTCATATTGTCCTCAGTCTTTCATTTTGCCCATATATTTTCTTTTACAACGTCCTCAGTTTTTAAGTGCTGCTTTCTGGTCATCACTTACCAACCGTCTGATCTATAAACTTCCACCTAAATGAGAGGGACAACTGTAAGTACACAGAACTCATTAGATTTCAAAATTATTTCGCAAGCACACGATGACAGTCTAATTAGAAGAAAAAAGGTCTTTTGACAATAAAGATCACTGAGAATTAAAGCCTTTCCTCATATTCCTTCATATTTTTTCATAAATTTCGAAGGTGGAGCTACTTCGTTAGATTCGTCAGCGCTTACTCATCATCATCTATACGAAAACGCGGTAAAATACATGTTTTTTTGAACGTCGTTCGTTTCCGCTTGGTAGCTCAGACTTCTATGCTTATCCCTTTCGCTGGACAAGATCTTTTAATAAAGAATGTTAATAATCATTCAAAAGTTTAAATCTATATCTTGGATTTTGAGTCGCCGGTTTTTGAAAAGACCTTTTTATAACGTTGTAAGATTTCAAATAAAATTGTGTTTCCCATCGACTGCGTGATTCAACTGTTACTTCGCTGAAAGCACGAAGAGCATATGAACGTGTAAAGAAAATCCTTTGGTATCAGAGTCAGACGTCTAATCAGGAGTTTCCTCTGAAGCAAAGAGATAATTCCCAATCAAATGGCAAAAATCGCACTCTGCATGGGCCCAGCGATCGATAATCGCCTCAACTCCACCCCATAGCCCATAAGTTGGCCAAAGGACAAATACCCGCGTATGTGGACCAATCTCATTTCCCCTGCTACACTGCAGAGAAACAGTCTCTCCAGAAGATGAGAACATCGTTAAATCTTTCGCCTGTACTGTCAGAAATATGCGTGTGCGAAACACTAATGTCTTCGTTTCGCTAAATTGTTACAAATGGGCCTTTCCAAAAAAGAGCGCTTGCTGCGCTAGCCAGAGATTAAAGCTTTAGAAAATACTAACACTCGCAAAAATTTCTTGTCCAGCAAAAGGGTAGGCTTAGAAATTAGAAATCCGTGAAACTAAACGGAAAAGTACCCGTCGTTCTAATCCCACAGCACCCGATGTGAGATGAGAAGGATGTCAGAAATTAAAAAAATAGTTATCCTTTTGAGTTAACTGGATTATAATCAAAACTAGTAGTTTTGTATAAGCAATACTGATCCATAACCATGCAAAATTTTCGATTTTTCTTCGCTCAGAGGTATCCTAACAAATATCCATATTCATTCAACCCATTCAGCGCTGGCTTTAATCCACTTCCTCCTGGGATGTTTCAGGTGAGTTTAGTAAATGGTAGTTAGGAGAGTACCATGATAGAGACACTTTCTTCGAGATCTTCGCAATTTTATTTTATGCCCACTTCATCGTAACGGCAGGTTACCATGCGACATACGACCAAAAGAGTGCTAAGAAACGAATATGATATGGAGCGTAGTTAGGCTTCAAACCCACAATTAACCTTTTGCAGAAGCCGACTACATTTTTCATCACACCATCTGAAACCTTATACTGCCTTTCTTTTAGTCATGTTATAACTGTAATCGGTGATTGTGCGGAACTTAGTGGTCATTGAAAAGACCATGCTCCTTTTATAGGCGGCAGATTTCCTATACTAATGAAAAAACTGCTAAATGAAAAATTATTCCACTAACTGTCTCTTTCACAGAATCGACAGTGAGAGCACATTGAGTTAATAAGAGGAAAACCTAGATAGAATCGGGTTTCTTTCTTGAACGTTCAGCTACACTCCTTGTTATAGACTACGTAACGGAACGGTGTCGAAATCTAAGCAGTGAAACCATACTAATGCACTACTTCTCTGGTCATCTTTGCACAAGAAAAAAGTACTTATTCGAAGCATTTCTTGAACAGGAACAAGTGTTTGCATGAGATTAGACCAGAGGAAGAGGTCACTACCCCTGGCATGAGAAATAGCCATCTCGAATGGCTCTGAGAGAACACCCCTAACATATTGAGATGATAAGGAGAAGTAGGCTCCATAACGAAAAAATGCTAGGTTGGGAAGAAAATTTCCGTCATTTGGATGGGAATGTCGTTTTTTGCATGGATCGTATGTAATTTTCATATCATCTGAAATGTCTACTTCTTGAGCATCTACTGTTATATAATTTTTCTATACTTGCTGCAGAATGGAATCGAAACAGAATGGAATCTACTCATTGGCCAAGAAGTACCCAGAACTTGTTCGTCGAAAGCGCGCTTTGTTTAAGCAAGACAACGCAAACCACACATAGCCAAAAAGAGTAAGGCAAAGTTCGAAGAATTGGACGGATTTGAGATCTTACCGCATCCACCCTATAGTCCGGACGTTGCTCCATCTGATTACGGCCCTTTCCGTTCAATGCAACACTTTTTGGAAGTTCACTGATTTGACTCTTTCGATGAAGTTCCAACAGCACGTTAAGAGTTCTTTGATTTAAAGCCGAAGGAGTTTTACTTCGGTCAGATTCGAAACCTGGCGACCGATAGTAAAAGTGATGGATAATGATGGTTTGTATTTTGAAGAATAGTTCATGTTGTCTGATGTCTGAATATGTGCATAAATTTTGAATGTTTTATCAAACGATGTAAACTTTCCTTCCAACCGCACTATTTGAAACCCAAATAAGAAGATAGCTCTGAAGCTACCCTTCATATTCAACGAAATAAGTGTCACAATTATGAACTGCCATGAGAATAGTGCTTCGGAAAACTCTCGTTGTGAGTTGGTTCGGAACAGCCTATATGACCGTCTGTGGTAATAAGGAACTGTGTGAGATATCCTGAAGGCACAGAGAGATACGGCCTGAGCTGTGGGACAAATATACAAAATGTGAGAAGACAAAATGGAACTCAATGGACTGATAATGGAAACCATGGTGTCCATACTATCCTCTGAGATCAATGCATACTTAGATCATCTAAGCACTATATTAGTTGGATAAGGAATGGTAGACCTGTTTGACAATAATAATGGTGCTATAGATTAAATGCAATTGTTTTTATTTGACCGTTTTTTGAGGTGGCATGATGTTATAGATATATCCAGTGTTATAGAGTGATAGGCAAAACTTTAGCACCAGGCGGTGCTAGAACCCGCACCCCACATCGGGCGCTAAAGTTTTGCACATCACTCTATAACCCTGCGTATATCTATAGCAACATTAAATCGCAAAAAGCGGTTAAATGAAGCAATTTCATCTGGTCTTTAATACCCAATACCTATCAGCGTGACTGGGTTTAATGTCGAGACCGACTACCAGGGCCAAACCGTTTACCTCTGGCTGCTGACAGATAGGTGCGCTGTGGCGTGAAAAGAGCGATGTTCAAAATGGGCGTCAGTAGTGTAACGGATAAAGCACGCATTCCCGGAAAGGGTGAAGTGCGGATTCTAGTCCCATCTGGCGCTAAAGTTTTGCACATCACTCTATAACATTGAATAATGTGTGCGTTGATGCACATGGTCGCTGTTGCAATCTCATTCGGAAAACTAGTCAAGTAGTCTATGGCATCCTACAGTTGACTTAAACGAGGGTAGTATTGCCCCCGAAAAATTCGACGGCTAACGTTCTGGCGACCGCGCTTTCCTCAGAGCCCTCTTACACTTATGTGGGCAAAGCCACAGGTGTGTTGTAACAAACTGTGAGAATTTAATTTTTTATTCACGATGTGCCTCAACACACCGGTGACCTCTCTCACATAAGAGTTTAGAGGGCTCTGACAAAGGAGAAGTCGCCGAAACTGCTGCCCTCGAACTTCAAAGGAGAGGTAATAACCTCGTCAAAATTTTATTTGAAGAAAAGGAGAGTTTGTATTATTTCTTATTTTTCACTACACCTCCCAAGGTTTGAAGAGGATCGGACTTTTGAATTCAATCTGTGCATGTAAAAGTACGTTCCTTTCATGATAGAATTAGTATTTTTTTATATATAAATCCAAATTACGCTGATAAGGCACCTCTATGTATAAAATTCTAAATCTCGATATTGCTCCTAACATGTACAAAATCTACTTAGGAAACTAGTAGCGATGGGATTGACAGTAACAAGTATTGGTTGGCAGGTGCTACAACGGCATAGGAAGCATTTGCTTGACACTTTAATGCTGGGTCATCAAGGTAGAAATTACATCATAAAAACTGTGAAAATGAAAAATTGAGAAAGATCAGTATACATACTATACAAATAACACAGAAGATATCCATTCATTCATTCACAGGCGGATCTGGTCTGATATACTTAGCAGTGATGACTTGGGCAGTTAATGTGTGTTTAGGAGAAAAGTAAAAGTAAGAGCAAAAAGCAGAAAGAAACCAGAGAAACTACTTTGTTTGATATTGAAGAACCTTCTCGTATATAGAGAAATTCCATTAATAGCGTAAAATATTAAATGTTAACTGAAATCTCAAATACGCGATGATAACGTTGTCAAATTCAAATGAAGAGTCAAAAAATACGAATGTCTCTAAATGTGAACTTTGATCAGGCAGTAAATCAAGATAACAAGGACTACATACTCTAGTAAAACTATGCTAGACAGTGAAAACATAGTTGGGATCAACTACTAGGAAGTCAGGAAGTTTCAATATTATATGCCGTACATATCGTAATTTCATCCAACTGTATAGATGGTTATCAAGTCACGGAAAACTGACAGTACAGATGAATCACTACGTCACCAGCCAGATTTTCGAACAAATCATTCTATGCCTCTTGACAGGAATTTAAACGGGTGTTGAGGCTACCTAAACTATAGCCTCCACGATGATGAGTGCGTATCGTCTGTCATGATTGAATCGGGTCCAAAGAAATCGTCACAATGACCGAGATCAATGAGGCTAATGTCGTTTGATGGTGAGAAGGACGATTTGGCTAGATCATCGTCAGGATATTCGAAAACGTTGAGTCTAACGCTACTGGGAACGACTGAAAAAAGTCATTGTAAGAGTCCTACTACCACCTTTTTATTTAGAAGAATCTCTATTCAAAGAAAAAAAACTTTCATCTAACAAATCATTTTCTCTTCGCAATTCCTATATGTGATACAAAAAGGTGCACATTTCATAGATTAGCTAGATTTACTCAATATCACTTCCGCTACTCTGTCAGCATATAAGCTAATATAATAAAAAACACAAGATGAAGAATAAGGCTCTTGGCGTTGATCAGTCCCTGATTGATGAACCATGCATTCGTCTTCAAGTTTTAACTTCGTTTGAGGTAACTGAATGCACATCTGGCCTTTACAATGACTCGCGGTGGCCTCCGGCTGAACCGAGTCAGTGCTGTTTGTCCTCCTAGACAAGTCTGAGACCTGCCTGGTACCAATTTACCGACCCCGGAGGGATGGATGGCTTGGTGAGCCATGAGCGCGAGATCGAACCAGTGACCTCGCGTGCGAAGCAGGGCACCTCTAAGCACTGCGCCACATGCGCTCAAGTCAGGAGATAGTAGTCGATATTGTTGGTCTGACAAGTGTATGCCGGAAGTGTGAAAAAATAGCAGCGCAATCAATTAAGAGTTACTATGACTCGCCCTCACAATTCATACTGCGGATCTAACACTTCTCTCATCCGATTAGTTTCATCGCATTTAACCTTCACACGCAAAGGTTTTCAAATATTTCACATTTCGCTACGGCTGCAAGACAACACACTATAGTTCCATTTTAGTTCACATTACCAGTCACCACATTCATAGTGTAAATACCTGAACTTGTTGCACTCGATCCCTTTCCCTAGAGTTATCGTACCAAAGGTCTGCCGAACATTTCACTGCTGTTTCGGCTGCTGGTTCAGGCTTTCGTCATCTCCATGAATGTCGTCTAATGCTGCTCAAAACGACTCCAATTGCATGCCTGAAGATAACGGAGCTAAGACGCTCTGCAATGATTGAAGGGAAACTTTGAAAAAGGGTGTCAAATTGGGAACTCACGCCCTTACAGACTGTATCAAGAGATCCTGTGTTCTCTTCAAATATACTGCTAGGTTGGAAAGAAAGCTTCCATCATTTGATAAAACATTCAAAATTTATGCATATATTCAGGCAACAAGCAGCAGCAACTATTGTTTAAAATACAGGCAATCATTGCCAACCATTTTTTGCCATCGGTTCGCCAGGCTTCAGATCTGGTAAAAGTAACGCTTCTTCGGCTTTGAATCAAAGAACTCTTAACGTGCTTCTTCATCATCATTGAAAGATCCAAATCGCTGACCTTTCCAAAAGTGTTACATTGATCGAAAAAGGCCCTAATAAGATGGAGCAACGACCGGACTGAAGGTGCATGCGGTAGAATTTCAACTCCGTCCAATTTCTTAAACTTTGACTTAGTCTTTTAGGCTGTGTGTGATTTTGCGTTGTTTTCAGTGAGCAGCATTAGCAACATTTGATCCAAATTTGTACTCGTAAAGCATCAACAAACGTTTTTGTTCCCTGGATATTTTCATTCTGCAGCGCATATAGACAAATTATATATCTAGATGCGCAAGAACTAGGTCTTTCAAATGATATGAAAAACACATACAAATCGTGCGAAAAAAACGACATTCCCATTCAAACGATGGAAATTTTCTTTTCAACCTAATATAATTCATTATAATTTACAGCAAGCATAAAATGCAATAAAACGTCTGCAAAACACCTCGGTTGCATGAGTTGAAAAATTATCAATGTTGAAGGGTGACAAATGACGCAAACCATCTGAACCGCATGAACTAGTTAAGATATTTGATTTTAAAACCTATCAACCAACTGTGTTGAGACCTCGCTCAAGAACAATATAATTTCAAAACGTATTTTGAGCCTTTCATGAGGTCTGTTATGGGCATTTAAACAGCTCAAGACACGTTTTTTCGGCTTCACAGCATCGCCAGTTGCACAGTACCTTTCTTCTGAAGCAATCCTTTGTAGGGAGATAAACTAGTGCATATTAAGGAATCGACGCTGAGTGCCGAAACACGTGTCTAGCATGTAAGAGTGCTCATGAAAAGTTCAAAATACATTGCCAGATTACATTGTTCTTGAGCGAGGTTAAGTGACAGTCGGCTGGAAGATGTTGTGATGTTGTTAATATACCTTGTAACATATTCGCTATATCAACAATCATTCACCTTGAAAGAACGTCGCGGTATTGTTTCACCGTACACTGAGTGTCACATGTTCGTCGCGGGCTCCTCTATGTAAGGCGGTATATCCCCGAGGAACTGATTGAACGAAAAGGCACCGTGCAAATGACGATGATAAAGCAGAGCACGTGTCTTGCACTGTATAAGTGCCTATAATAGACCTCATGAAAGGCTCAAAATACGCTGTCAGATTATATTTGATTTCAGTTATAGTGACTGAATTCATGTCATATAAGTTGTGAAATTCTTCTATCTCCCTTCATAGTGAGGAGGCGGCTGAAATGTTGGGATATATTTGTGTTGCTCTGCGATTATTGTTTATGATCACGATAGAACTGAAGCGATCTCAACAAAAGTCTTATCATAATGCTTGTTATTTGCAGAGACAAGAAAAATCAAATTCGAAACTGTTGTCGATATTATTATTGCTTCTTTCCAAGTCCTCAACGATAGAGGTCTTTTTTTATGAATCCACTTAGAATGTAAACTTTCTTAGTAACAGAAATGAAAACCCCGTTTGAACTTAGTGCAGTCTCTGCAGCGGTGGTAGTAAGATTTTCAGGTTAAGATGAGACTTTCTCGGTAATCAATGTGACAGACAACTTATCTTCCCATTTACTTTTTATTTGAAGTAAAGGAAATTGAAAACTCCTTCTCAAAGTTTTTTCATTCACGTCAGTTTTACGCTTATCAGAGGAATTCGTAGAAAATCCTCCCATCAAACCCCACCAACAATATAACACATCAGTGCTTCTTGTTTCCTATACTCAATATAACCATTGCATCCACTACTCCTCCTAAAGGCATCTACTGTCGCATATAAGTGCGACTAATATCTAGACCTATTTATAAACCTTAGTGGACGATGAAAGGCCTTTCGATCCTTCAAAATATATAGATTTATTTTACTAGGCGAAGAAATTTCGTAGTCATGAGACACGTGTTTCGTCCTTACAGACTCATCAGCCGGGCAGAACCCGTCGTCTGTCGATCTTTTTATAATCAGTTCTCTTGGGAGCGTTACACTCCTTATAGAGAGTTGTCGACGACGTACGTTTTACACTCTATGTCAAGCGAAATTTTCACCTAAAACAGAGTGTTTTCGCGCTCGATTGCTAGCTGGCTGGGAAAACACTCTGTGTTAGGTGAAAATTTCGCTTGACATAGAGTGTAAAACGTACGTCGTCGACAACTCTCTATAAGGAGTGTAACGCTCCCAAGAGAACTGATTATAAAAAGATCGACAGACGACGGGTTCTGCCCGGCTGATGAGTCTGTAAGGACGATACACGTGTCTCGGGCTGTAAAAGAGCCCTTACCAGACCACATGACATGTTGGCTCAAATAATAATGAAAGTATCTATTGAATTTTGAGCGTGGTCTTGATAAAGCACTCGAAGGAAAGTCATGAAAAAGTTTGGTAATCTCGGTAATTTCAAAACTGCCTTTGATTTTTAGGCTCTCTTAGTACGCTGTAGCAGCAAAAAAAAAATTATATTCGATAGTCGGTTTGATTTAGTTACTCGGTTAATGTCTGCGGATCGCTTCTTACTAGACCACTGACTTCCAGGGCCCGAATCTATGTGTCGAGCTGGCAAATGTGGACTGCTTGCCTCACCACCTCCTCCACTCCACCTCTGCAAGTGTAACCCCAGCGTGGGAATCACTGTCTGTCTCACTTCTCTCCGTCATTCGGCACACCGTCCATCGGGAAGAAGGTTGCTGGTTCAATTTCCTACTACAACGTGTCACTGTAGATCTCTTGGTACTAACTTTTTGATGTCGAATAGTGTTGAAAGTACTTCTATAACGCAATCATTATATACCCAAGAGAATTTGGTAGCGAGCGAAAATACTGCCTCAGACGGAATTCCAACCAGCGTTTCATTCATACGCGGGATGCGCGCTACCACTACACCGTCGAGGTATATTTGCACCACCACTCGTTCTTCAATATCTCTATGATAGCTGTCAGCAACCAATTTGCGAATGTACTCGGTGGTGTTGGTAGCACGCGTCCCACTTATGGATGAAACGCGGGTTCGATTCCCGTTTGACGTCGTATTTTTGCCTACCACTCAGTTCTCTGGGGTATTTACGAAACACCATAACACTGTGAAAGATGCAGCGATAACACTAGAACTTTTGCAATTATTATAGCAAAAAGCGCTTGGTTGTCTAAAATTTCACTACTTTTCAAAACAAAACGTAAATCCATAAGGTAAGAACGCATATCCAACTTTTTGTGATGTGGAAATGGAACCGTCGGAAGCAGATGGCGTAACAGATCCTCTCACGTAGTGTTGAACGGCCTCACTCTTGTTTATAGCCTCGTTGAAGTTGTTTGGAGAGGCACGATATAGAAAACTGTCATGAGGGCATACTGAACTAGAAAGAAATAAGTAGCTTACATAAATCCATTCTTAAATTCTATCAGAAGCTACCACATTATCATCCAGGCGAAAAAACTTGGGTATAAATTGTTATTCATGGATTCACGTTTATATCAAAAGTAAGTGAAATGTTAGACATCTGAGCACCTTTTGCTATAAAAATTACGTTACAGAAGAACTTTGAATATCAAGTGACAAAAACGTGACCTCGTATTCAGTTTTGCAGCGCTACATGGAGACTTTTCTAAAAATCAAATTCGGTTCTATCGTAAGAATTTATGCCATTAAATTGTTACTGAATTTTCAATGGAAAACCATATACATACCCTAATCAAACAAAAATTGCACGCTGAAGGTGATCCCTCGCTGCTACTACAACGCAGTTAAAAAGCCTTTTAGAAAACAAGCACAGTGGCGAAATTATTGAGATCTAAGCTTTTGAATTATAACTAAAAGCTAGGGAGAATAGTCTTGTCCAGCGAAGAGGGCCTTCAAACAATCGTGCACCTGAGGAGAGTCACGTCCCCAAACGGTTTGAGAACAAATTATGAGACTCTCTCAATTATAGATTTCTGTAACTGAGTATTTTGTTCTGTTTAGCCATTCCGAGGTGTTATTGATATTATATATTGAATATTAGCGAAGCATACAACAATACAATTAGTGATGCAGCTTGAATATATTTCTGTAACTTTTTTGGCTAATAAAGAGCAAAAAATAAGCGGAGAGGAAAAAAACAAAGGAAAAACGTAAGATTATTGAGTCAACTGGTCAAACCTGAGCGTCAGTTGTGACGAATGCGCCAACAAATACTTCACAAAGTATCATGGTCAAAACAGTTCGGCTAAACAGGACTTAGGTAGATTGGCACATAGATATTACAGCAAAGATTGCAAGGATTCACAAAAACATACAGACGTAAAAACAGGGTATCTCATCGGCAAGCTCTCTTTTGGATCACGAGCAATCACTGGAGGGTAAAATTTGGATGCAAAATTGTGATTGTTTTCTAAGAAGGCCTTCTTGTATAGTCAAAAGTGGAAAAAATGCGGTTTCACGCGCCGCAGGCTATCGCTAGCGTTTCCTTATTATTGGAGCTTTTCTCCGCTCAGAAGAGAATCACTGATTTTCTTGCATTGGAACTTTAGAATAAAGTTTATTCCTGATTTTTGTGGGCCTGGGTGTTTCATTACCATTGTTCTGCAAAATAAATTCACTGCCTAGTCTTAATCTTAAACAGCCTAAGTCCATACACGAAATGCATGTATACATGCACAAGAAATGTGAAGTTTCAAACTCATACGCTTTATTTAGAGTTTTCGAAGTGGAAAAGGAGAAAAACTCCTAAAATTGTCAAGAAAAATCGCGCTTCACATGTGAATCGCGCTCATGATTCATCCATCGATCGATCTTATCAATCCACAGTCACTCGCACACCGTAGCCAAAAAGCAGTGCGCGGCGTGTTCAAAACTCAACCTAATTTTGTTGCAGTGCAGTAAAACAGTCTTTCAGAAGACGTACTGACTTACCGAAACCTGCGCTATCGATCGACTATTAATAATCTAAAAAAAAGAGCTGTGTGCTGTGAGAAATACGTGTGCATGTTGCAGAACATGTTATCTGCTACAGCGGTGCAAGAAGCTCTTTTTGCATAACTAACACATATGCGAATTTTTGAGATTTACGTTATCCAGTAATTATTAACGTCTAAGAAAAGAGCTCTCTCTTGCAAAATATAAATGCGTTAAGGTGTGACACGTACGAAACATAATTTATTTTTGGTGCTACGACGCTGTAATAATGCCTCTGAAAAGCAGGAACAGTTTGACATTTCCGAAATCTATGTTTACAAATGATTCTTAATAGTAAATTTTTGTCCATCGGGAAATACTTCTTCAAATATCTAAATCTCCGCCCGATCATAGGTAAGTGTCCAAAAGTGATACATTAGTGCATGAGAGCTGCTCTTATTATTAGTCACATTTCTCATTTATTTAAGACGTAAATCTTTGATTAAATAATAATGTGCGTCTTGTGATACTCATGATTCCACAGCGCGTTGTTTACCACTTTTTGTTTTGTGAGCTCGTCAAACTGAGTCAAATGTTACTCCACCTAACGTATATTTCTTTTGAATAGCTTTCATTAAGCTATCTCAAACTATTTGTTAAGCGATGGCGAGATAGAACCAATTTCTTTCGGTAGCGTATCTTGAAACCTCGCTCAAAACTCAGTATAGTCTGATGGAATGTTCTAAGCCTTTTGAGGTCTGGTATGAGGCAAAGCATATGGTAGTGATGAGGCTTGCGAGAAAATTGAAACTTACGTATGCCACAAGAAAGGCTATCAGACCTCATTGAAGGCTTAAAATATTTTATACGACTTTATTGCATAACGATTTCATATGCAGAGGCAACAAAATATTTCACTAAAAATTTTTCAGATTGAATTCAAATATTGCTCGTAATGCCATTGCACTGACGAGGTATTCATAGATTAAACTCTTGCATGCCTTTATAAGTTTTTCACACGCAGGAAAGAGTTACTGACATCTATACTTATTTGATTGAATAGAGCAGATACATATACTGAACACGTCAGATTTTGATTCGAGGTGGGCAATGGTCAAGCCTAGATTGTGCTTGTCAATGTGGACGAGACAGCGAACAACACACCTAGTCACAGATTTATATCCCTAATATAGCATAACTTATCAACTCAAAAGAATTCGTTGGAGTAGAGTAGCTAAATTTACTGCAATATCAATGGTCGGACGACAGTGTGGTCTGAACAAATTTAGAGAAGTGCGAAATTATTTGGCAGCCTTTAGTCAGACGGGAAAAAAAGACGAAAAAGAACTGATTACGATCCATTCCATCGTCATATATAAATATGAATATTATGAATTCGCTGGCGTCTTAAACTCGATATCGTCCTTCACAATGTCGTCGGTTTGAGGCCACTACGGAAATTCTTAAGTACATGTCATAAGAGGTGAATATCCCAAGCTTGAATAACTTGAATTTCATATAGAATAATGCTGGTAATATGATAGCGGGATCGCACTATGTAATAGTCAGTGCAATCGACCACACTGAGACGTCACTCGAGAATAATATGACTGATACGTGATTAATCCGCTTCATAAGCACTGTTATGAACACTTACACGCTGCAAGACACGTGTTTCGGCTTTCCTGCCTCGTCAGTTGCACGATGTCTTTTGGTCCGGTCAATTTTTTGGGGTTCTCTCCTATATGGAGTAATCGGAGGCGATCATTTTACGCTCAATATATGGTAAAATAATCGACGCAAAGTTCTTGAGCGAGGTCTCAAGATAGTCGATTGCACTGTTTGTTGCATATGTTCATGTATCAACCAAATTTCATGCATTCGATGATCAAGCACTCTAAAGGAACATCACGATGGCTGTTCACCGTACTTTAAGTATAAAAGTTCGTCATCGGTTCCTCTGTAAAAAAGGGATAAAGCTCTCGGCATTGATCAATCCCTGAGGGATGCGCCATGCATTCGTCTTTAATTTCTGACTTCGTTTGTGGTGATTGAATGCGTATCTGGCCTTTACAATGACTCGCGGTGGCCTCGCGCTGAATTGAGTCAGTGCTGCTTATCCTCCCAGACAAGTCTGAGACCAGCCTGGTATCAATTTACCGACCCCGGAGGGATGGATGGCTTGGTGGGCCAAGAGCGCGAGATCGAACCATTGATCTCGTGTGCGATGCAGAGAACATCTAACCACTGCGCCACATGCGTCCCTCTATATTGAGGTAAATTCCCAAGAAACCGACTGAACGAAAAAGGCGCCGCGCAACTGACGAGACTGGAAGGCCGAAACACGTGTGTTGCAGCGTGTAAGTGTTCATAACAGATTATGAGGCGGTTAAAATACGTATCAATCATATTGTTCTCGAGTGACGTCGTCTCAATGTGGTCGATTGCACTGACTATTACATAGTGCGATCCCACTATCATATTACCATCATTAAGCTATATAAAATTCAAGTTACCCAAGCTTGGGATATTCACCTCTCATGACGTGTACTTATTAATTTGCGTAGTGGCCTTAGACCTACGACATTGTGAAGGACGATATCGAATCTAGGACTCCAGCGAACTCATAATATTCACATTCATATATGACGATGGAATAGACCGTAATCAGTCCTTTTCCGTCTTTTTCCCGGCCTTACTCAACACTGCCAAATATATTCGCGCTTCTCTAAATTTGTTCAGACCTCACTGTCGTCAGACCATTGATAATGCAGTAAAGTCAGCTACTCTACTCCTACAAATTATTTTTATTTGATAAGTTATGCTATATCAGGGATACCTTTAGAAGACCTCATGAAAGCCTCAGAATACAGTAATTCCTTTTTTTTTTCTTAAACCAAACACGAGGTGCCATAACAATCTTTAGTCAAACAGCTGACGCTTCGGCAGTTTCGCGTTTTTTGGAGCCTGAAAACATCAAGTTGTTCACAGTCGAATCACTGGAACACCTCTATTACTCTTTAAGAAAAAACCACCAGATCCAGATTCCAATCGCAACGACCACAAAATTAATTTCCATCAACTCTTTTTATATGCCATATACTGTGAAATTCAAGTGGAGATTACCGAACAGCGGATACGTGGACTGATAATGCACTTTATCCATCAAAGGCAGCAATTTTTTATACTAGTCCAAATCACGAGTGATCACGAGGCATTCTTTAGAGGCATTCTAATTCCTCGTAATATGAACCAGTATACAGGACTATTGTTTTGGTAGATGAGGTGCATTACAAGTCCATGTGATCTCTTCTCGGCGATCTCCACTTGAATTATTTAGTGAAAGCTATATAAAAGGCGGTAAGTATGTTGAGAACTGATTTTATGTTTGATGCGATTGAAATTTCAGTCTGGTAATTTTTTCTAAGGGAGCAATGGAGATGTTTGACTGATTGGATTGCCAACAATTTGATCTTTCCAAGCTTTGAACAAGATAAAACTGCCAAAATGTTAGCTGACTGGATGAAGATTGTCATCACACCTCGTGTGTGGCTTGAAGAAAGTAAGGAATTATTTAAGCATGCCGTAGTCAATAGATGGTCGGTCTTGGGAATTGCTTCACAATATGATGTCAAATTATGCTGAATCGAATTAATTACATATGTCTATTTGGACAGTTCAAGTTATAATGTGATACGTATACAGAGATCATATAAAGGTTCAGAAAGTTAAATTGCATAAGAAAGATCTTTAGCAAAATAGCACTTGAGCAGTGCGAGTTAAAAGAGTGAGGTACCATAGCTCATTATGAAGTTTCGCGATGAGATCGAAACATGCTAAGAAACTGATTGATAACATATTATCGATCTTTATTGATCTTGTGAAATCCTAAATTATTATGAGAAGATGTTGAAAAGAGGATTATCAGTGGGCGGAAATTGATGGAGTTTCAAAAACGTTCATAACGAAATCACAACCATCTATAGTCTTAGGCAGTCCACGTGACGTTAACGAAACTGTTACATAATTGCTGCTAATATAGTTGTAAATGTAAATGGAAACTGCTGTTGCTTAATCTAAGACACCTGTAGTAAGAAGGAAATATATTTGAAATCCACGAGAAACATTCTTTATAAGTCGTAGATTCAGAAAAATGAGATCACGAAGATTTGTTCCAATCAAAATCGTAGTTTTCATGTGCGCGTTTGCGCAAGCGATTGTTGTACTAATGTTATATGGATATTCATCAGCTTCCCAAATGTTTGGCAAAAAATCATCATACTGGAGAGGGAACTCCCCATAGTAATGAATATCACAATCGATTTCTGATGCTTTTTATGAACAAATTGTAATTCCTGCAAGGATAATAACGCTAATCAGATGCTAAGCTGTCACGGGGCTCTAAACGTTCATCTTAGTCATAAACTTCTAAGCTATTTTTACACCCTTTTTTCACATATACACTTTCATGGGTGAGACCACATTTGAAGTCTTACACGAGAGGGCAAATGATATCATACCGTACACGGATTTCTTTCTCGTCTTTGTCTCAATATTTCATGACTATGATCAGTGAATTTTCGGAAGCAATGCTGGCACTAATAGGTCGCCATCATCATCTACCAGTAAATGAATCCGTTGTTGCTTAGATCAAACCTTGTGAGATACAGACACAAGTTAAAAATTCGGAACTTATATTACTTCAAGCTTTCCTTCGAAAATACAATAGTTTTGCTATCCTTTTTATTATATGTACACATTGTGCGTAAACTCTTTTGTGAAGATGCCTCAAAAGTGTCACAGCAGAAACTAAATGACTAAAAAACGCTTTAATTGAGTGTAAATCGTTAGAGTACCTCACAATGACTTATTGAGAGTAGTAATCAAGTGGCAAAAGGTGAAGCTTGTGGTGTAAATAAGCCGTTGATAAATACGACACGTCATCGACTCCATTCTTAGCATTTTAAAGATGACTTGCTGCTCATTTGGAAAATAACTAGGTTGCCGGCGCATGTACACGGATGCAACATATCTCACTTCCAGATAAATCTTGTTTCGATTTGCTAATCCTTGAATAATGAAAGGTATGCTCAACTTAATGTGCAGGATCAAAACAACGAGCATAGATGTTGTTTCACTTTTTATCAATGCACCACACATAATGCATTTGTCTATAAAAAACATCTTCGAGAAAAAACTTTAGAAGCGACTAACTTGCTGATTCATAATGGACATGATTCAGTGTTGATTTTTGTACTCAGGCAATGATTGAACTGGCCTGAAAGGGTTAACGGGCGATGCGTGCATGATTTACTTGCTCTTCATGCATAAGAGAGTAATGACGCCAGTGACAACGACGACGACAGCGACATGAGTGTAAATAAACCTCTCTGCATTCACTAATACTCACTGTTGCGTCCGTGACGTCGCCTGTTGGCAGTGTTACTTCTAGCACTTTATTTGATCCGTCATCACAGTGACTTTTTCCCCGTGCGGATACCAGTTTTTGTAGCATTCAATTCGTTTTTCGTCTTCTTCTTGAACGGCGTAGAGTATTGATGAGGGGTCTCCTCGCAATCCCGAGGATAGTCTTCCTGTGGCGTTCCATAGGGCATTGTTGTTGACGATTGTGGAGTTAGCGGGAGGAGCGCGCTGCGACGAGCATCACAAGCACTCGGCTAAGGCGCTTCCCAGTGTCGCTTAATTTTAACAAAAACAAAAGTATTTAATTTAAAAATTTTCACTTGAAAGCATTATTTGAGTCGTTCTAATTTTTTTCCATAATATATTCAATCATTTGCTGCCTTTGCAATTTTGCCAAAGAAAGAGAAAAGCTGAGAGATAAGCGTAGTAAAAATTCAATAGAGCTCAAATGTGCAACATCTTATTGAATAAATATTAACAGTGGGTATGAATCATAAATCAATGAATGAAATGAATGTTATTTTTAGTTGCTTGCTCTTGTAAAGAATTTGTTGTGAATTTGTCATTCAATAGTCGCACCCTTACAATTTTAGTAAGAATTTTCATAACATTTCGACTCAAGAAAGCGCAGTGCTTAGAAACAATATGGAATATACACAGAATCTTTTTTTCAATTTCCTGCTAGGTTAGACTAAAGATTCCGTAGCCAACTTCGGTTTGTTAAATCGCTGAAATACTTGGGTGCGAGAATAAAAGTATTGACTTGATACGAAATTACCGTGTAGGCCAAACAGATCATTCACTTCGGATGCTACTAGTAGGGTTAAGGCATAGCTAATTCCCAAAGGATTGATTTACACCAAGCGCTTTCTCTCTAATTTGCGTTGAACTGTCATAAACCAGGTGTATAATCAACAATCCGGAAGAGGAACATTCCTAATTGGTGTGAAGTAAAATTTTTGGTCCCAACTGATCTCTAGCATGTTAATAATCTTTCATTACATTTTTGTTTTCTCTGAAAAGTATTACACAATACGTTGACTCGAATAGCCCCGACTTCTCTAACATCAATCCTCATCTTCTAACTTTGTAAAAGTGTCAATATAAAAGCTGATAATAGTCATACTTACTTTGATATTATTTGTTTAGAACTGTACTGCTACAACACTGTCTCCTTCATCCAATCGCTGGCTGTTTGATCCGACCGCCATCAATTTTCCGAGAACAGGTTTCTTTACGCCAGAAACTCGTCCGCATAATACTGCAGCTTTTTCCATCAGCTGCCCATTTTTTAGATAGATCAATCAGGAAAAATTGAGTACTTCTGTTCATCTTATGGTTGACAACAAAGAACACCAAAAATGTACAGTATGTGGCGATTCTCCTGCTAAGGTAATATCATATTGTACAGCTTCCAGAATTTGAGCAGTAAAAGCAAGATGCATAGAATGCTCAAAGTACAGTAGACATATTTAGATGCTCTTTTACAAGGTTAAATATTGCTGATCTGATCAGAGGAGGAAATCCAAGGTGAAAATAGGGTTCTATTTGGTTATGAGGGGCAAATAAAAAACTGACCTCATCCTCTTGACAGGAATTTTTCATAGGATTGTTCGCAACTTTTCGAAAGCTGAGATTCCAGGCTATAGCTCCATGTCGCTTTTTGCCAAACAGAGCTCTTTCTTTTTTACTGTTAGTAATCATACAATAGCGTAATCGTTTCTAATTTCAACGCTGTGCTTATATTTTGAAAAGACCGTTTCTCTGTAGCGCAGTAGGTAAAATAAGTTGAATTACCATCTGCGCTTAAATGACCTTTGCCCAATTCAAGTGCCCGTGCGTGAGGCGGTCACTCTCGATGCGATGACCATCGATTTTCCGGGCATATGAACTCGTCGGGAACTGTGGCGTCAGCAGTTCACGTGTTCGCCTAACGCAGAAGCACATGAAATAGCCAAAGACCCCATTGATCGCAGATGGGAATTCAGCTTAATACGCTATCAAAGGATTACTAATAGTTTAAAATGAAAGAAAGAGCGCTGCCCAGCAAGAA
Source organism: Parelaphostrongylus tenuis (assembly GCA_019055375.1). NCBI lineage: Eukaryota > Metazoa > Nematoda > Chromadorea > Rhabditida > Metastrongylidae > Parelaphostrongylus > Parelaphostrongylus tenuis. Next base: position 46,375 of record JAHQIW010006933.1, on the reverse strand, counting down.
ATTTGGGCGTCTACAACACAAGAAAATCCCTTCCGTAGCAACTTAAAGAAGGGCTCTTGAAAACCGGCGACATGGGGCTGTAGCCTCAAATATTAGCTTTCGAATGGTTACTAAAACTCTGAAAAAAATTCCTGTAGAGAGAGAGAGAGAGGTCGGTCTCATTGTCTCTTCATAACCGATTAATTACGAAAATAGTTCACAGAGGAAATCCTTCTACAATTTTTAGCATTTTCCAGGATATTCTAATAAAAGTAGAAATTCTTTTGTTTTGATGCTGTGAACAATTAGAAAAACATCTAGATTCTTTGAATACAGAAAGAAACATCCTGAGAATAAATCTAATTCAAGGTGCATTACGGTACATTTTCGTGTTTTGGGTGTAAAGGATTTTTTCGACGAGCTGTGAAAGGTGACCGAAATAAGCATATCTGCAGATTTGAAAGAAACTGTGAAGTAACTAAATGTGAGTGGAACAATATATATATATATATATCTTGCTTTTCATGTTACTGTTGGCGTATGGTTGAGCACAGTTTGCTGTCTCCGTCATTCATATCGTCATAATTTACTGATCCATAAATGCTGCCCTAATCCTTACACAACTCACTTGCAAAAGCATTGGTACTTGCCGTGGAAATTGTATAAGAAACTTCACTGTTATCGAAGCTTGGCAAGCGTGGTAAATATTGCTCCAGCTTAGAGTTATGGTGGCAATGTTGCAGCTGATATGATGGTCATCTTGTTAGAGTGCCTTCCAGTGGAAAAATTCCGCGATAAATGGGATATGGACGATATTAATATTAAATATGATGTAGTAATAATTGTAGCAACTGCAAATACCTATTTATTTAGAGGGTCGGATCAAATACAAGGGGACCTTGACACTTTTCCCATACGATTTAATGTCTTGCGACTGTCATCCATTAAGATGATCGCATTCACAATGCCAGCTGGATTCGTTGGCATGCATGGTAGCGTTCGTATCCGTCTGTGAATCCTGTCGCGGTTTGAAGATGTGTTGTCTTTTGTGATCACTAACATATTAGATGTTAGCTGAACGTAAGCTTGACTAGAATTCTGAGATGTTAATTGTAGAGTGCACCCTGCCTTTATTTGTCGGTTATTGCAGGCTTCTGAGGATTTGAGAGAGGTTTGCTGACTTAGCACTCAGATTCCACTAGAGAGGCGATGGGAGTAATGATAGTATTAGTAGCATAATCTGGATAAACTTTCAGATTTTTAGTGCTTTTTGGGAGCAGTATGGTGTTATTAATATACATATATATATACATATATATATATATATATATATACGAGTATTGAGTGTTATGCAAGATATGGACACCAATTGGGAGTTAAACCGGCGTTTCACACATACCGGGTGGACATGCTATCGCTACATCATCGATACGATCGCTCTGCTACGACTCTTTCCTTAGTATTCCCTATCGTAGATCATATGTCCCGAGTAGCTGCTAACATAATCGGGCTTAATGCCCACATATGCTTATCCGACTAAACCCGTTAAAGATTGGTTGTCGACAGCTGAGATAGAATATTTTGAAGGATAAGTGGGAGCAGAGTAATGGGGTCGATGGTGCAGTGGTAGCACGCGTACGCGGATGGTTGGTGCGCAAATTCAATCTCTGCTTGAAGTTATATGCTTTCCATGTTGCGCAATACTCCTGGTAATAGTATTTGGTTGTCTTATAATTTCTTTCGCACCACTAGTTTATTCGGTTTACCTCTTATTTCGAATCTGGTTATTGCTAGAAATCTGTGGCGTCGTCAGATATATCATAATTTTCGTTCCGAGTGTTCCTTTGGATTTCGCTCAAATTTCAACATTCCTGATAGTTATTTGGCTCAGACGAAAGGCATAGTGCAACTGACGAGGCTGCAGTGCTGAAACACATGTACTGCACTGCATGAGTGCACATAACAAAACACATGCATGGCTCAAAGTAACTATCAGGGATATTGAAATCTATGGTGTTCAACATCTTAGGGAAGAAAAAGACAAAGACTACAAAAACCTCAAGAGTTATCTCACGGACCTCTTTGATCGCCAGTCTCATTCTTTCTGAGCGGAAAGAATTCAATCTTTGTCCATAAAATGGTTGCTTGTCATTGATTATTATGGTGATTATGATGTTCAGCAATTGATTTCTTTAGAGAAATAATCATTGAAATAAGAGAAGTGTCGAAATGCAAAAGAAAATATGAAACAATTCAAAATAATCACTTTGCTGGCAGAAATTTCTGAAATTACACGGGCAAACAAAAACAGTTTAGCAGGTCACAGTAACAATGACATTTCGCTATAGTAATTAACGTTTCGGAAAGCAGGGGACTAAAAAGAAGAGTAGCATTTCACCGTTTAATAAGGAAAACTCTAATCAGCTACAACCCACTAGAAAAAAAGAATAGAGGCATAACAGGTGAATTTTTGCTTTCATTTGCTGCTGACTTTCTTTCAGTTGAACGTAATTCGTGCCGCTACTGCCGATTCAGAAAATGCTTATTGGTTGGGATGAATCCAGATTGTTAGTCAATCGTTTTTCTTTTTACAAAAGAAGAATAGAATAAGTAAAGTCAATCCTCAATCTCATTGTATGTTTCAGACGTCCAACCGGACAGAAACAGAGTGCGCGAGAAACTTCGTAGCGAAAAATCAACATCAGTGAAGAAGAAGAGAATTGATATAACGCTGTCAACTTCTGGCGAAGGGATTGACTGGATTTCTCATTTACACGGAAGCTCAAGGTTTCTCGTAAACAGCAGTAACACAGGGTTTAGGAAGGAACTAACTTCTTGACAAAATAGATATCCAAGTGATTTGCGATGAATTTAGTTAGGGGCAAACTATCATGGGCTTTTTCTTGATTCTCAGACAAGCAGTTCCAGGATGCCGAATAGCGTAATGTCCACAAAAGAGAGTTTTTGATGCACTCCGTTATCAATAATCATTCTTCAAATTAGCAGTCCAGTCGGAAGCTCGCATCTTGGGAGACCGCATCACATGCTTGTTTTTAAAAAGACCTTTTCACAGCGTTTAGCACTAAAGCAAATTAACGTTTCACACGCGCTGCACGTTTTTTGTCACGTTTCGCTCTTTACTTCTTTTGTTTTCACATGGCAAAGCTTTTTTCCAGACTGCTAAATATAACTCGATAGCTTAAATTTGGAAAAAAATTACAAATTGTGTTTTTTTTTTGAAAGGCTTTTTTACAGCTTTGTAGAAAAGAAAAAAGTTGTGCTTTGCACAAGCGTGTTTATTACAGAATACAGTTGCACTAGTAACTTATAAGTGAGAATTCGAAAGCGTATGATTCGACGACTCTAAAGCTGAGCTTATTTTCTGGCAAGAGCTTTTCACTTCAGTATGATAGGGAAAATAAAATTTAGTTTCACGTACATTGCGCACTGCTTGCAGGTAAGGTGTGTGACGACCATGGATCGATAACGCGCGGTCGATATACCATGTGGGTCCAGTTCACGTGTGGAGAGCAATTTTTGATAATAAACTTAGAATTCTCTCAGCTTTGGAAAAAAGAACTTCAGATAAGAGGTACGACTCTGATACTAGAAGATTTCCTCGACACGTTCTTATGCTTTTTATGCTTCCGAAAAAATTTTAAGGCGAGGTGATGATACAATTGGGCGACGCGTGTAAGGCGCAACCTCCAATTCAGTGCTATAGCACAATGAAAGAGCCCTTTCAAAAAGCGAGCACGTGCCGTGGTTCCCCGAAATTTAAGATTTCGAACGATTACTACCACTCTTACGAAAAGTTCTTGCCCAGTAGAAGAAATCCTTTCTTCATTTGGTCTCCGGCGACGAAATAGAACCATCATTTTAACTGTTTTGAAAGTATTCTCGCTCTTGAAAAGATCTCTTTACAGCGCTCTAGCAGTAAGATTAAAATTGCGATTTACACTCGACGCGAGTTACTTTGAGTTTATCTGCCATTTGCGTGAGATTTCTTCTGCCTATCCGAAGGAATATCCAGGTTCTATGTGTTGTAATTATAGAAGACAATTTTCCATTCTGCAAGCTTAGGCTTTTCATTTCCATTTCATAATGCCTAACAAACTCGCTAATAAGCTGAGTATAAACAACCTATGCCTATGTATGAAAAGTATGTGAATGCGTGGAGGAGGTCTTGGAGTATCAAAGTCATATGTTCTTTATAGAGCTTACTTCGAAGCGAAAAAGTCCCTAAACTTGATAACGAAAATCGAGCGCCAAATATAAGCTAGGCTGCGCGATTGATGAACTGCCCGATCGACACACATTTACCTACATATCCTAGCAGATAAGCAATCCGCGCTGACTGCGGAATTTGATCTTCTTTCGGCTGCTACAGCACATTGAAAGACTTTTTTAGAACCAAGTGCATTAATGAAAACAGCGAGATTCAAGCTCTAGAATGATATTAAAAGACTATATTAGAAACTCTGTCAGAGCGAAAAACGCACCGAATGGGAATGATAATCTTTTTGCTTGTACAGAGCATTAGAAAGTTCAGATTCAAGCTACCAAACGATTGCTCTGAAAGAAGCAGAAAACACTTCGGCACCAAATACTTGAAAATGATTACCGGTAACGGAAAAGTATGAATTCTTGACAGCACCTTCTCTATAATTCGAAAAAATGTTATCATTCAATTTTACGCACTACTTCAACGTTGCGTTATGCAAAACATGAACAATGAGCACACTAAAATTAAGAACATTAAATACAAGAATTTAAAGAGCTGTAAATATTCAGAAACCTTTTGAGTGATTTATGCGCAGTAGAAAATAGTATACAGTCTTTTACTGCCACTAGTTATGGAAGTGTGGTGAATTTCTCACTGAAAAGTCTTCTTTACGATCGAATCCTGGCCAGAAAGAACAAGGTTCGTTATTGTGTTCTCGGCCAATAAACAAAACTTTGATGAAGATCTCTTTGACTGCGACTTTTAGGCCTCGATCATCCCACCACTAGAGGAGGGCCTCAATAATGAATTTTTTTCTATCCAAAAAGTTGCCGCTACTATCGACTTTATCGACGGAGTTATCGGCATTATCGATAAAGATTCATCGCAAAAGACTAAGTCTGAAGATAAGGTAGAAAGATATGCTATGCAATTGGTTGTATATTATGCTTTAAAGTGCCGTCCATCGCGATAAATCACCTTTATATTGTAACTTATATGAAAGACATATACTTTCACTCTTTACACTAACTAGATTATCTCACATGATTTCGAGCCATAATGTACTGCTAGATTTATCATACAGCAAGGCCTCCCAAATTGACGTCTAATTGAGAATACGCATTCTTATGCCCATCTAAGAGTGAATCTTAGTGTGAAAACCACCACACTCCTGGTCCTACCGCAGCCACAAGTTTGTGAAATATCTAGGACCCACAATGACCGACAACTAGTTAGAGTGACGGCTTAGCAAAGTCCAAACATGGCCACCTCAAATTCTAAAGGGAATTTTTTCGAATGGGTGAACAACCAAGGGTTCTTTAGGGCTTGTAAAGACGTGTCCTTCAAAAACTGCACTTGAATTTGTAACATTATTGTGTGAAACGACATATTTAACGCACAACTTCTGTTTATGTTGTTTAATATAGGCTGAATCTTAGTTCTCCATTTAATCGCTTTTTATAGACCTTGCTCAAACAATGATAATCTGATAATGATATAACTTGTTTTGAGCCATTATGGTCTAGGTGCTAATACAGGCGACTGTTTCGTCCTAGCAGGCTCATCAATTGCGCCGTCCTTCTTTCAGCCGATTTCATGAGGCTATACTCTGCTATGAAGGAATCGACGCCGAGTAATAAATCACTACAAGTCAGGTGACAGAATTCCGTGACACTGCAGAGACTAGCAGCCGAACTTGTGACTGTTAAAATGAATTATACCTCTCCATTAGGCCGCTTCGCTCAAACCTGGAGAGATATAATTCATTTCAAAAGCCACAAGCTCGACTGCCGGTCACTACACTGTCAGGTGATTCTATCAATTGACTTGCGGTGACTTATTGCTCGGCTCCATTCCTTCATAGAGGAGTGCAGTCTCAAGAAGTTGGCTGACCAGAAGACGGTGCTACTGATGAGTCCGGTAGGACGTATCAGGCTCCTGTATAGCTAAATCTTAGTATTGTCAAAATGATAGAAGAAAGTGCGTGGAAAATTAAAGTCCTTCAGAAATATCTTTATTCAAAATAATATATGCTCTATGCACTTCGCAGAGGTTCTGCTTTCAGTACGTAAATACCGACTTAGTAGTTCAGTAATCCCTTGTAACTCATTACGTAACCAAATATGCATCCAATGACCTCCACGATGTTGTGATTGGGATCTAATACTTGACCCTTTCAAGATTTCACCAGTGCTAAAAATTTCTTATGCTTAACGATTAAGAAAGTTGACTTACTCTGTGATTACAGTGTGCGTTAATCAGCTCAACGTTCATTCCTTTGAGTGTTTTCAACCAGGTGACTCGAAGTATCACTAATAACTCAACATCCTACATAGACAACTTTGTGCGATCACTTGATGGATATCAACTGTAAGGCAATCAACACTTATTGACCAATGGCAGATTACAAGGATTTTTTTTTACTTTAAAGTTTCCTAAAATTTAGTAAGATCGTGTACGATCTCAAAATCATCGACCACTCTGATTGTTTGTAGAGAAAGCTCCATGTTGCTGGATTTCTCATTATTGTGCGAACGTCTGAAGTCATTTTCGCTTTCACCTATGGAATACTTCATTCTTCGTACACTGACAATAACCACTGTTGGTAAGCTCAATGAACTTTTGTGAAAGAGAAACTTTTCTAATAAGTATGTGATTGGCTGACAAGACTTCCTCGCTAGATTCCAGCTCCAAGTTCAGGGAATCCCATTGAAAGAAGCCCCCAAGTTATCATTAGAGTGAGTTGCTGGATCAGTCTCAACATTGTAACTATAACACCGTGTTCGTTCTAACATTGAGGCTAACTTCTTACGTAAATTTGTTCTATAAGGTGTTTCATGCAAACAAAGAAGCTCTTCTAGCCTTTGTCAAGCATCTCCTTCCTGTGTCAGGACAGCAGCTCAAGGGTGCAATGTGCTCACTATCACTTTACATTTTTTTCATCAGTCTCAAACAACTCACTTAGATTTTTTTTCAATAGTGAATAAATTGAAGAGTAGATAATGGAGAGACTAGTTTAGATCGGAGTAAACTCTCCAATATCTTCGGTTCGCAGCTCTCCACTCTTCAAAATTCTCTCCACGAACTGATGTTCAGAATGATAAAGCTATCACGATTTAAATCATCTGCCTCAGCAGCCAATTTCATGGCTAATTTGGTCGCTCAAGTGTACGAAGTTAGGGTAAGTGATTCTAATTACCTGACGAAGAACTTACTGTTTAGTAAAAATCTCTCATCACCGATAATAAAGACCCGACAGCAGAGAATGCTGAAAGTTGTTTGTATTTCAGGCAATTTCCTTGACATTGCTGTCGACGTTGCGACGTTCATTTCCACGTGACATTATACAAGCAGCACCGTATCAGAAAATTCTAACAGACATCATAAATCCAGAAGTAGTTGATCTTCTGGTCACCATGTCCAGTCGTCCTCACAATGTTTCTCATCAGAAACTCAATATCACTACACCGTCTTCCTTCTCAAATTCACCAACGATGAACAGATCTTTACACGGTGATGACTGTAAAAGTGGCTATAGTCATCATTTCAACGCTTCACATCCCATTCAAAGTCAGTCACTGTCATTTTCGTCCAAACTGCCATTAACAATGACGAAATCACTTGAGGACATGCTTCGCTTTCCAGGAATGAGAGACGACTCAAATATTATGAACAGACCACTGGCCATAGATTGGGCTGACGGCTTACATCTTACACCACTTTTCAACAAAGATGTCATTGTACAATTTTTCCCCGAACTCTCGGATACGCCAATTGTTTGAACACGCTTGAATTGCAGAATATCTGATACTGATTTTTGAACCAGCATGTCATATCGTCTTTTATGGACAATTTATGCAGCCCGATACACGTGTTTTCGGCCTTGACAGCCTCATCAGTCGAACAAAACCTTTCGGTTTAGTCAAATCTCTCGGGTGCCCCACATCCCCCTAATAGAGAGTAGGCGACGATAAACGATTTACACTTCCGTGAAGTGAAATAAATCACCAGATTGACAGTGTTTTTCTTTCGATTGCTCTTGGCTGGTATTCTTGAAATATCACACTGATTGCTTCAAGTGGTAACGATATGATATCTGAAAAATACCAGCTAAGTGCAATCGAGTGAAAAGCACCGCCGATCTAGTGATTTATTTCACTTGACGGCAGTGTAATCGTTTGATGTCGTCTACTCTTTATAGGGAGATGTAGGGCACCCGGGAGAATTGGCTAGGGCGAAGAGTACTGCCCGACCGATGAGGCTGTCAAGGCCGAAACTTCTATCCAGCTCCATAAGTTTCCCATCAAAGATCACATGACATGTTGGCAAAAAAAAATATCTATCAGTGGCTCTGGCTTACCAACCTCGTTTAAGCTTTATACGTTCTTCTTTTGGAACTAGCAGATATGTTTATGAGCATTCTGCTTTTTCAGCTGTTTACAACTACTCTTTGTGTACATTTATTCCCTTCTATCACACGGTTTATAGTTCATGAAGTTTTTACGTGTCAAATAACTTCACTTGAATTGTCGATTTGTGACAATTATAAAACGAATATATTCCCATCCTATAGCGTATATAGAGATGTTTAAAGCACAATGGTTAGAGGTGCCTTGTAATGCACATAGTATCATTGGTTCACCTATGCGCCTTAAGAAACTGATGCTTTCATCCTTCCGGAATCGGTAAATTGATGCCACATTTGTTTTTATGAGCAAAACAGTGACAAATAAAATGCTAATTTTTTGTAACAATATTGACTGAAAGTATTATTCTATCACCTTTATAAAGCTCAATTAATTCAAATGCTTGACGTATCACCTGGAATCTGATCAACACCGAAGGACTTATTCTTTATCTTTATTCGGATTGAAGCATTGGTTAACAGCAATACTCGCTTAATTTTTTTTTCGTACTCAGTATATTCAATTCGCTTCCTCGCACATACCATACATGGATGCCTTCGGGTTCCACCTACGAGTGCGATTTATACTCGAGAATATCTAATCTCTTTGATGAATAAACGATAACGTGTGGGTTCCCTATATCCGAAAGCCGATCTTAGAATGGTCATGTTGTGACGTCTTTAGGCCTTATATACGTAGTAAAGTATCCTGCAGAAATTTTCGTAATTTAACTGTGACAGTGATGCTATTGTGGTGGGCGGCATTACTCCCAGATCAACAGCTGCTTGTATTTTAACGTCCAATTGGACATCGATAATCAGATTTACAAAGCTAACAAGTTACAGAAAAAGTGCGCGTAGGACGGTATTCGTTCGGCTATCCTAACCTAATTTTAGTGGTGACGAGATCTAATTTTATAATAGGCTGGGAAAAAAGTTCTAAGAAAATACTTGTAATTTTTTTGGGTGTCTGCCATTTTTTGTGTTTTTGAGCTCACTTGAAAACTCGTCTTCTCCCGCGTTGATTGGTACATATTTTATCTACCTCTTCCGAAATGGAATTAACAATCGAGAAAATTAGTCTTTGTCGGGTGTAATAGGTGCATAAATAATGTTTTACAAGCATTATCTCAGAGCTTCTTTCACAACCTATTAATTGCAGATTAATGGTCGTACCGTATAAGACTTTCGCAGAATTCCTAGCCTCAGATGAATTTCCATCTTTCGAAAGAATATCTATTCCCATTACATTTGTTTTGTGCTTCCTTCTGCATGTGATGGCGAACCAAGCTTTTCAACTTGCCAGTTATATGAATATTCCGCGGAACGTGGTGACCTGTTCCTCCAGAAAACTCTGCCACTATGAAGGAATTTCAGATATACCGCCATTTGTTTATGGAGATTAGAGGAAAGCTGTATGAAGTGTCATAAGATTAACTCAGTGCTCAAGGGCGATTTTCAATTATGGCACTTTTTTATTTTATAAGGCCTGCCTTCACATATAGAATACGAAAAGCAAAAAACCATGCATTATTTTCGTACACTCACATTCGTCATCCAAGATAAATTTTGAACTTTTCGCTTGTGGGTTAAGCTGCAGCTTGAGAAATTTTGTATTTTTCACAGATCTCGCTTAATCGCTGGTCAAAACGATAATATTGTAAGACAACCGAGCCTTCTTACTTTGGTTGCAGTTGTAATAACGGGCACCATTATTTTTTCGAAAGTTCCAAAATCGATTATCTCTTAATCTCGGCAATTTTTAATGTAATTATTCGACAACCAAAGTCTCCATTCTCTGGTGTTTGCATAGGAGCTGCACAGTTCGTGCAGTTAAACACGAACAGTATCACTTTTCAGTTTTGTTTTCAAAACTTTTATTCTTAGTATTCATCGACACAGCATATAATACATAAGACATGAGAGCGCACGTGGCGCAGTGGTAAGAGGTGCCTACGTCGCACACAAGGCCATTGCTTCGATCTCTCGCTCATGGCTCACCAAGTCATCTATCCCTTCGGGATCGGTAAATTGGTACCAGACAAGCCTGAGACTCTGAGTATCAGACTTGTCTGGGAGGATAAGCAGTATTGACTCCCCGCAGTGGGAGGCCACCGCGAGTCTTTATAAGGGCCAGTATGCGTTCAATCACCTCGAACGAAGTTAAAAATTCTGGACGAATACATGGCGTATCCCACAGAGATTGTCCAACACTGAGAGCTTTTTCCTCTATTTTTTCATTCATCGACAGGATGTTCAAGGAATCTGTAGATGCAGTTGGATACTTACGGATGTTGGAGTAAACGTGGGACTTATTCTTTAGAGCCAGCCCCAAACCCCTGGTTTGTTAGCAGTCCGTGAAAATAAACCAAGCAAGTGCCTTATAAGCATATGACGTGTAAACAGAGTTTTCAACTGAGTACAAAGTAAGAGATAAAATAGATCGCCGAAGTTCGTTATATTGGTCACTGTTTCAGAGTTAAGATATACTGTTCATTTACATTGTCCAACTGAGGACGGTAAAGTCAATCACATCGTTTTTACCAACTGGATTTATGTAAGGATTCTGTGAGAAATTCTTTAGAGGCTTTTCAAAATACTGAAGCATTGAGAATAAATCTCTCTCAAAGCTTAAAAATTAGAAAAATTTTCACCTTCGTCACTTAAATGATTTATTTCTGAATAAAAGAAGGGTCCAGATTATCCTGCAAAGACGTCACGAAAAAGGATCATATGAGGAAATGGTTCTCAACGCAGAATTCTCAAAAATGGTACTGGTTTGCACAATCGGTATAAAAGTGCTGGATATTTTATTACAATTAAAATCTCATCAAAACTCATTCTCAACATGTTAATAGCTGAGCTCATCATAAATTGTGGGTGTCACAGAGTTTCTGACATAATTCGGCAGATTTGTCAACCGAACTAGAGAAAGCAAGTTGAAAAGACGTTCCCCATCCTTTCACTACAATGCTAAACTTAAACTAATTGAATATCATTAGTGACAGAAATTCGACCAACAATATTCTCGTTGGTTGACAGATTGTGACAATGTATGAAAGCTCTAGCAATGCTTTATAAACTAAAATAATCCTTCCCAAAAATAAAATATTGTTACCAATTTAGTGAAAATTCGAAAGAGTTTAGTCCCGTAGTTCCATTCTGCATTTGTGACTACCTTTTGAGAGATTTGAAAAGCCTAAGCAAAAATTTAACTTTGACTGGTTTCTCAGGGATGCGTTTTGCATTCGTGGCACTATTAAGTCAAAAACGCATATCTACCTGAAGCACTAAGCCGGAGAGCATCTCCGTATATAAAATCAGAGTTTAAATGTTTTGCGCTCATTTGATATGAATTTTCTCAACCGAACGGGATGAATGAAATGGTGGATGCAGAGTGCATAACTAAATGAACGGGCATATGTCAGGCTCACGGAACGAAGATCTCCGAATGCTCCAGTTACGTCTATCTAGGTCGTGAAATCAACATGATGAACGACCTAGCTCCAGAGTTGAGCAGCAGGAAACGAGTGGCTTGGGGAACGTTCAAGAGCATCGAAGATGTAGTGAAGAGGAGAGAGAACATCCGACTCCGTGCCAACCTTTTCGACTCAACGATCATCCCTGTCTTAACGTATGCAGCAGAAATCTGGTCACTACTTAAGCAGGATGAAAGATCACTTGGCGTTATTTAACTTATTGAACGCTCACTCGAAAGGTCGATGCTAGAAGTATCCCGTATCTCGCAAATGAGAGAAAGGATTCGAAGTTCCGACCTACGCCAACGATCGAAAATCAGAGACGCCGCTCTTTATGCCAGGATATCGAAAATAAGGTGGGCAGACATGTGATGAGTTTCAACGACAGCCGATGGACGAGAGCCGTTGCGAGTGGATTCATTGGATGTTCAGCGACCCCCTAGAGCAAGGAGGACCCACTGGGCTGCCCTTGCACGCGATAGGGGAAAATGGAAGCGTTGCTGGTACAAGCTCGAGTCACTCGACGATCAACGGAACGACACGTGATACAGGAATGTCATGTGAAGCGCATGTGGCGCAGCGGTTGGAGGTGCTCTGAGTCGCACACGAGGTCAATGGCTCGATTTCGCGCTCATGGCTCAACAAGCCATCCATCTCTCAGCGGTTGGTAAATTGGTACAAGACTGGTCTCAGATTTCCTTGAATTGGTAAACAACACTGACTCGATTCAGCGGCAGGTCACCGCGACTCATTATAAAGGCCAGATATGCATTCGATCACCTCAAACGAAGTTAAAAATGAGACGAATGCATGACGCATCCTCAGGAATTGATCAATGCCGAGAGCTTTATCCTTTCTTTGTCTTTTATTATCATGTGAGCTGACTCACCAATCAGCATCAGTTTAGGTCTCAGCTTTCAGTTCATTAGTAGAAGAATTGTTTTGGTTCCTGACGCTTCCAAAGATTGTTCAAGTAAAAAATAAATTAGGTTTTAATGTCGTATAGCATTAGTATAAAAAGAATAAGAAAATAGAAAATGTCAAGTTTTGCTTAGCTAAACTTGGAGTTATTTCACAAACATGCTGCTCGAGAACCATATGAATAGATGACGGAATTCATCGCCTCCCGTCTCTCCCTCCTAATAATGAATGCATGTCTTGACAGCTGCTATGGGACGACGAACCCACAACAATATAAGTCTTTAGTTCCATTTCATCATTGAAGTCTATTTTCGCAAGCATATTTCTACATTATTCGAGTCCTTTTCGAAGTATCTGCTGCAGGTACGCAAGCATTCAACATTTACTATGACTTTTCATTCTGTTCAAATAACCGACTTTGTGTGGAGCATTATGGAAGAAGATAATCGTGGATGTTTTCCGATTTCATATCTTATCATTGGTGATGAAAAAGGTAATTATACTACGTTCTGTGCAACGGTTACTATTAATTAATCATATTTTCAGTCAACAACCACAAAGATATATAGTGTGTGGAAGGCGTAGTGTCAAATATTACTACTCATAATCCATGCTATGTCTAGTTCGATCCATCCGAATCAATTAAGCCTGTCAGCGTAGGAAATTATCATCAGTACTGGCTCCTTAGAGATCTAATCAATTCACAACCATGGATAGTGAGAATGCTAGTGTCCTGCTAGCTACTAGAACGGCTATCTCAGGTGAAATCTACTCCACCAGCATTCAACGGCATCCATAAGAATAAACGGAATGCACAAGAGCCAACGAATGTCACATGTGTTTAGAGAAATTCTTTGCCGATTAAAAATCAGTCTTGAGGATTTAGTATATATGGCAAAACCATTTGCAAAGCTTCAATGCTCACTTTAATTTACCTCTAGCGGGTGATTTTGCCCAAGAACGTTGATAGAACCCATTAATTTTACAGCTTTATAATTCAATCTAATCACTTTGTTTTTTAGCGTTGTTAATTGATACCGGCTGTGGAACTGGAAATATCTATTATTATATAAAAATGCAGAATATCATCAACAAGAAATGGTTAATCGTCGTCAACACACATAATCACCCAGAGCAAGTGCTTGCATTTCTCTTCTCACTCTTACTTTTCTTCTGTTATTTCTTCATAATTTGAAGTTGACTTATAATCGTCATTCCACTAAGCTGCTTTTTAGACTGGCGGAAATTTCCACTTTTCAACAACAGGCCGAGATGGGCTTGCCCATCTCGTAGAAGACCTTTGCGCATCCGGCCGTGATATGTACTACACGAAGCTAATGGATAGCAATTGGCATTGGGAGGTATAGAACCATGAAGAACTGCTGCAGCAGTTCATTATTAAGAGTTCATATTTTCTGCCTTTGTCTTTACACTTTACCACTATATTTATCGTTATTAATCTATAAAAACGACTACTTAACGTCAAATGTTGTTAAAAGACTCTTTTGCTGAAATTTGAAACTGTGTTCTTTCCAGTAGTTCATTTTTGCAGTAGAATAAGCACATGAGCAAAATCACTATGCTCAAGCAAGCTGCTGCTTTTGCTTGTTATAGCTAACTTCTGCTCCACATCAACTAAACAGCAATGATAAAATGTGCACTTCCATTATCTTGGAACGTGTGCTTTTTGTTTCTCAAGCTGAATTGCAACATGCTGTTTTCAAATGTGCCTATAGTGAAAGAGAAATCTCAGCTGCAACGACAGTAATGTTTTGAAATTATTCTGGACGACATCAGCCCTTCTTAGAGAGAATCTATTTCCTTTTATTCTGCATCAAATTATCATAATGACTTATGCTAACATTCATCATCCACGAAGGCGTGCGACCGTGGTCTATGTAAATCGAATAGCTAAGCAAGTAAGCCTTTACAAGCGCACGGTAGCCATGTGGGATTTGATATGGTGGTAAAAATCTTAGGGCAGGAATCTAAATATCACCACAGAAAGCCTTTGAGGCTCTTTGGACAAACCACCAAAGTCCACAAATAAATAGAAGGAGAGAGTGCCTGAAAAGAACAAATGATGTGGTGCCTTATCTCAGATTCATTTTCTAGTCTGAGTAGGATTCATTTCTCGTAATGTGTTTCATAAGATCGGTGACCTTACCCTTATAGGTATTATGAAGGAGAGGTTTTCCTTAAATTAACCAGACTGTTGATGCATTTTGTATTGGACTCTTGATGCACACGAAGTATCCAACGAGCAAACGGATATGATATGAAATGATATATTACTTCGTGGGTCTGACAAAGCGAGCCGAAACGTTAGCCAGCAAATTTCAAGAAAAAAAACATACCAACCGCGTGCAAGTTTCAATCAAAGGAAAAGACATTATGTAAGTCTATCGGATTTGTATGCATGTACGACTGTGTTTTATGCTTTGTCTCCTACTCTTCTTATCAATATGCTGATTACCAGTTGAGCATGACTATCCTTAAATAGGCAGAATAACCCTGATTGATGTCTTTCAGTTTTCCATCAGAAGTAGTGACGACCCTAGTGAAATCATGCTAGGTTTTCTGCTATACTGCTTGAACTTTTTCAAAACGGCTGCTCACCATGCGATTGGGTTAACCGATCTTTTTAACATAGTATAATACTTCGAACTATTCACTGCACAGAATCGGAGACTAAAATCACTCGTAGACGTAGTTGAGCTATTTTAGTAGGATAGGTTGTAATGTACAAAATGTTAGAGGACCTAAATCTGCTTCCTTTCAGTTGAAATATGACAGGGCCCTCTGAAGTTGTAGGAAAAAGTCTCAGTTACATTAGGAGAGATTGCTTTGTCGATCTTCTTGACAGTATTCAAGGTTTCGTCAACTAATAAACAAATTTCCAAAATTTAGCTGATTGCAGAAGTCATTTCAGCTTAAAGTGAATGTCACATCATCCATTCCATTCTCATTGGGCTGGCTACAACCATCACTCATGAAATGATGCCAGATTCACTCGTAAATAGAGATATAACTTGAGTTTTGCCTTATCATCTTTCCATGAACATGTCGAGTACTAATTGAGTGCTATTTTTGAGGATTCTTAGATCGCTGCAACTCAATGCTTCCAGTTTTTCACTATGCTACTCGCGGCCAATGTTAAGAGCAGTTAGATTTGCTGTCATCGGGCTGGAAGCATCCATGGTGACAATGAATTCCGCTGTGACAACGACTATATTAGGTGACCGAGCACCCCAGCACAAAATACTTCAATGATGTTTCGCTGTATTCAAAAGAAATGTCTCAACTGAATATGTGGTCAACCGTAATTAGAAAAAGTGGTCGCAGCGTGGTAGCAAATTGACTTTATTTGACATTAATTTTTCTTCTATAAGAGCGTTTTTGTATTAACGTTATTTTTTTATTAAGTTGGGTACTAATTACTAAAGTGAGTGCGCAACTATAAAGTCAAACACTGTTGCAGGTTGAAATCTACAAGATTACGAGGTGGCTAAGCGATGGTGAAAAGATATTTCTTGGTGATCAGCAACGGACTCACAATGTGATTGAAGTGAGTTAAAGAAATTATGAAAAAGCATTCTACTAAGGTTAAAGTAATTGTGAAGCAAAAGAAGTGAGCACGAATAACGAGAGTCTATATAAACTGAAATATCACAAAATCTGGCTTTGCATTGCAAGACAGGTGTTTCGGCCTTACAGCCTTGTCAATTGCACGGTGCCTTTTCGTTCCTTGATACTGTAGTTTTAGTAACTTACAATAGTTTTTCACCAGTGTTACGCAAACAGCTCGTTCAGAGTTATACAATCGCACTCAACATCTGGTTGCGTCGTGCAAACCAGAATGGCTAGAGCTTTTCCCCTTATCTAACATTGTAGAAGAATAATTGACGCTAGACGAAACATTAAAGAATTGTCTCAATTCCGAAATTTTCTCCTCTTCCTTTTTTCCAGTAATGTGAACCGTGAACCCTTTAAGTGCGGGGACAGGTACAACTTTGATCGATTTTGTACACGTTCTTTTGAAGCATCAAATTTAATATAGTGTTGCCTTCGCATTTTCGTAGAAAATTCCATACTGTTGAATCCTACATTTATTATTATCCAGTCACTTCACAGTGGAAGGATAAGGGATAAACGTTTGATGTTGATCGGTCTCTCAATGACGAGCTAACACTCGCTTCAATCATAAATTTCATGGCTGGTTGAATGTATATGAAGCTTATAAATTGATTTATGATGTCTACCGATTTATTAAAGTAGCCCTGTTCTCCACGACAAGTCTGGTACCAATTTGCTGACCCCGGAAATATGAAGGGTTTGGTGAATCCAGAGCGAATCAAGTCAGTGCTTGTTGCGCGCCACCTCTTTCTACTGCGCTACCTACGTCAGTTGGTTCATCGTCGTGGTCCGCAACCGTGTGCTTACGATGCTAATCGATAGTTCCATAGGAACATTTCCACCAACGAAATTAAATGAAGCAGATAAACACTATTTCTGTGTGACAAAGCTTTGTATGTTGTCACTTAAACAATAGGTTCAATCGAATTGGGTCCTGGGTGTTTCAAAAATTTGCTTTCGGCTCTTTCTGCTGATGAGGGAACAAATGATAACCCGACCACATTCGATGGAGAGAAATTATCCATAGGAGTGTTGGAAACCATTCGAAAGCTGAGACTTTAGGCTACCTCTCCACGTCGCCGGTTTTTTACTTTTTTTCATAACGCTATGACGTCCACGTAAAACTAGCGGCATTTCTCACCAAAAGGAGCTCTTTCTTCGGACTTTTATCAAATACAAGATAGCGTAGTGCTTTCTGATGCAAATCTTTGCTTATATCCTTAAAAAAGCGTTTTTCTACAACGCAGCTGATAAAATATCAGGGACCATTCACATTTCGGCGGCGTGGCAGTCACGTGACTGCTGGCGCAATACTTCGTTGGCGAATTACTTTTCTAAGCGTTCATAGCATCGAAAAAGCATTGGCATCAGGAAGCACTACATAAAACGTATGACTCTGCTATTAAAAGACTTCGACAGGAGGCCAGAATTTTCTGATTGCTTTCGACAGTGACTCGAAAGCATTATCACCTAATCAAGACCAAAGAGGATAATGGAGACTAGGAGGCTCGATTTAGCTCTCAATCTACCGTGCAGTCCAAGTGATCTCTGCATTGCGCGTTACACATGTGGAGTACGATCTCCAGTTCAGACAAATGACTGTGACACTCAAGATCTCCTCCACAGTTCATAGTCTTTGTTTCATGTTCATGTTTCATTCATTCACACCATCATGTTAGATGATCAATCGATCATCTTATCAGCAGCTAATCACGTGGGCGCCTCCGCCAACCGGTCGCGAGTGGCCAACGGTCACTTTCTCGCACATGGCAACCCAACTTATTTCACCTGCTGGATCTCGGAGAAACGGCATTTTCAGAATATAAGCACATCGTTGGCATCAGAAGCGATTATGCTATCGAATGAACGCTGGTACTTTGAAAGAAGAGCTCTGTCCGGCGAGAAATATGCCCATACTTAACGCAAGAAATCTTCTCTTGCAGCAGCGTCAAAAAAGGCTTTTCCAAAAACCGTCAACGTGGGGCGGTAGTCCGAAGTTTCAGCTGTCGAATGGTTACCAACGCTCCTATGAAAACTTCTTCTCCACCAGGTGGACTCGGTCTTTCATTTTTTTTATCATAATCAGAAAAAGCAACCTTGCTTTCTCTTACTTTATGCCCAAGTAAGCATTTAGTTATCTTCTTAATACTATAAATAGAGTTAAATGATGTGCATTTTCTTGAAAATTTGATTAGTGATGAACATTCCATTCAGACTATGTCATACAATTCTGTTCGTGATCACTAGCTAAAAATAATATCTCTATTTAGGTTTTGTGGACACCTGGTCACACACCGGACAGTCTGACTTTATGGTATGAGCACGATAAGAGATTGTTTGTCGGTGATCTATTCTATAGATTTGATGATATCATGCTGTCGTGAGTGTCATCTCTACCAACTGCTGCACAACTACCAATTAAGATTACAAAAATTAAAAAATTGAGACGAAAAAAAAAAGAATTCTTAGATTTAGAAGGCTACATTTATATAATTGAGAATGTGATTAACTCAGTGATAGATTCCGCTCATTAGGAGCAAAACTAGATCATCCTATGAGCTGGTTCATCAGGTCCACCAAACCTTCTATTATACCGCTCCAGAACTGAGGTAACTGACTTGCCTGAAACCGGCCTGCAGTCCACGTAAAGACACCTTAGCAAACTTAAAACTCCATGAAAAATTAAGTGGAGCCAACACAAAATGACCGTAAAGAGCACCAAGCCTCTCAAGTAGCTAACCAATCCCACGCACATCCGAGAGCCTGAACAGTGGGATCAAGAACATGAGAATAGAGAGAGAAGTATTAGGAGGCGCCCAACAATTTTTATGTCCAGCTTATGTGAAGAAGTGTCTGAGTGGTAAGGACGAAAAGTCGTGGCCTAGATTTCTATCTAGATGCTGAGTTAACTTTAGGTATCCTTGAATAACTGTTAGAAGTCATTAATAACTACTGCGCCAATGATGCTGATACATTTTATAATCAACTTTTTTTCTTAGGCATTCCATGCAGAACATTTTTATTCTTTTAGAATACAAGGGATAAAACACAGTGACCATCCTATTTCAGATATATGAAATACAAAAAGATACAAAAATGTTAGAAGGTTAAGTATGAGCTCGTTAAAATAAACAACTTGTTTGTTGCGGATGAATTAAACTTCTATTATATTTTAAGCTATGACCACACCAATATCAAAGACTATGAGACGTCAGTAAGAAGGATTCTGAGCTTTATCATGAAGCAACCGCAACCCAAACAGGTTCGCCCAGACAAGAAATATATAACTGTGTTCAAAGACCCTTTGAAATTAAAAGGATTATGTTTAGTAATTAGTGCCAACAGACATGTGGTAATTTCGCTAAAACTCAACAATAAAACTTCATCCCCCTTTCTCATCACAATAATTATTTTGATATTCATTGGTCACTACCTTTTAGTTTGCTATTTGCCTAACTTTCTACTTTATTTGCAAGAAACAGAGTAATTGAAATTGAAGGCTGTGATCTCAACCATGGCTTTGATAACTGTGACACATGTCGACATGTGCTTTCAAGATGACAACCGTCGAGGGTAATTTCTGACACCCACGAAATAGATAGAATAGAATTGAGAAAAAAGCAGAGCAAGACCTCCTTGGTTCAGTGGAAAACTTGATGATCCCCCTGGAATGAATAATCCTGGGTTCTTAGCCACCCCGTGTACCAAGTTCTGCTCGTACCTTTTCACTTTCATCATTGCTGGTTGACGTTCTAGGTAAATTGGCTATTGGCAGCTCTTTAACTTGATTTTCGTTTCTTAGTTCATTTCCATGAATTCCTTATCTGGTTTTTTTGATCAGTAGTCTTTTTTTCATTTTCCGCCCATGTTTTCGCGTATGATATACTATCTGCCTAAGAGGGAAAAAACAAATACATACCAAGAGAGTGAGAATCAGTGAGTATATCTACTTGAATAGTCTGAGATTTCTGGAAAAACAGTGTAGCAAAACCTTACTATAGCACAGAAATTATGAGTGATTTATTAGGTATTGTCATTTTAGTAAAAGTTGTACCGTTCATAATGCCTGAATGGTAGTACTTTTCCCTATTGCACCCATTTTCATCCCATGGAAAAACTCGTTTTTGTTTTTTTTTTTTTTTCAGAGTCTTAGAGTCATTTGATAGCTCAAATCTTGAAAATTTCATTTCTGCATTTTACTGCAATAGTAGTAATATTTTTTCAGGACAAGTTCGGCCCCCCGACTTTCAGTAATCGATAGCATAAAAATCGACGATTTCAATGGTGCACTTGATTTACTACAAAAATTTCTCGTTATGTTGTAACACTGAAAATGAAATTGCATTTCACATGCGGCGCCCATTCTTTGCTGCGATATGTGGATGGGATTTTGCAGCATTGACATCAATCCTTGCTTCTTCGGAACATTACACACAACCTAGCCGTAATGTAATGCACAGCGAGTCAAAAATCAATCATCACTGCAAAAATTTTTTTTTAGACCAACCATAACACTGGAATAGCCGATATTTGTGCTATTCAATGGTCATCAAAAGTTTGAATGAAAAGCTGTGTCCAGAGAAAACTGCCCGAGTGTGAAACATGTTATTATATTTGCTGCTAAAGCGCAAGGAAAGATCTTTACTAAAACAAGGGGCATCATTGAAATTCTCGAAATTTACGTCATCGTGTGACCATTGAGACTCTGAGAAAAGTCAAAAAACTCGTTTGTTTTTGCTAAAGGCTGAATATGGGTGCAGATAAGGAAATTTACCTAGATTTTCTTTCCAGTAAGTCGTACCAAATGTAAAACATGTACAATACGGTGTTTAAATTTATTCGGCTCCAAATTTTGCGAAATGTAGATCCGTTATTCGGCTTCAAAGAAGGACAGCGATTTCGAGTGTTTGCCGTCTTTCAAACAATATCACAGATTTCTACTGAGTGTTATTGCTGGGACTCACATTGGCATGCCATTGCGGTAAGTAGTTTGTCATTGTAACTGTGACTTAGCACCAGTATCTTCTTGATGAATTGGAATGAGACACTAAAATAACATTTAGTTCACTTCCAGCAACTGAATTTTTGACCGAATCCGCCTTCTTCAGTGCCTTTTTTTCTAAAGATCGTTAAATTTCTTTTATACAGCATCACCATTATAACTGTTGTGGTGAAGAGCAGTGATTAGAGATATCCTGCAATATTCACTCACACATAAACGTTTTCCAATCCCATGCTCAGAGCTCACCAAACCTTCCACCCATTCATGGTGGGCATATATTACTGGATTTGTTTGGGTAGATAGTAACTCTGATGCAATAGATCGGTAGCCCACCGTTAGCCATTCAATACATGAGCTAGATATGACTTCACTGTCCTGTGTTAATGTCCGGTAAAGTCGAGCGTATGGCATCCCTCAGAGATTGATCAGTAAGCACTAGCTATGACGATGTGGTAAGTCAGTGCTGCTATACTTTCAGATGAATCAGGTATCAGTTTGCTGATTTCGCGGGTAGGAAATATTTGGTGAGTCACGAACACGAGTTACGACCAACGACCACGTATGTGTCCCATGGCGCTTTTGAACACTTTATCAGAGCAAATGTATTTACTTAGGGTATGTTCTGGTAAAGTACTACCTACAACACGAACAAAGTTGCGCGAATTCGGGAAAAATCTGAAATTTGTAAAATAAAAGCTGGGAGAATGCAAATTGACGTCAACAAATGTCATCATTGTTAATAGGAAAGCAACCTCTTTAATTATAAGTCACCCACCAAGATAACCACGCTGGCAGTATCTATTCTTGTTCTTCAGAAGTAATACTAAATATAAACTAATACAGCACAATAAGTCCCTGAACGGCACTCTTTTTTGTAGATTTTGTTTCCATGTAATGCTTACACTTCGCAAACCATTGATGAATATAGTAAAATTATCATTGTTCCTCCTCTTTAATTTCCGTTCTCACTTTTTATAAAATCCATTTTTGTCAAGAAATTGTGAGAAAGAAAACAAGAAAATGATGGACTGAATAAAAAAGATCAGGCAATACAAGTCGAGACATTAAGGCTTATGATGGTTTTTCTTAACGATTTTTCGTTCAACAGTTTATAATGAGATAAAAAAAAACTGCACTCTTTCAGAATAGATGAAGCTGATGGTTGGCGATTTGAGACTCGGGATAAGTCGATGAGAATCATCCTTAGCCGTGACATTGTGAAGCAATTGAATAAGGCCAGAGAGAACGCTCTCAAATACCAATAGAAATTTTTTTTCCAAAGACGTGTTTTTCATGTTTTTTAACGCTTGCTATTCTACTTAATTGAGTTCGATGACAAAAAATTCTTGTTTAACATCAATAAACACTAAAGCTAAAATTGTTGCGATAGTCAGAACCAATGTTTTATTCCTTCATAATCATAGTAACGTCGATGGAATGTTAAATGTTTTTCTTCTTCTTCTTCACCATCATCATTGGTATCATAACGATAATGAAAAGAGTATGCTAGTCGAAGAAATTCCAGAATGACATAGAAATCTTCAAGTATTTTCATAATCTGAAAGATATTAAATCAGTCAAGTCGATTGATAAGTGTAAAATTCAGCAAAAATAATGCGGAATTGAAAAGTGGCTAGAAAATTTCGCTCTACTCACATCTTCGCTTCATTTTTTGCAGTTCTCATATAGTTATGTGAGCATCAGAAGAAAAGTTGATTTGTAATTTTGTTCTAGAACTTTTCTTTAATGTATCAGATCAATTTTCACAGAAAATTTCTAAATATAAAAATGATCTTAAGAAACATGTAAAAAAGTTAGAGAGAGAAGGATGGACGAAAGTCGCGCATGTTCACCAGTTAATCGTAGTGTGGTGACCTCAAATCCCACCCATCTGGCCTAATTTTCCGAATGACGATCAAACTAATTTCCGAAGGGCTGCCAGAGATTGTCACCTTCGCTATTCATTTGAGTGAATGCTTTTCTCCAGATGTGGTTCAGCACATTGCCACCGACATGATTTAACCATGGGTCATGTGTTTAGGGGCACATTACACATATATAATGAGGACATCAGATTGATATCTTTATCGCCCTATAACTTACCGCTCCAAGATTTTCAGTGCTATATGCGTGGCAATCATTTTAGAGCCACGCATGTCATGTGGTCTAGTAATGGGCTGACTTATAGAGCCCGATACACGTGTTTTGACCCTGTGGTCTCGTCAGTAGGGCACTCACCTTTTCTCGTCTTTTGCGAATCCTGTGTGGGTGCCCCAGCCCTCAAACTAAGAGTTAGCGAAGACAAACATTTCACACAGTGAATCCACTGAAATAATCATTGAACAGACAGTGTTGTACACTCGATTGTTCTTGGCTATCAAATAATAATCATAAGATATATTGAATTTTGAAGGCGGTCTTGAGAAACACTCGAAAGAAACGGTATGGTGAGAACTGTTATCGACAAAAAGTCTACAGAGATGATAAAAGTACTAAAAATGGATTTTATCACCAAATTTTTTTCCTGGCATAAAACCTTTTTGAACAAAAGAAGAAAAACGTAACTGCCAGTGAGCACGGTACACGTACGATAATCGGTGGATGAGAGCAGTTACCGACTGGATTCCTTGAAATGTCAAAAGCGCAACAGGAAGATCAACGACTTCATGGTCTAATTTGTTTAAGAAAAGCCTTGAGGACAGATATGATGCCCACTGAATACGCACAACAAGCAAAACTCACCGTGTTACTCTTGCATGCAACAGGAAAAAGGGAAGGTTTGCAGGTGCTTGCTCGAGTCACTCGACGATCAGCGAGACAACAGGTTTCAAGGGCTTTCCATAGCTGGAAATTTTCTTTTCACAAGAGCAGATTTCTCATGTACAATCCTGTTTTATATGGAACGCGGGGTAGAACGAGAAACGCAGTGGATTATTCCCATCACTGAGTCACACAAAGTTTCAGCCAGTTTAGTATTAAAAAATTGCATCAGGCTTGTTTGCACCTCATTCTTCAACCCATGAAGACTGCCTGTGGTGATTAGATATTTGAAAAATTTATCGAATTGGAAATCAAGCACGACACGTATACACGCACCATACACACACACACACATGCAAAAACTTTACCACACGCATAATTATATGCATACACAACACGCTTCTCACATCCCACAAACACACATACGCACACACACACACACACACGCACACACACACACCACACACACACACATCTACACACTACATTAACATACACGCACATACACCATACACACATGCACACCTACCCGACATACACATCTGAACACATACACATATACACGTGGACACAATAACACCCACGCACGCATAAAAGTCGGGAAATCAGCGCATTATGGATGTGAGGAAGCGATTCGAATGGAATCAATGAGATCCACTCATTCTCCGATCTTGGATGGTGTGAAGAATTGGCAAAACCGGGCAAGAACATGCCAGTGCTATAAATTACCCTTGTAAAGACTTTCTCCTCCGTTTCAAAATTGTAAAGGTGCTGATATATATGACGAAACACCATTCACATGGATTAATGTTTATCAATGTAAAGATAAAGCATTTGTGCACAGTGCTCAAAACTCTGAGCGCCAATTGAAGGCTGAGGCATCCGGTCCGGATTTTAGTCATGAAGACTAAAAGGATATGGAAGGATGAGTAGTTAAAAAATTCACAAAACGGTTAGTATAACTTGACTATCACAAATAATCACATTCGTCATGGAAAATACTAGAAAGATAATAATAAGTACTTTTGAGAACAATCGAGGGTGAGCAGAACTCAGTGGTACTGTAAAAGAGAACATGTGACGATACAAATGAGGTACAGGTTCAATGAGGTCATGAATAAAAACATAAAGGAATAAAGGAATAAAATGAAAAAGAAAAGACATTTTACGAGATTTTCTGAACGTATGGCAGAGATACACATGAAAGAATGACCGACTGAATTGATAAGTTATTAAACAGCCTAAACTGAAGTATTTAAACCTTGTAAATTACTATGCGGTCGACCTATTGACTCTCCTGTTGGTGTTGATGATTTCGGTAGACGATCTTCTAACCTAGAAAAATTCCTCGCTGTGATTAGCTACTTTTTGCCAAGAATCGTGGAAAACACTTGATTGTCTGGGTAGATTACTAGGAATCACTTCATCTTTCTTGACTCGAATATCAATAGACTTTTATGGGATAGGGAATGAGGGATGCTCCGTGAATTTGTCAATTTTTAGCTTCGTTTGATGTGATTGAATGCATATCTGGCTCTTACAATGACTTGCGGTGGTCCTTCCGCTGCATCGAGTCAACGCTGCTTGTCCTCTCAGACAAGTCTGGTACCAATTTACCGACCTCTGTGGGATGGACGGCTTGGTGTGCCATGAGAATGAGATTGAAGCATCGGCCTTGTATGCGACGCAGAACACCTCTATCACTGCGTCATATGTGGTCCTCATTAAAATAGGTAATAAATGGAAACTGGAGTTTAGTTTCCTATTAGAAATCAATTGAGATGACTAGAAGATGCCCACATGATGTTGACTATGACACAAATAACTCATAAACGTGGATCCTGAGAAATATAGGAAATATTCAACAAATAATCTCGAAAATTTAGCCTTTTTTGCTGATCTAATTGATTTACTGTAGCTATTTTTTCTTGTACCTGTAATCTCTTATGGGCGGTGACCGGTTATTCCCGAAGAAACTTCCATTTTTTGGCGAAATATCAGAGTATCGTGGTTTCTCTTGTAATGGTTCGGTCTCGATTGACTGAAATAGACTTTGCCTTATGATCACTCAATATAGCCTATTATTTGAGATAGATTACCATGCTCTTCAATCTGACAGACTTTTCGGTCTCAGAAATTGCATGCGTAACAAAATTATCTATGACATGTGACCGTGGTCTATGTTGAAATAATACAATGAGATAAAAAAAAGATCAACTGACAACTGTTAATAGAAAAATAACGAGGAAAACATAAACTGGTTTGGTAACCGATTTGAATTGTACTTATAAAAGACAGGAATTTTTTTGAACCATCTTAGATGCTACACCATTTTTTTTCGTGACATACCGAGCGCGGATACTTCTGACGGCTAAGCGACGTCGACCGACTGTTGCCAACACCGTAACTACGTTTTTCCTCACGTCTCTGTTGTTTTACACACCAACAGCAGAGAAAAATGAAAATTATGGCCTGAATGCTTTTTACATAGATGACAGAAAATCAAACAAGGATTTATTCTCCGTAGATATAAACTATTTATGAATCTGAGGAGATGCAGTTGTTATGGACGCCATGCAACATCGACGTTATATCCAGTGTTTCCCTCCCGCCTTCCTCCCCATTGCCAACCAGCCATTCATTCCTCACATTCGTGCATGGATATTTTAGGGCTTCGTAAAGAATTGACTCGGGCAGCATTCAAATCTACCTATGGGGAAAACAAGTCTCCAAGTGGCATAATTCGAGGAAACCCAAAGACTTCGTGGATGACGAGTGTGAGAAAGTGACTGATTCAAAGAAATGCTGACGTCCACGCAACGTACGACAAAAGTGATTTTTTCCTAGAAAAAATCGTGATTAAAAATTACCACTCACCATTATTATAGCAGTTGTTCCAAGTATTGCACTAAGCCAAATAAAAAAGTTTTCTTTTTCACGTGATCGACACCAAGGCTGTTCTCCTTTATTCCATTCAAAACGGTACTCATTCGGTCGATTATAGTCAACAACAATACCACCTGGGATGATATTAAATCAACTACTGAACATTTTTCTGACAGAAAACATCAGGTTGATGAATATTTTAGGCGGTCTTTCATTTGTAAGATTGAAAAAGAAGATCTAAACATCTAATTATTATTTTTTTCTCCACTTTCTCCTTTGAGAAAAACCTTATTCACTTTCTACTAAATACAATGATGTGAAATAAGTGAAAATCTTGGAGAGAGTTGAAAGAACCTGAATGTAAGAGAAACAAATGATTAAATGACAAATTTGAGCTACTTTAGTATTGATAAAGAACGGTTTGACTTTCGGCAACAAAAAGCACGGACTATTAAGCGCTAAAATTCCTAATTATTCCTAATGATTATCCTTATTCCTTAAGTACCTAAGTAAAGTGAGAAACGAAGAAATTTGAAGGTAAGGAAAAAATAAGCATAACGAAACTCCCGGAAAACTGTACACGCGCGCGTATTTCAAAGCACAGACCGCTCTTATCTATAAAATCTGAGGGTAGCATAGAAATTATTGGGGACAATCAAGATATGGCATCGCTCTTAGCGACTATTGCTCAAAATTAATATGTATATTCTACGCCGTGGCCACACTACGCATAGCTCTGGAAGTGCGCAATGGGGTCAGTAATTGATTGAACTAACATTTATACTCATTGACGCCCTTAACCCAATGCGACTGAACGCATTCAAATCGTGCCACATCACCCTGCATATAAGCTGAAAACATTGAAGACGTTTTCGTCAAATATTCTGGATATTCGATATTGATCGGGCCGCAACTGTTATCTGAAAGAAGTTATTACAAAAAATCAACTGATATCTGAATGTACGACCTTGAAAACTTACAAAATCTCGAAGCATCTTGTCTTTCGGCATTGAAAACGTTCCATTCTTCCTTAATTTTCTGACCCAACACCTATAAATGAAGATTAAGGTCCATTCTACGCCATCAATTCCACGCTACGGTCACGTGTTACTGCTAGTAGAACAAGGTGAAGATGAAAACAATTGAATTTGTTCATAGCATTACTTTAAGTGACCTTATCACCATATCTTAATATCTTTTCGAAGGCGTACTACTTTGTGTGAAGACTCACAGATGGAATGAGATGAATTATTCCATTACAAAAGATTTTATTGCATATCTGCTGTCATGCTTCAGCAATTGAAAAGTTACTGAGTTATTTCACAAAATAATGAGGCTCATTAGCAAACAGATGCTCTTTGAATCTCGAATTTGTTTCGAAAAGAATGATAGAAAAATTGCTTCCGATGCCAATTGGATTACGTTAAATTCATAGCTGTTACCTATCTTTCAGCACAGTATGCGGGGCCTTCAGTGCTTCAAAGCCTCCGGTAAATTTTCATCAAGAAAAGGGCTAACTTTAGTAAAAACTGAAATTAATGGAGGAGAATAAACAAAGATTTCAAATTGATTGGTACAGCGCCACTAAGCGAGTCTCATGCCGACATCTCCAGGCACAAATTTTATAAGAATGCAAATGGGCGTGAAGTTCTTGTGGAAAGCTTGATATTATATTATATTATTATTATTTATTATTATTATTATTTCTTATTTTTATTTATAATATTATTTATTTAGATATGCGAGTTTTCCAGTATATATCAAGTCAAACAACAAATGAACATGCGGTAGAATGTTTTTTACAGTATTACCTTGTTATTCAAAGTGGTATAGTCGTAGAGGCACGGTACTGAATCACCGCACTCAGAAATGATAGCAGCTGGATTATCTGGACATTGAGTTCGCCCGTAAGACTCTGTTATTTGCGATTGCATTGGCTGGAGATTTACTGAAATAACTTTTTCATCACTAAGAAATAACTTTTCTGGTCCGAATAGAAAGAATTATCTTTCATTGCTTTCTAAATGATAACCCAAAGGTAGAAAAGATTATATGCGCTTCTATTCTTCCCGATAGAGGTGTCAGCACCAACTTTGGTGAAAATATCAGTTCCAATATCAAACCTATATAGCTGAAATATATAGAAGTTTAATTGATAAAGTAAAAGTTTAGAAAATGGCAAAACCATAGTGTAATGCAATGATGAAGAGCAAAAGGTAGCGTTTAAGGATCTCGATATAAAACATGGTCAACGGTGCTAACCTACAGCAAATAATGCAAGCTTTCTATCCTCTTGTCATTCCAATGGAAAAAGTTCGGCGATTCACACAGTAATTGCAGTAAGATCGTACAAGAAATAGAATAAGCGTTCAACATCGATCGCTCTTGAAGATTTTCCTTTGTATTCGATTTCACAAAATATCGAATAAATGGTTGAATGAATTTCAGACCTTTACAATTACTTGTAGTATCTTAACGCTGGGTCAAATCAATGTTTCTATTCTGTCGGACAAGTATGGTATCGATATAGCGAATGCCGAGAGATGGAAGGCCAAGTGAGTCTAAGACAAATGATCGAAACAGCGACCAATCAAATGTAACGGGTTGTCCAGTAATTCCGCATTCTGACACCTTTAAAAAATTCGACTGTTATTTATTCGAAGAAATCATTGAAACAGCGATGAAGTCACCATCATGATCATTGACATGTAATCACTTGCTGTGTAAAGTTTGATCACCCTTTCTCCCAGAAAGAATTAAGCTGGCAAGAGCTCGACAAGGTTAATGCTGAGCTCGCTGTAATCCTTGACTTTTTTTTCCGCAGATGCTGCTTGAGGCGCGGATCCGGATGTGATGATAAGCCGATGGCGCAATATAAAGGCTACGGTGGATGTGGTACCGTTGTCCTGCCAAACTTCACCAAAATGTGATGAATCGACTTTGCAGTGCGAGGTGGTCGCTCAACTTATAAAGTGCCCATCGAGACCTTTGCGGAGTTCATTAAATCAGATACCGAGTAATGATACTACGGCCCTTGTTCCTTTCCCCTAGCTAAAGCTATCACAACATTTTCCAACATACCACAACCTTCTAACAATACCCGATTTGAAACTGAGAAAAAACCAAATAAAACGAATGCACAACCAAATATAATGCGGCGCGCCTTTGAACCCTGCGATATGCACTAAAAATGAATACTATAACAAGATATGTACGCACTGATATTCTGTTGTTGTAGATCACGACAAGTCTGTAGAAGTTGTATAAGTGCCTGACCAGTAATATCATAGAACCTGTATCGTCCTCTAAAAATAGAAAAAGCATTGATTTATGAGAGAAATTATCGAATACTTTGAACTGACATTGGTGATAAGGTGAATTGAAAATGAAAATAACGAGCGTACATAATTTTTATGGAAAATCACAGACTTACGCTTCATACTTTGGCGAAGTTTTGTATATAGGACCGCTCTTCATAGACGCTTCAGGAAAAACCTAAATTGAACAGGGACAGGATCATCGGCTTTTTACTTTGTAAATATTCTTTTCCGCTCTAATGAATGCCAACATCATTTTCACTTTATTTAACGATCCGTCGTACCATTTTATCGTACGGACCGAAGCACTTCATGCACTTCGATTGTTTATCACTTGCATCATATGCGAAGATGTTTGCATTGATAGTGAATGGGTGCCTCAGCTACTCGAAAGTTGTCGTTTCCTAATGACTGCAGTTAAGCGCCGGTCCAGTCAAATCTTTTGGTGTTAACCGGTGTACAGCGTTTCTACTTGAACAGCAAAGAGTAAACTCTCACAAACTGTTAGGGATACACGTTATGATGAAGCAATGTGCTGACTCAACCCTGCTCCCCACAGCAATGTTCGCCAATCACCTGCAAACACTCCAGCCTGGCTGTCCTTAGTATCTCAAGATCTGTCTGACCAGTATTCTACAACATTCACAAAGAAGACGAAATTATCAGGCAGCAGTCGAAAGAACACGATGTTCGAAGACTTTCAATGTGATGAGTGCGAGTAAACAAATCTACGGGAGGCGTGAGATACACCGACAAAATTTGATAACAGGCTGTATAAAATAAAACGCATAAATGGCTGATTTGTGCACTGCATATTCATCTACGCAGAACCCAGCGAGTAAATATAGTGTGCACAAATGCAATAATTTTTTCATTTCATTTTTTTTGAAGCCAAACTGACCCACTTCAAACATTTTGTCTTCGTCCTTACTTGTGGTAAACATATTCTCAGTAGGCATACCGCCATGAACTGGTACTGCTAGAGCCTGCTCAGATCCAGGCTCACCGGAACCCTGGACTCGATCTGCAATCTTATTTTATGATATGGAATCAAATCATTGATAAAATTTTCAATGGCTCTTTTTTTAGCAAAAATGTTTACAAAGTCGTTTCAAAAGTGCTATATCGAAAATTACGTTGATATTTGATGAAGACACTAATTGACAACAAGTTATTCAACTGCAAGATTCAATGACAGTGTCTAGTTTGCGTTGGAAATAATTGCGTAGTAAAAATATTGTGAGAAGGAGATGAGGAAATTTACAATTTGGATAATTTTTCTCAATGATTAAGAAAATTACAGTTGTTGATAATTTGCTGTCTGTAGGTCTCGGAGTTCACATCGTTCAACGTAAGGGTGTGCATAAAACTCGCTGATGCCTGATCCGGAAACGGTCTCATCAGGCCAGCCACACGCGGAAGATTATATCGTTGGCGCTGTTCAACCTCACGAGTTTTATCTCCGTCTGGACGCTGAAAAGGTAGACCTGATTAACTGGAACACTTTGCAAGTGATTGTTCAATTGTTGGAGAACTCAGAAGCTACACGACTTGACCTAAAATCACAGCCCTGATGAATTTCAACGGCATAATATTTTACTCAAAACAGCACAAAGATTAATAAAAAAGGATTAAGCTCTCGGCGTTGATCAATCTCTGAGGGATGCGCCATGCATTCGTCTTCAATTTCTAACTTCGTTTGAGATGATTGAGTGCATATCTGGCCTTTACGATGGCTCGTGGTGGCCTCCCGCTTAACCGAGTCAGTGCTGCTTATCCTCCCAGACAGGTCTAAAACCAGTCTGGTACTAATTTACCGACCCCGGAGGGATGGATGGCTTGGTGAGCCATGAGCTCGAGGTCGAACCACTGACCTCGCGTGCGAGCAAGGCACCTCTAACCACTGCCCATACGCGCGCTTTACACAAAGTTGCTATTCTAATTAGGCAAATAAGAAGAATAGAAGAATTTACCACTCCATATTGTGGTGGGACACTTAGGGCGATGTTCAGCATTCCCATACTTTCCTGATAGTTCGAATATCGATCGACGTCCATAGCATAGGATTCTCGGACCCTAATGCCTATCTGGGCTTCTTCCAGGACCACATAGATTTCGGGTTGTCCTCGTTCGACGTTATTCACATAGATCAAAACTCCTACAAAGAGTTTTCAGGTTAGAGATTCAAACACAGCTGGGTTGAACAATCGTTCTCACTTGAGTACCTAACAAAGTGAAGATGATAGGACATTTAACCCGCTACTTTAACCCCTTCGGTACCTCCTGTCTCAACTTAGATACACCCTTGGTCGCGCCGCGTTTCCGCTTACTGAGATAATTGTAAAGTGCGCGTGTTCCGATACAAATATGATAAAGATTTGACCAACTTATTTGATTATTTTTTACAATGATTTGAATACTCTTACAACACCGACGACATCAGCTCTACAATATTCTACAAGGAATTTATACTTATTAGCGGTATACAGTATAACGCTACTTGCAAGAAAATACGCAAAACACTTTCAAAGAATATACAGTGCACAATTTTATCTCGGAATCAGATTTTCACGTAGAGTGCAGCTGCACTTTTGACAAATAATTGATTTTGAGAAGCATCGCGTCATTCCTACTACTGATATCCTTCTTTCACTGGTTACAATGTCCCTTTTAGTGACGAGTAAAGTTTGACTTTTCTTGACATTGTCATCGGAGAGCGCGCCGCCGGCCGATCAAAAGCAACGAGTGCCAAGCGAAAAATCAACGTCGTCTCGAAAAGATGAAATGGCTTTGATAAAGAAAAAGCCACTTTATTTATTTGTTGACTATCTAGGACTTCTTATTCGTTTGAAAGCAGTCGGCTCAAGATGGGCACTATGATGGGCAAGACGTACACGACTACAAACATTCAGCAAAAATACCGTAATCAAAGAGACACTTTCAAATTTTCATTCGAATCATTCATAAAAGGCCAGAGGTGAGTATTACGAAGCTTTCAGAATTTGTAATACAGTAGTTCTTCTCCTTTTGCTAACTAAGTAAGCACACGTCTAAATAGTAATCGAATTTCTATCAATTTAAGGTATAAGCCAATAAATTGCTCCACCTTTGAATCGTTGTAGTCTCATAGTGTCAAAGTATCGTAGAATATTTCCAACGATTATACTAGTTCTGTAACGAAAACGTCGCGTGTCCTTTCTAGCAAGAACATGAACTCGATCTGTACCAGACGCCTCAATGGCGACACCTGTGATAACGGTTACGTTGGTCGGTTGCACGAGATCCTGTTGAGCCATCCCACGGCCGAGCAGACCTAAATAAATACAATGATAATCTCCTTAATCTGAAAAGTGCGGTTGCTGAAAGAAACCTATGAACGAGAATAGAAAAACCGCTTTGAAATCTTACAAAGACTCCAAAATCTTGAAACTGTGCGTCCTTTCTATTTTAATAATATTCATTAGTTAGCTCTAATGCCGCCCTTATAGGCAAGATGTCCTGAGAAATCCACTACTGTTTACTATAGAATAACAAATAACTTGATGCAGTGCTGATTGATTGGTAAGGGACGAGCCTCTTAGTCGGCTTGATCATGCATCGTTAGAGGCGCCTCCAACAAAGTAATAATAAGAGCGTGTAGCTGGTGTAAATAATGTCAGTTTGAATGATGCAACGTTACGAAAGGATTTTTTGAAAAAAAGAAACAAGGAGCGCGTAGCCGGAGATCTAAGCTTTCAGATGATTATCAAAAGTGCGAGAAAACTTTGTCCAGAGGAAGGGTCGATCCTTCATTTGTTCTCGAATAACGGAAAAAACTTTAAGTGCTTATTTTTACAATTTAAAATGGATCTTGTAGATCTTGTAATGATCTGCCACTTTCGAATGCATGAATGCTTGGTTATCTTGAGCGTGGAGTGGAACCATGCCCCGGATGTGTGTTACAGAGCTGTGATTGCAACTTTTCTTTGTACCAATCACCACAAGAAAACAGCAGAGCTAATTCATTATGATTATAAAACTGAGAGAGCATACCTTCTGAATATAATAAAAGGCAAAGTTTTGATTCGAAAAATACTTACTGAAAATCTACACGCCTATCTGGATATCGTTCCAGTCGCAATTGTATCTTTACTTCCGGTGTAGTAGCCGTTGGCGGGACATAAAGCACATTGTATACACCAGGTTCGTTAAAGATAAACTTGTCGTTGTCGATTGTGTTAAAGGTACCCGCTCCCATTCCTTCTCCTATAAATCAGTGAAGATTACTTTTGCAGAAAATGGAGCTACAAGTGATTATCAAATTAGGGATTGTACCGTATGCCGGTGGCTGGTATTCTTGGCATCCACTTGATGGTCGTCTCCAGTAAAACATTTGACAACGGAAATCAGCAAACTTACAGCATAGAAAGTATGGCATGTAGTCGTTATGGAACGCTGATAAACCGGGAACCTTTAAAAACGTAGCTACAAATATTCTTATTTCGAGAAAGTTCGGGGACGTCTGTGTACAATGATTTGGAAGTAATGTACTGGCACCTCATATTGTCCCATATAGGGAGCTGTCCCAAATTCGTAGGCTCTCATCGGAAATCCTGGATTATACGGCACCTCTGGAGTGACTTTAATCACTGGCTGATAGCTTGTCTGCATCAGATGTCCGGTGTCATCATAACAACAAACTTGACCGTAGTGTGTAGGAAAGCGTCTGGAATTCAGCTTTATTTCACCCCCGCTTCTAAATATGTACTAAAAAAATGTGGAAGTCAATAAAGACTTTTGTTCTCACTAAATTGTTGACCTCTTTCTTCGCTGAATTATAAGTTTTCGTGCCGCAAAATTCACGAGATAAGCAATTGTGGACGAAGCATCTTGCTTTATACCAAAATCCTTCATAACAAACAGGCTTAAAACCGATAACCATTTACCCAAATGAGAATTAAAGTTTTTTCAAATTAACGATTTTCAGTGTTCCTCTATATATCAATAGTTTATACAGCAGTGGCTCCTAACGTAAATCGAAAAATCCAATGATATGTTGCGAGAAAATTTAGAATTTTACTTACGCTGTATTCTCACTCTGGAAACCTTGTCCGGATCCAGCATATGATCCGTAAATGTTCTGTGCTGACATGTAACAATTTCGTGCTCCAATAGCTACTGTACAGGTAATGTCACGGAACGCCTAGAACAATTGAATAGACGTCACCGTAAACAAATAGTTGTAATCTGAGACAAGAATCGCCAACAATTCATGATTGCAACGATTTCTTCAAAGAAGGAAGAAGGAAAACTTTTCTCTATGGTCACGCGACTCGCAAGAATGAGTGATAATATTCTATTCACGCTAATAATTTGAAGACAAAAAATAGTGACTTCGTCGGCATAGTGGTCTCACGTTCCTTTTACCCCCCCCCCCCATTGTGAGTGAAAGGTGGTTTAACTCCCCCTAAAGTTGCAACTTTATCACATCAATCAGCATCCTTGGGTATATGGATGTTACCATTCCATAGCACTTTGAATATGCTACAAAATAGAGATCACTTGACGATATGGATATGCCGAATCAATATTTAGTCAAAAGTGCCCGTAAAGTTGCGGAGAACTAAGAAATTTCTTCATAAAGTGTAAGAATTAGCAGTTTTCTGATTGCAATGTGATCTGTATGAAGCTGTTCTCGCATTTCAACGTGCTATTCATTATATTTGCTTGTAGATTTTTTTTCCTCTTACGTATAACTGGGACTGACTCAAAAACCTTGTAAGGTACATTATAGTTAAGGAAATACGCATATGATTCAACAGTAGGAGAAAGCTGCGCTTTTATTGATCATTGATGCTATTGGTTGATAGTTTGCTCAAGAGTCGCGGTTGTTCATGAAAAAAGAAACCTAAAGCAATAGAAAAATTATGACTCGGTGCAATTTATTACTCGGCGTCAAGTCCTTTATAGAGGGTTACTTAACCTCAGAGATCGGCTGAACCGAGGGAGGGTACTACTGATGAGCTCTAGTAGGACGAAACAGATACCTGTATAGCACTAGATCTAACAGCGCAAAACATGTTATATCCTTATCAGATTATATAATTTTGAGCGGGTCTATAAGAAAGCGGTTGATAGAAGAGGCATGATCCATTGCAACTGTTACGTGCTCGACTGCCGGTCACCACAATGTCAGGTAACTCTATCATTTGACTTGGAGTGATTCATTACTCGCCATCGAATACTTTATAGAGGATTATTTAGCCTCTGAAGATTGACTGAAAAAAATTAAGCAAAAATTTGGAGAAATTGTGTGGAGGAACCTGTGAGCATCTAGGATGCGGCATGAATCGCCCCAAATCGGCCATTGCCTGCTTCTCAATGCATGGACACGATGAGTTCGTCTCGGTATCTCGTATGAAATTCCACTGAGCGCCGTCTTCGTTGTACCTGAAAACGAATGTGGTGCTCAGTTCGCCAAAATTCAATCACTCAACTCTAGTTCCCGCCGCTGATCAATAGCCGAATTACATAATTGTTTTTACTTAGGCCTCAACCTTTATACCTAATAATTTCATATCATTGCTTCATATCGGATGTGTACTTTCACTGCTCTGCACTTATGCCCATAATTGATAACAAGGAGACTCGTCCGACGCAGCTATTGCAGAATATTGCGAAGGATACCTAAACCATGGACCGCAGACGAAAAATTAGATGTTCTTAGGGTGTGGTGGGGGTCTACTTTGAAGACGGTCAGCTGAGAAGCGATATAATTGTTATTTAACTACTATCATTTTTTTTCAACGGCCTAGTGAAATCAGGAAGATTTCAACACAGTAAGCACTATAGTAAGAGCAGATATAATTGGTTATGAACTCTATGTGAGGAGAAAAATGAAGCCTAATTTACGATTTTGCATTCCTACTCAAGATCCATGCATCTAGCACTAGTCAAGTGACATTCCAGAAGATACAAATAAACAAAATAACAAAAATGTCGTACCAATCATGACACATCTCTAAGGCCTTCTGCTTCACAAATTCCACTCTAGCATTTTCGTCAATCTGAGAATAAGTCGTAGTCGAGAATTCCGGATTATTTGTCGTCCACAGCCAATGTAAAGAAATTGGAGCCGAAACGAGGCTAAAATTTTTTTTCATGAGCACCATCGAAAAATAAGTCGAACTGTAACGACTTCTTTCGAATCGACTCAAACCATTATAGTAAGTTTCTAAGGAAATCTTTTCATCAAAAGATGAGTTACCCAGAAAGTAGAGTTTGTGGGTTCTCATGCTCATTTGGTTTGATCGGCGCAAGCTTCAAGTATCCAAATCGATAGTTGTACAACTCGTTCATTCGTTGCCACTCGTTCAAATACCAATGCTCAACCTGATAAGGTTTATTCTTCAACAACGAGTGATTAAGGTCAGATTTTGCGTCAAGTTTAAACCTGTTGAGATATAATTTATCGAAAAAATAGCATTTTAAATTCGCTTAAATAAGCGCTTTAGTTCCCAGGCAAAACAAATGGTTCACTGAAGGTCAAATGTTTTCTCGAATGAGTTGATTGAAAATGGTCAACTCGATTGAAAAATATGATTGAAACCTAGAAACATCTATAATATGCAAATTCAAAAAAGAAGTAACAAAATTCTTATGAATTGTCTTCGAAAAGTGCTAGAGATAGTGAGGTGTTCAGAATGAAGTAAATTAGTTTTACCCCAGGAGAAGGCACTGATTAGAATAAACAAAGGAGATTGAGGATTACGACAGATTCTAAGAGAATGAGATAATGTGATTAAAAAAAACGTGTGAATAGAGGGCTTCCAGAAATTTTCTGCCCCTCTGACTTTTCCATTGACACTGAATTAGCTTCAAAAACCTATTACACCAATAGTTGTTGCACTTTAAGAAATTTTTTTGTAAAGTCACAAATATATGAAAATTGGTCCTAAGTTACCTGATATATGTTTATTCTCTCTTCCTGGGGTTTCCAACGATATTCATAGGTGTTACGATTTGAATAGGTGGCAAGACGGCATAATATTCGATGTTCTGGTCGAAACTTCTTGATCTGTACAAAAATCACGTTCAGTTTTCTTATACAATCCGTGCTCACATTTTACTGTGACGATCCCAGCATTGCTAGCATTATATTCGTTTCTTCGCATGCATCCTTCTCAGTTCAATAGCACTAGTATTCACTCAAAAACAAATCAATCCAGTAAATTCACTGAAACTGTCACCATCATAGCTACAAAAAATTGGATGAGATTACTCAAGGTGCGTAGCGGTTAGAGAAACGGTTTAATAATGCGCGCAAGCTCGGTTGTTCGACTACGTCTTGGGCCAGTTTAATTTCTCATGACTTCAGGTTCGCTAAAATGGTGAGAGACTTGCAAAAATAGCTTCTGCCGACACCGTGCGATCTCTAACTGAAAATCCAAGGCTAATATATTCCAACAGCATTCAGCAACATCAATATGGAAGTATAAATCCTTGAGTCGAACTTTTTTTCAAATGCAAACTCAAAGACCTTCCTGCGTGGCGGATGCGGAAAATAAATGAAATGAAAGACTGGCCGTGATAGGAACAATGCGTAATGTTTCAAAATGCAAATCAGAAGGGTTAAAGTACGAATATCATGTCGTTTACCTCATCATCTTTGAATTCGCGATACCCGACAACATAAAGTCCAAGCTGTACGCTGTACATACTGTCATCACCAAGTCTTAGCGATTCCATGTGAAGTGTTATGTCCGGATTAGTAAAATTTCTCGGATACCAGACCAATGGCATCACCTAAACGTGGAATTAGAACGTTGAAAATAGGTAAAAGGTGATAAGAATTATTCTACTATATTTGGTTCAACGAAACTCACTTGATACGGTATGGGATTTTTGAACCAATCGTAGATGTTTCCAATATCTAAGCGCATCGGGTCAAGCGTCGGTGGTACTGAAATACGTGATTCATAGAAAGCGAATGTTATTCGTTAACGTACTCTTCGTTGACCAAGCTTTGAGTTTATAGAACTACGTGCTACTGGCTTAATCAACGAAGAAGATATGATTGATTGATCAGCAATGCCGAATTTAAAGAAAAATTGACTCCTAAATCATTAACTATTAACCTAGTTTCTTTTTGAACCTCCATTACTTTCTTTTGAAGCCCTTTTTAAATTTTCATTCAATAAATTGCAACATTTATGGTTTTATTAGCTACTATACTAATGAGCAACTTTTGAATAGCGAAAAGCCATCCGAAATGAACACTACGTAGGAAGTATGGATAGTTCCAAAATGAAATTGTTTTTTTGAAAGATATGAAAGGTGTCTTTGATGTCTTTGTTGGAGAAAGTCCCACATTTTCTCTTTTCTATGCCTGTATTTCTATATTTCAAACAAAACAGTTTACTTTGGTGGTATTCTCTATTATTGGAAATTGAGCTTTGAGTTATCGTCATAAACTCTTATAAAAAAAAACAGTTCAAAGCTAAGAAAACTGCACAAGGTTTCTGAGAGCTGAACGGCTTTCGAACGTTTCGAAGTGTATAGCCGAACTTATTTGTTTTTCGGCTGCCTAATCTGATAGAAACCATACTTATAACACATTTGTTTCCAAACAAAAAAAATATTGAATTACCGAAATAAATATAGCCAACAAAGGCCTTCTCATCATTGGCACCACCACTCTGTGGTTGGAAGTAGACGGTTTTCGTTCCCCAATCATAGATTTTGGGCAAATGACATCGAGCAATTGATGGATTTAGTACCGTACACGTGGCTGTCTAGAAAGATTATTTCAAGCTATCTAATGCCGAAGAATTTGCTAAGGCACGAAAAAAGTTAAATTTAATGGCTCAGAAATAATCAGAATATAAGCTTCTTCCAATTTCACATTGATTCTGATATTTTCTTGCAGACTTTTTTGCTGTTGGCTCCAGTAAGCTTATTAGTGTTCGGCTCGGTTTAAAAAAAATCACTTTTTCAGTAACAAAAGATTTTTGCTCTAAAACAACTAACAAAAGAAAATCCAAGAAAAAATTTAGAATATGAATTAACTATTATTCAATAATTGTTCCATTTATGATTCAATTAGCAACCTGAGGCTGCTATAAAAATTTTTCTGAAGTTATAATCAACAATTAAATAGAGAAAGAAAATACCTGTCGTTGTTCAATCATCAAAATGTACGTCTGCGATCTATCTAGGCAGATGGCATTCACATCAACTGCCATCTCACCCATCATGTTCACAATATTTGGATATATCAGCATAGGATCTGAAGTATTTTTCAAGATCTAGAACAATGTTTGAAGTAAAAATAGTTGGATATAAGAGTACCACCAATAAATTACAGATTAATGAGAGTTCGACATATAAGCCAAGTAATGGTTTAACCTTTCAAGTTAAGAAGTGATCCTGTTTGCCGTCTCAAAATGAAAGGCACGAGTTAACTTCAACACTACTTGTGCAACCAAGACTCTTATCATTGATTGCTTGACAAAATGATACCGCTTTTGTCTACAAGAAACTCTGTCCGATCTGTAAGGTTGCTTAATTGGATAAAGGGTAGAAATCATAAGACATTAGTAGCGTAGAAACTATTTAGAACGACCTCAGTACCATTTGTCGCGCGGATCCCTGTACTCATTCGTTTCGTCATTCACGAATATCTCCGATTTTGTGAATCCGGTTTTTACTTCGAAATTTATAGTTGCCTTTGTAAATGCCCTTGAAAATTGGTCAAGTCGATTCTGCCATAATTTTCTGATAGCCGTATTAGGGTTATTCGTGATTTTCGTCGCAGGCGAACACCAAATCTCATAAACTGGTGGAAGGAAGCTGCTCTCAGACTAATCTACCTACCCATCTTCCAATCGTGGGAAGTTTCATATTGGCAAGAGCGGTGTTTAAATTGGCGTACTGATAGTATCAAACGGCACCACTATAATACCTACACTACCTACATTTGGATGCTAAAAAAATGTGGTAAGACTCGCAATATTCTTCTCGTGAGATGGCTGAGCATTCAGTTAGTGTCCAAAGGACACGAAGGTTTGAAATTACAACTGGTAGACTAACATGTTCCTCCAGTCTTGTTACTACATCCGCCCGGTCGGACGACATCGTCTACTCGAAACATGTAACGTCCGCGAACCATATGGGGTACGCCAGAGCGTTGTGACAAAACCTTAAATAATCGTGACGTTGACAAAAAAATTAAAAAACAGCGAAATTGATAGAACAAAATCAATAGAATAGTGATAACATCAAAAATCGCCATAGTAGGTGACTAATGGCAAAGCCACGATGAGAAGCAATGAAAGTGCTTGAAAATCTTCGCAGGATCTTTCGGTGGCAGTGCACTATCGCTCTGACAGTATTGCATAAATCCGAAGCCCTTCAAAATCGGAAAGAACGGAAAATAGGACTAGGATAAATAAAACAAATCAGAGGGAACGTTCTTTTATTTCAATTACCACTTTACCTAACTTTGGTTACCATCAATTTCTGTTACAACATTCGTGGAAAAAATTCCTTCGTACGAAGATCTTTATGCAAAAAAAAACATCTCATCTTACCTTTGGTGAGTTTTTGTACGGTTGCGTTGGATCGACTGGTACAATACCAGTATGGTTACCGCCATTAAATACAGCCTAAAGAAATATTATTTAACGACTTTGAAAAGTTTCTGCTCTAAGGTGCTCGAATCACTAAAACATGTGATATTTAAAAATAATAAAGCATATCTAGAATTGCAAGGAAGCTCTATTATAATCTAATACTCATGTAATTATAAATCGTCCCCTTATATGATTACAATTTTCTCTCTCTTCACTTATTCAATTACATTTACTAATTATATCAACTATCACGAAATGCAAAAGTGAAGAAAAATGCTTCATGTTCTTTTCCTTTCTCTGTTCCATCTACAGAAAACTTTGTAAAAACATCTACTTTCTCAGCTATCATTTCTCTTAAACAGAAGTTACTTCCACTGCCCTCAAACGCAACCTTCAAATTTTACTTTACTAATGAAAAACCCTTCTTCACTTAGAGGTCAATTGAAATGAGTCAGTGCAATTTGTTCCTTCAAAAATGCAGAAGTGCATACTTGTGACCACAAAATCGCTCGTACTATAAGACAAGTAAAAACAGAAGCATAGTGGCCCCAAACAGGGTATCCTCGGGCTTGCAAGGAGACTCGCTCAACCAGTATTCTATGTTGTTCAAGAAGTAGACGAAAAAAGCGAATCGAATGCTAGAAGTACTGGAATCTGATTACTGAAGAAACCACCATAAAGACTGATCAATGAAGTGCCAAAAAAGTGGCTTAAGACATCATGCCACACGTGCACATTTTCTACGATTCGATTCAGTCACCGGTAAGCCGAACTTCCTATACCACTGGTCTTCATAAATTGCTTTCGGGCTTACCAAAGGAGAAGTCCTATCAAATTCATACAGACTGAAACAGTTCCACCGTAAAGATGAGAGAGATTTGGTAGAGCCGTCCTAGAATTCCTAGAGTGAATCAACCGGACTAGCATTCAACTACGTCTATAAGGAAGAAATAGTTTTCACGTGGACGTGAAATCCACACGCAAAATCTCCGTGCGTGGATGCGAGATTACTAGACAAACAAGAAATCTTTGATAGTGCCCTACAATTTTTAAGCTGTGATCATTCACATAAAAAAGAA
The DNA here is from genome assembly GCA_019055375.1 of Parelaphostrongylus tenuis. Lineage (NCBI taxonomy): Eukaryota > Metazoa > Nematoda > Chromadorea > Rhabditida > Metastrongylidae > Parelaphostrongylus > Parelaphostrongylus tenuis. The sequence goes on along the minus strand of JAHQIW010006933.1, from coordinate 3,074 downwards.
TAAATTGAGACAATATGAAAATTTCCTGAATATGGAAACTCATTTCCAGCTACTTTTTGTGTCCGAAAATTATTTCGTTCTATTTAATAGTGCTTTGTTCGACCATGGCGTGAGTTAAGTAAATAAAATGGAATCAAAAAGTTGGACTTCTGTGTCTGCCACGACATTCGGCTCTAGCTTGTGAACGTCGATGACTCATAGAGAACAAAACATGGAAATGATTGCTTAGTGAGTCATGCGTGCCGATTTCATCCATCCTCATAAAGATTGGTAAAAGTTAGTACTAGCTTGCTTACTTTTTAGTCTTCCAAAAAAAGAGATTCTCAGTAGCACTGATGAATAGTCACTATTATATAGCATTTAGCAGTGGTCAAACCCTCGACACATTGACGACGCCTAATATTGTGTGCGATAGGCGGCAAAAGTGTACGTTTCATATAATCTTCAATGTGCTGAGGAAACACCATGCATTTGGATCATTTCGTGAGAGTAGAACAGGAACAGGTTATATACTGGCCCCGTACGAGATGTGAATGTAACCTAACCACGATGTATCGGATCAGTGCTTTTTATTTTCCCAGAAAAATAATCTGCACACTTGGGAGGGGTGCGAGCTTTGATAGTCTAGGTATTGAATCGAACAATGATGGTATGTGCACTACGTCGATCCTCTTTACGCTACAGGGACGACAATATTTTCTATGATGAATTAAAATCGGTTAAAAAGAGGAATTATGTGAAATTACAAGAATCATGTTATCTTCAGAAACGTTACGACAGTTGCGACAGCTACTCATTTGAAGGATTTACAAGCCTTATGTAAGAAAAATTGTGGATCACTTCAAAACAGATTGATTACTTAGCAGTTACGATCACTCATTGCGATGATAAAACTCATCATTAATCCAGCTGACTTAGAAGCACTTCCAAAATCTCTTATTAGTCCATCTTAGGTCGTTTTATAAGTGTTGACAGTAGAGCAATAAACACCGAATCAATTAACCAAAAGTAATCAAAATTGCATGATTTTGGTGCCGTTCAATTGTGCATTTTCTTGCGAAAATTATGGTCGATTGGTGCCTATGAGGAAATGCTAATGAAGAGTCGCGTAAGGTTAATGAAGCTTCCTGTAGACGGCCCGAGCGCGACTGATCATCCAAATTGTTCTCTCCAGCTTTGAACTTCACAAAGCACTTTCTAGCCGCCCTTTGTACAACCGTATCATCGGCCCAAGGCTCCATTAATCTTGCACATCGCTTCACTATCGTTTCCCTACGCGCAATTCGTGCATGAAAAGCAAGCGAATTTGTTCCTACGGCAGATCGATAGTGCAGGAAATAAAGGTAATTTGTGTACTAAAATGTTTGCAAGAAAATGCACACCTGAACGGTAGCGAAATCATATAATTTTAATTATTTCTGGTTATTAAATTTGGTGTTTATTGATCTATGAAAACTTATGGAATGATCTGATAAAATTTCGTACTTTTGTGAAAAAAAAGCGATATAAAGATCTCTTAGCAATCAAATTATAAGAAAAGTAAAAAAACAACAAAAGTCCACCACCGGGTACGAACCTGACATCGTCCACTTCTGGAATTCGCGCGAAAGTCGGCAGCATCGAAACCAAGTTTGTCATAGTTAAGAATCACATAACTGAGTCGAGCAGTCTGTTAAATCGTAAGTAATTAATGAATTTTTACATGATATCCCATGCTTAACTGATTAAAAGCCTCAAGATTCGAAAAATGATGAACGGCAGAAAATTTGGATTCAACGGCAAATTTACTAAAAAAAACGGAAGGAGTATAAAAAGTTTGAGATTAAACAGATGCTGAAGTATACGGACGGTCCTTCGGCCTAAAATGCGCTAAATTACCTCGTCCGTAAGCCAAATAAGTTGATAAGTGGCTAGCTGTCCGGCATCCATGTCACTCCTTCCGGAAATCGCTGACGCCGTATTGTACCAAGTCACGACCAAAGCTGCATCGGCACGAAAAGCAGCCGCACCGGCAACACCTTCTGTAAAAGGCTTCAACTTTGCCGGCAAGCCTCAACTTAAATTTTCATCGAATTCGTCAACCTTTTTCTTTTTTCATAAAAAATAGAAAAAAGGATGCAGATAAAGACTAGAGACCAAAGCTCTATAGATAGCAAGTAAATAGTATGCTCTTGTAAATCTGAGAAGTTGCCCCACAGAATGTAATGTAACCTACGTTACTCAAGTGATCACATTTCAGACTTATTTGTCCTATAGTACAATAATTTGGCCGAGTCGATGTCGAGTTTTCAAATTTTAGAAGTAAATTCCACTCTCCAGTTGGAATCAAATTAACTCTTCTATTGACAACAATAATGAATGCCTTAAAAAGCGCTGGTTTGATTGAAATTCATAGGTGTGTGCCTTGCAAAAGTAATCAGTGGGCTCAACTTCTCTCAAATGGAAAAGACCGCCAAAAATATTAAGAATGGGAAAGAACTACTGACCTATTAAACCATCGCATCATTTCGTCAAGGAAGTAGTCACTATTCTGATCGCATCGAACGTAACTGCCAGAAGTGCCTTGACAAGCCTAAAACTACGATTTTGAAAAATTTTGAAGAATTTCTATCAGATCGTGGAATATAGTTCAAAATTATATAGTATTCTTTATACGCAAGGTAAATAGTAAGAGTTTCATCTAAACTTTCTATGGCATCAGCCTGAAATCCAAATGAATATGAAGCTCATAACGGCAAACAAATCAGCAGGTTTTGGAAGATTCAATTCGACCCATATGTAGTCAAATTCATAAAAGTGCAAATTTATGACTCATTAGGTGTCGATCATCGTTTGGACGATTACTAATACTTGGAAAAAATTTTTTTCCTTATCATATAACATTTCTCATTGACATTACTATCTGGATGATATTTTGACCGAATATAGATGAAAGGATTTGCGAAAAATCAATAACCTATAAATTTCGCCAGCTATGTGGCTTTAGAGATTAACCCTCGTCTGGAAAACTTTTCACTTCCAATTTTTTCTGTTCTTCTTTTAGACGCATTTAGCAGTGTACTTATATCAAATCG
>JAHQIW010006932.1:0-30173 GCA_019055375.1 Parelaphostrongylus tenuis | reverse complement strand
AAGTGTTATGTCTGGTTTTTATATCCGTTTTACATAAGGCCAATGGGATTCGGTAGCACATCTGTAAACGTAATATGAAGCAAGAATTGTCTTCGTCCAAGCGCTTTTAACAGTGATATATATTATTAATCTTCTCGGGACCGAAGGATCTACCTCCCCGCCTATCTAATCCTTAGCATGGCACCGCATTGGATGTATTGTTGTTGTTATTTTCATAGTTATAGAACATAATATACGTACATACATAATAATGTGGAAGTGGTAAAGATAAAATTTATGGGCACTTTATTGATCCATTTTCACAGGCGGATCCCAGAACTTTCAACATTCAATTTGTCTTATCGTCTTCTTCTTCAACCTCGTAGAACACTGGCTGAGCACGTCTCATTGCAATCTTTGTAAATCAGTACCGCGTTCTCATTATTCGCCTCGCGACTCTTCTCACATAAATTCATCCTAGATGAACATCTCTGTTGCATATTTTGGCGATGCAATAGTAACTCGTCTGACCCTAACGTTAAATCAGCCGATTACAAGTCGGTGTGATATCTTAATTTAGATTGTTGTTCACGTTTTTCTATTTTCCGGTTCAATAACATTGCTTTCTTTTGTCTACTACAGTGTAGTATAAGACTTTTTGAGAACAAGCAAAGTGTTAAGATCATCGAAGCTTACGCTACCGCGTGATAAGTTATAATCCAAGCGAAAACGTCTGTTTTACGAAAAAACGCGTGTGAAAAACACAAACCTATATTGTGTGTTATGGCTCAAAAGAAACTTTTAAAAAGTCAGATACATGTCCGAGTATGCCAAAGTTCATGCTATCGAATAATTACTAGCAGTTTGGCGAAAGAGTTTGTCCTGCAAAAAATGCGAGCGATGACGTGCGAAAAACGGGAAAGGTGCAACTTGTGTGAGATACAGTTTTTAGCACTACAGTTCTGCAATAACCTTTTTTCAAAAAATGAATACATTTTTGAATTTCGCGAAATTTTAGCTTTGGAAAAGTTACTCAAAGTTCAATGAAAAATCTTTGTACAGCAAGAATCCCTTCTTCTAACATCCATACCGGGCTACAGGAAAGAACCCATTTTTAATTTTTTTCATGACGGATAATCGTTTTTTTCCATTTTCATTTCTGCTAGCCTTTTCAACAATGAATACGATGAGCTTATTTTCGAGAGCAGAAATTTTTTCCTAATTTCAACAAAAATTAAGTCTGAATATTTTAGCGCACAAAAATAAAAAATGATCCTTCACAATGTTGTGCAACTAACAGCTCTCAAATTTGACTACTTCTCGATTGATGATAGAGCTTCTTTATCACTCAGAGCTGTAAAGTGCTTTCGCAGATGATCCCACCCCACTATTTTATTCTAAATCTTCTGCGGTTTGATCCGCGCAGAAACTCTTTAATTACTTTCCTAATAGCCTGTTGTAGAACAACGATGGCTGCCTTTGTTAATTATAAGAAAGGAAAACTTATCTCAGTGGCATATTAGTGACAAATTTTTCATTTGACTTTCAAAATGCGCTAAAAATTCATTTCATTGCACACTTCAATGTAACTTACTACATTGCTCGGACTCATCAACACCATATGATTCGCCAATTTATTGCTGCTACAATGCTTCAACGAATTTTGGTTAAGATTTGTTTATCTCAGTCAATAAGTTCAAATTCAGTTTCCAACAGTGATCGATGCCGAGAAGAAGTGCGATCCAAATGAACCCAATGCCAGCATTCGAAGAGCTCTGTTCACTACATCTTGCCACATTCTATTTGACCAATTCGCCATAATGCTATTTGTGGTCTACACAAATACTTCTCTCAACAGAACGAAGTTGTACGAGAAGAGAGAAACTGATTCAAACCATGAGAGATCCTGAGATTGACAAGTGCTTTGGAGGAATAGGCGCTGTCTTACCAGCCATACATCCCATCATATTAACATTCCTCATAGTGCAAATTCCCGTCACAGTACTTTCAATAATGATGCAGTTCTGTGGCTTCGCATCGTCAACTGTAAGAAATTTAGAAGTTCCTATGAACACACTTTTTTCTATCAAAGCAAAAAACTCTGGGAAGCAAAAGCGGTTTGGGATTTCATATTTTTTGTACTTAAAAACGCTTTGAATCATCACCTGGCACATTGGTTACTCATTATCAGAAAAAGACGTAGAAAACTTGCTCAAAAATGTCGTCGACTTGAATGGTTTCGACTTTAGTATCATTGTGATAGTATCAATATGGTCTAAGTCATTTTCTAGAAATTTTCTGCGCAGTTATTCTGCTTTTTCAAGAACAATCAAATGATCTTGCCTTTAATTACTTTTTATATTTCTGCTCAAAATTTCAAATATCTTGTATTAGATACCCACTTTTAGTCATGTCTGATAGACCGAGAAGAACTTCCTGGCAGAACATTGGTAGGTATGTAATGTTAATAGTAAGTTGACCCAAAATACCTGAGATCACAACATCAGGTAGGAGCGCACTACGACCTTGGCGCTCGAGAACGTCGAAGACCTGAAGAATAATTTTTTTTACTGGCTTTAAGATTTGATTTGGAATTGTTTTCTGTGAAGCAATGGGAGTCATGTCGGCATCAGAAGCTGGCGCATCGTCAAAAAATAATGTAAATGAGCCTCTACGCCTTTCAGATTCCACGAAAAAATTTAAGCAGTCCAAACGCGAAAAGTTGGGCTCACTGTTTGCATTACAAGGCGTTGTACAAATCCCTGAGCATTCGAGCTGCTAGTTCCAACACCGGGTACTCGAGCAGGAACTGTAGGTCCCCCGTGAACCATGTTAACCGGCAAACTTGTTAAACCAGTGACCATAAAGTTTCTGGTGCTCGCTGGAATGAAATTCCATAGTTTTTGCGGTGGCCATTGGAAATCAAATCATGCTGATTACCTAATTTTTTGAAGCCTTTTTCCTTACCTGGAATTCAAAGTCTTTCCATGAAAAAGGTTCTGATTCCGATTGTAAAAATTGATGATAACATTGATTTTAAAGAGAGAAATTAAACTTTCATGTTAGTTCAAAAAATTGTAATAACGATCTTTTATTTATTACCTTGACCTGCTGGTAAAACTCCACATCCCAACACTATCGAGACTGTCGCTAGCACCAAAGTTATGAAGAAGACGGCCGGAAGTCTCATTATGTTTGTAAGTTTTTTTTTGATTTTTGACTCCTAAAAATATAAGCAAGTACTGTAGCCTTCAGTGGAAATAACTTTGATATTTTTGCAGAAGATCATTTGGAGAGCTACAACAGGTCTCAGCACTTTTATTTGACTGATGTCGGCGGAAAAGTTTGGTTAATTTGCACGACCTCTAGAGGGTTTTAATTACTTTAATTCAAAGTAGAATCTTCCAACGCAAGTTCTGCGCTTGCTGTTGATCCGAAGTGCGCGGATGTCGGCTAATGAAATCAAATCTATCTCAAAATGCCTAATTACGATGAACTGCGTGGAGAAGGAGATTTAAAGAGAAATTACAGTAAATGTAACAGCTTGCGTGGCGCGGCTTACATTCGGTTCGCGCCTTCTCATTTCTGATGTTACGACGTAAAATTTCAACATTCCCAGAAACTGAACATTATCAATTCATAAAACGTCCCAGTTGTAACCGCGCTCTTGGGAGGAAATCTGTGAAGGCATGTAACGTTGGCAAAAGTGAAACACAGGATTTGATGTGAAAAGTTGTTGAGAACAAATTCCCTGGTAATGAGAAATTGCTTTCATTGAAATTCAGTGTTTTGTTAACCTTTCATACTTGATACGCCAATGAAGTCTTTTTTGTTGAGAGAGAGGGCAACTGATAACCAACTCAAGAACTTCTTTAGATTCCTTGAGGGATTTAGCGACAGGCGGAAAATGAGATAGCTACGAAAATCCACCAAAATAAGAGAAAAAGAGAAACTGTGTCGAAGTGGTGTTTGGAGAAGCGAATCATTGAGGCATCAATGTTGTTGTGAGGGGCAATAATCCTGCACTTCATAGGATTAGCAGTGTATTGAGATGGAAGAATTAGCCAGAGGCTTCCTTGATCGCCTTTTGAAATGTTCCAAGTTCCCCACTAGCGTGAGTGTTCATGAAATACCGATAAATTCTCGCAATTTTCCGCGATATGTAACAAAATCGTTATTGCACATTTCGTGCAGTGAAACCTCTTTACATTTGTGTGATGGTCCTAATCTCTTTAGTGTTTCATCCCATATTTGCAGATGTTTTGGAAAGGATTACATGAAAAATCCAAAGTGCTGACTTCTAATGACAAGAAATCACTTGAGCTCACTCCGTGTCTTAGACTTTTAAAATAATCCGGCAAAGAACTGGTGGTATATACTCATTGATTTCCTATTCATCGGATAGGATGGATTCCAACGACTAGGGTGAGCGTCACTGTGGTCGTACCAAGTCGATTCGCTTGCAAAAGAAAAAAGCCATTCAAGAATATATCCACTGGCCTAAACCTTCATGTAAGTTGTGACTGTTTTATGAAACGGAGTTCTGAGGCACAGACCGCTGCTTTTATTATGAAATAACACATTGCAGAGAATGGTCTGATATTAAGTTGTTTTTGGACTGTTTAAGCGCGCTATGTGCTGCTCAATTAAATCAGTGACCAGCAGATTAGCGATTAGAAAGTGCAGGAAGTCCTCCATCAGTTCATAGGATTACTATTGAAAAAAATAGACGTTGGAAGCTTGATATTTTGTAGGAAAAAAACATCACTCAATGTTCCATAGGTGAGGAATCAAAAATAGTTCCAGAAAGCGTTCACGCCTTTATGCGACTAAAATTGCTTTACTAATCAAAAAATACAAAGAATTTTCTCAATTCAGATCTTTTAGCAAGAGCGCTTCGATTCAGAGCGTAAACTATTACATTTTTTCTATTCATGAAAAAAGAAAAAAGAAAGACAAACTGGATGCACAGTGGACGCTAATGAATTATGGGCCGTTTCGGAGAATTTGGTGGATCCAAATATTGCTGAATAATCAGCTCCGCGTTGTTTCAGTTAAACTGCTGAGCAAGGAACATTTTCGATGTGACATTTTTCTTCCGCATTCACTTAACAATGATAGTGGGTTACTCAGCGAATTTCAATTAATAGGAAACAGGACCACTTTTTTACAGTTATAGAATTTGATGTTAATGTTGGATCTGAAAAACTTTAAACAGAAAACACATTGTTGGTTTTTAACTAAAGAAACAAGACGGCAGCTCTTATGATACTCCCAACTTAGTCAATTGCTCTTAGTATGTTGCATTTTGAAAGTCGACTTTCATTCGTCGGTGGCACACTTTATGAATATTGTCTCGGATTATCGAAGTAGCACAAACATTATAAAGAGCTATTGATAATGTGGCGTTCATTGTTTCCGTATGAGCTAAACAAAGGAACGCTATTGCAAAATATGCAGTGATAAAAGCTTTGCGAAAATCCGAGACCAGTGTAACACTCGGTCGTCTTTTCGACTTTCAATCTAGATCTTCTCACGACCAAGTACTCTTCTAGTTATAACTGTGGTGCAAAACCACGATGGTGACAATATCGAAATCACAGTCACGATCCTGTTGCACGCAGCAAAAATAGCGCGCAGTATCTCGGAGATCTTTCAATAAACCTCAAAAATCTGAGAATGTTTAACCCGTTTGGGAGGGCGCTGGAAATCACTGTGGTGACGGTTCAGTGGTATCCGCATTCGAATTGGCCAATCTGTCAAGTGCTGTTGAGGTCTCGACTAATGTACCAAATGTGGTGAATGTTCGCGGTCAATGCACCAAATGTGGTGAAGGCTCAGCGGAGAAAGTCCCTGGATTAATTGTGGCTAAGTTGATCGATAGCCAAATGATCTTCGTGTTGCTGTCCTTGTAGCGAGTTTGCTTTTTGAGGTTGCGAGTTGAACTTCCCGGTTCTACAAGATGAAATTTGGACTTTTTGATCAATTGACTAAATGCCACTAGTGTCTTTCAGTGGACAAAAGTACTAGGAGCAAACCCTCTACTACTGGTAATACCAAAAAACTTAGATATACATACATTATTGTAATGGCAACATAATAGTAATATGTACACAATAGTAGCATATCGTTTCCGAACATGATCATGGAAATGAATATGACAGCTTGATGAGATGCATCGTCATCCGACGATAATATGAAGGAAATGATATGAAACGCCGATATGGTCAACGATGATGACTACGTGGTGGAGCACATATACGTTGCCATGTTCGCCCGGAAGACAAGCACCGAGGTGGGATCCACTGGGTAAAAATATTGATTGTGAATGCCAGGGGATTAGATTGATTGCGTATAAGGCTGAATCTCTTAAAGGTGGTCGTAGGCTGATCATAGCCTTACTGAGTACGCTCCGCCACCAAAGTATACAATTCCTCTGACAATTTGATTCTATTGAGAGCATATGAGTCGCTATATAGTGATGAAAACGGAATCTAATGATGGCATATTGATCATACAGTGCTTATACTGATTATACCAAATTTATTAACCAAAGTAATTGAAATTGCTTAACAACATTATTCAAAAATGCCCAAACCGTCTGACCACATTTCTGCCATCTCTCGGGCAACAAATCAATACCGTGCTCGTAGTGCTCGTCATCCTTAGTTTCAAACAAAGTTGTCAGTCCTCTGCGTGAATGATTAATGTATCGGAATATTTTGTTGAAGAAGTACTCCAGCGACTGGCAGAGGTGATAGTCAAGCGGAGACAAGTCAGGATTGTACAGCGAATAGTCTAACAACTCCCAGCTTAGTTTAATCAACTTCTTCTCCGTCGATTTAGCAACATACAGCTCTGCGTTGTCTTGAAACAGGATGAGCTTGCAGCGATGTCAGTTTGGCAGTGCCTGATTGCTTCGGTCCAGGTGCTGACAATAGAGTTTGGCATTGCTCGTCTCTCTGATTGGCAGCAAGTCAGAACGAATACGCCTAGTCCGGTCCCAAAAGGCGATAGGCCTTTCGACCAACTTTGCTTGGGACGTCCGAAGAACAGCTGGTTTTTTAGGTTGGTGTTGTTGAGATACCAAGAGACGATTTGCTTCCATTCTTGAACGTGCAAATAAGCTTAACTGAGAGCGGCTACATAACGAAGTGGTACCGAAAGCCAAGTAGTAAGAATATCTTGGTTCACTATCTCTCTTCTCATCCCTCACATACGAAGAAGGCGCTAGTAAAAAACATGTTTCGAACAGCAGCCAATGTATGTACCGGGGAGGAGCAGAGAGTAGAATCCGTGAAACTGGCGCGGGAAATAGCCACTTCTAATGGATACGAATTCGTAACCCCTCGGCTTAGGTTTAGAGGAAATAATGCGCCTCCGAACGAAAACTTAGTTGAAAGGAAAGTCCCGTTTATCATCCCGTTCTATTCAAATGAGGTTAGTACAGCTATAAAACGATGTTTGAAAAGAGCGGGCTTAGAGCAATCGGTGGCCATTATTGAAATACCACCGAATACTCTAAAACGCCAACTAGTTCGCAACCGCTTATATGACCGTCTCTGTATGATGAATGATTGTAAAATATGTCCTAACGGCAGAGACGGTGATTGCATGAGCGTAGGTACAGTCTACCTAATCTCTTGCAAAGCGTGTAGTGATAAATATGTTGGCGAAACGGGTAGGACGCTCTATGCACGCATAGAAGAACACCTAGCTGACAAGCGTCTTAATAGGCAAAACACCCCGCTAGGGACGCATAGAGCACAGAAGCACGACGGAGTTGATTTTGAAATCGAAGTCACCATCCTTGCGCAGGAGCAAAAAACATCAGCGCGAAAGATCTTGGAAGCATTTTGGATTAATACGACCAATCCAACCATAAACCGCAGAGAGGAATGCCTTGTAAACACTCGTGATATGAGCCAGTATATAAGACTGTTGTTTTGATGGGTAGGGTGCATTACGAGCCTATGTGTCTCTCTTGCCGGTGATCTCCACTTGGATCATCCAGTGGAACACATATAAAAAGCGGTGAGTATGTTAAGTGTTGATTTTTGCTTGATGCGATTGAAATCTAGGTCTGGTGATTCTCTCTAAAGAAGTAATGGAGGTGTTTGACTGATTGTATTGCAAACATTTTGACCTTTCCAGGCTCTGAAGAAGGCGAACTGCCGAAACGTCAGTTATCGAATAAAGTTTAATGTAACACCTCGTGTTCTGCTCAAAGAAGAAAATCAAGACACAGACATAAGTTAAGTCCTCCTTTGAATATCATTTTGCTCGTTCAATGCGAATTTCTACGCACATCCGAGGTAACCACCCAGGGTCTTTTCAGACGTTGCCATTTACTAATGGAGACTGATATTCGTTTGCACGGAAATTCACATATTTAGAGGGTGGTCATTAAAATCTCTGAAATCTGGATCAAAATTCGAATTTTCTCACTGAAAAATGGCGAGTATTTAGAGAATTTCTGGAAATATTTGACAGATAGTCCAGAGTCTTTGACCGTCTCGACCACACCTGTCTTCGTCATCTGACTGACGGTCAAAACGTTGTATTCGTAATGTTCTCTAGACACTCAGTCAACTTTTTTTTACGTCACTTTATAATACAGGCATCAAGTGAAAACCGGTCTCATTCGCTGGACCGTAAATTCTAGTAAAAGTGTTAATAATCATGCAAAAACTTGAGTCTCTGGCTACAGCCTCACATAGCCGGTTTTCAATGAAGCCTTTTTCATAGCTCTTTCTTCAAACTATCAGCAGTCATTCGATAATGCAGAATTCAAGAATTTCAACAATGTGCTTGTTTTCTAAAGGAGGTTTCTCTGCACTGTAGCAGGGAAAATAAGACAGAGCTTTACACATTCGCCTTGCTTGCATACGAGCCAATTCGCCGTCGGATGATCTGGTGGTCGTAGATTCGATGGGTCGTTCGGCCACGATCGAGCGGTTAGCGCTTCGCAGAAGTGCAGTGTTTGCTATTTAATTAGGAAATGCTTCTCTGCTTTGAAAGAGACTTCAGATAAACGTGTGGTCTAAGAACTATGACATATTTTCTACACGTTCATGTGCATTTCGTGGTTGCAGCGAAATAACAGATGAATTGTGCAGCCAATGTGGAACATGGTTCTATCTTGAAATTTGCAGAGTTATAAAAAAAACTTTTTAGAAAACCGCTTGCGTATGGCTCTAGCCAGAGATATAAGTTTTCGATTCGTCACTAAAATTTCTACAAAAAGCTCTTATCTATCAAACGGGGTCGAACATTCATTTGTTGCTTTACAATGGACAGGAATCCATTTCACCTCCGAAGATCCTCCTGTAATTGGGTCATTAGTGTATTGTTTGTAGATTATTATTCCTACAGGTTGTCGCTAAACACTAATAGACTCACGTGAAATGCCCAGATGGCACTCAAATAAAAACGTGATTGTGAAAATGAGAAGAAAAGCTTGAAAAGTAATCTTTGTTAGATGCTTCACAAGGTTGGTGTCTTTTTCCCAATCGATTGTTCTTGTTACCGTTCGATGGGTTATCTTAGTTGCTTGCGGCTGACATTTCGGCAAATACGCCTTCATCAGAGCCTGAACGTATTATTCATTGTAACGTTGATGTATAACTATATGACTATATATCGTGAGAAAGGAAGACAAACTGAAAGTCTAGGGCATCAATAAGCTATAATCGAAATAGGGAGAAACACTCACCGTTTAATCTGGTCTAGGGATACCTATGTTGCCAGCGCAGGGTAACGTGTAAACACCCCCCCCCCCCCCCCTCCCGGTGTCACTAGGTCAAATTAACTAGGTGCCAGTTGATACCCAGGCTAGAAAATCAATCTGAGATAAGGTGCTATGTGGTTGGTTATCTTAAGGCACCCTCTTTTTTTGTTAATTTGCGTGTTTTAGGAATTTATCCAGAAAGCTTTAAAGGTTTTTCTCGCCGATATTTTCGATTCGTGCCCTAGGAATTTGACTGCTACCTCGAATGTTATCGTTGTACCTTTGTTTCTGTGTGTACCTAGAGGTATACTTGGGTTTTTATTTGTTTTTCTGTCTACATGTTTCTTAATGCGGATGTGAAGTGGTCGACCGGTTTCGCCAATGTATTCGTCACCAAATGTCGTACAAGAGATAACGTATATCGAACTAATTGACGACGCAGTGTTGCAGGAGGAAACTTTACAATTCCTACGAAATCTTCTAGACCATTGCTTTTTAAACACTTTCTAATAGCGGTACTGACTTCGTCTGTTCTGAAAGGTAGTATAAGAGGTACCCTATTGTTTAGGTGTGGCGCCCTATTGTTCCCATTGCGAAGCTTTTCGCTTCTTTTCGACCTAACGTTAGCTGTTGTTTTTTCTTTGCACCCAATAAAAATAGCTATTTTTAAAAATGAAAAATTATAATTGCTCGGTGAGCCATGAGCGCGAGAGCGAACCATAGATCTCGTGTGCGACGCAGAGCACCTCTGAGCACTGCGCCGGATGCGCTCTCTACTATAACACGGACCACTGAAAAACTCATTGCTGTGTCATAGTGTACAACAACAGTAGCCACATTTCCGAAAATGTTCTACCAGAGCAATCGATGTTTCAGCATGCGGAATCTCTATGCAATTACTTGGCTGGCAACCCATCACATCATTTTCTGCTCTCCCACGACGATGTTATAAAAACGATTCTGTGGAGCCAATCGGATACAACTTTTCACTGCAGCCCAATCCTAAAATCAAACAGATTATAAGCTGCACTTAATTGCCGTAGAATAAACATACATTGACACCAGGCAGAAAAAGATCTTGAAGATCTCCATTCCACATCACGCACGTTTGAGAGGCAAAAATTGAAAATGGAACTAATTTGCTAATGGCTCAGTCAGTGGACAGCGGCAAACGACACATGATCGACTTACTATTATTAGGTCTTCATATGTTTTGCCACTAAAGCAACAAACACGGATTTTAGTAGCCAGAAGTAGTTGAAATTGCGTACTTTTGATATAGTTAAACGGCACATTGCGAACATTTTGGTATAAAACTTGCCTATACTTGCTTCAAGATACAGCTGTTGTAGGGACAAACTTGTTTGGCAGCCATTCATACATGAATGCTGCGTAAGGGAAAATGCTAGTGAAGCGGCACTGATAATTAATGGAGCCTCCTGTGGAAGGCCCGAGCTCCACTGACCCACTGTACTGTTTTCTCCGGTTCTAAACTTTGCGAATCACTTCCTAGCCGTCTTTTCTGCAACCGTATCATCGCCAAAGGCTCCATTAATCTACGTGCCGCTTTACTAGCATTTTTTCCTTCACTCCATTCGTGCATCTCCATTCGTGTAAGATCAGAAAGCAAATTTCCTTCCACGACAGCTCTGTTTAGGAGCAAGTATAGGCAACTTATATACCAAAATGTTTGCGAAAAAATTGCAATGAACTATAGCTAAGTCATACAATTTTATTATTTCTGGTCACTAAATTTGATGCTTATTGCTCTTGTGCCAAAACTAATAGAGCGACTCAAATCGCTCCTCAATAGTTCAGAAACTGAAGCAAAGAGTTGTAAAGTATGCATTCATTCACGGGATTGCGCCAGAACAAACTAGCATTCAGTAGAATTCTGCAAGAAAGGATTGATTCTTGATTGGGAAGCCCGGGTTCGCAACTAATGTGAGCGAAAAGCAACTGAAGCCTAAAATAAAATTGATTGAAGCCTAAAATACAGAATACAATCATACAAACGCACATCAACGCACAACATTGCACTTGTTATCATAATCCAAAAGTTATGGTCGAGCAAAAAATGAAAATGAATTGATCACGAGGAGTCATAATCAAGTAAAGAATAGGCAGAAGAACAGATACTAGCATTCCTATACATAGGAAATGACTCAAAGTAGTGTAGTGGGCTAATGTGGCTCAGAAGTGAGAAGTGCTCTGCTGCGTACGAGAAGGTCGATGGATCGATCTCACAATCATGGCTCACCAACCCATCTGTCCGTTCGGGGTGGGTAAATTGGTGTCAGACTTCTCTAGGAGGTTAACCCTCACTGACCCAATGCAGCAGTAGTCATGGCGAGTCATTGTAAAGGCCAGATATTCATTCAATCACCTCAAACGAAGTTAGAAAATGAACACGAATGCATGGCGCATGCCTCAGGAATTGATAAATGCCAAGAGTTTTATCTTTAACCTTTTTTAATATACCGGAGCTAACACCACAAAATATACCTCACTAGCCACAAGTCAAACTGCTGAATTGCAATGTTGTGGAATGAGTGGCGACTATGTGGAATCATCACAAAGACTTCAACATTCGCTGTCATGACTTTTTCGCCCGACAACGGATGGAACGCACAAGTTTCTGTTGCGCATGAAATGTAAGATGAATACTTCGTATCAGGCATGAAACGGAGCTAAAGGTCTACTTCTTGGGGGTTTCGGTCAGCGACGCAATACCGGCAGTAAAACCAACCGAATTATTAAGTTGGGCAAGAAGTTCTCAAAAATTCTTAAAACTTTCAAATTTTCAAATCTTTCTGTCGTTTTTAATTAGTAGTTCAAACACTGCTCTGAATCAAATTGATAGTGATAAAAATGCGGTCAAGAAGACCAAGAACAAGTTCAACAAGTTGGGCGGCGTCGAAGTTCTTCAACACCTCGGCCATAGTTCAGATGTTGCCTCCATCCAAATATGGCCTCTTTCGATCGAAGAAACATTTTTACATGGCCGTCGATATTGATCATTCAATGAAGTTAAAGAAGCATGGCAAAAAGTTTTTCGATGCAAAGAACCGCAATGATTTCTCGAGCAGATACGGAATCCTGCAGAACCATGGCATAAATCGTGGATAGTAGTGGTCTATGTTTTGAAGAATAGCTACCATTATTCTTTTGCTAGTTTGCGCGTATATCGAAACAAAAAATTTCTTATAAGTATTTGCTTAAGCGGTGCTTGAGCGTTAAGCGAAGACGGCGGGTTCTGCCCGACTGAAGAGTCTGTAAAGACCAAGCACGTGTATCAAGCTGTACAACAGCCCTCACCAGACCCTCTGAGATTGAGCGCGACTTAAAAGAACACTTGAAACAAACCGTTTGATTTTCTGAAAATATATACCAAGAACCTGAGATATATTTAAATTTGAGCGTGATCTTAAAGAACACTTTGAAACAAACGGTTTAATTTTCTGAAGATATAAACACAAGAACAATCAAGTGTACAAACACCGCCGATCTAGTGATACATTTCACCAGACGACACTTGTGTAAATCATTCGCCGTCATTTACACTATGGTAAGAAAACCGGAGCACACCGAGAGGATTGGCTGAACATGAAGGGCTTGTCCGATTTGCTTCACTGCCAGGGCCGAAACACGTGTAGCGGGCTGCACAAGCGCTCATAACAGACGCATAACATGCTGTCTAAAATAATAATGATGAGATATTCACAATTATTGTTTGTTATCATTTTGAGAAGCTAGGAGCTAATTTGTTGTAGTGCAATGTATTGTTTTTCCTAAATCAATACAGATGCATAATAATGATCTATTTTAACTTCAAGAAGAAAACTATGATCTGCTGAATAATGCTGATGGTAATAGATTCTGAGATTTCACAATTAAATTGTGAGTAACCTTCGAAGGCTAGCTCGATGGCACATCTTAGTTTGTTCTAATTTTTCGTTAAAGCGACAGCTATCTAGAAAGTAGTGAAATTCGGTATATCAGTAACCATCCTTTTACGGAAACACACGGAAAGCCCTAACAGAGTATGCCATCGTTTGTCACCAAAGATGTTGAACACGACAAAACGACACGAACGAGCGTTCTAGACCACTGTCTACGGGAGTAATAAGGGTTAGTGCTGATTCCAGATTCATTTTTAGACCAGCCCAGCTTATGAATTCGGCCAGACGACAGTTATAACTATTGGACGTTCCCTAAATCTGATAATGAGGTAGATAAGATAGCTAATCAATCTATAGCGAGTTCCGATAACGAAGTAACAAAAATCCTTATAACTAAAAATTCCTGAAAAATAAGGTCGATTATTACCAACGTCGCTGAAGAATTGCACAAACCCTCATGTATCATCCAAGGAACGCGTATACGTAACCCAAATCCACAAAACCCTGATCCGGAACTTTTGAATGCATTTTGATACTAATAGGGGCCCAATTATAATATGAAGTGGTTAGATCGGTGATGAGAGAAAGTCAAAAACAAGAGTCATGGTGGTACAGTGAATGACATTGTGGGCTGTGGGAACGGTAGCACTGGATTTAAAACAAATCTGACTTCCATGTTTTGCTCATATCTCAGCATCAAAGCGGTCACAGAAAACCAGAATAGGGGAAATTAACTGAAGTACATATTGAGTGATAACAGCTCTACAAAATGTATGCGCAATAGTGGGTTTACAAGGCGTCACACACAAACGCATGGTTGTGATACATCAATCATAATGAAAACTAGTTAAGCCACACAGATTTTTAGACAAGTTGTTCATAGGAATTACTGAACGCCGTGAATATTACTAAGCAATGATTGCATCAATGAATGTGTGAACATTAGCACTATGTCATATTTTATCCATGAATGTCTTCTTGGGATAGCGTTGTAGTGCTAGCGACAGTGTCATAGTAGACTCTGATGGGTCTTCTGAGATCTTCAGTCATACTAACCATGTCCATGACTGGTTCGTATGTTAGTGGCTATCTAAATCATAACAAAACAGTAACTGGAAAGATTGCTGAAAATTCGACATGAAGAACAAAGAAAAAGAGGTTTTGGATTTGATTAATCCCCGAACTATGGACCATACATCCGTCTTCGTCGAATCGTTAGACGTCTTTGAGTGCATACGTGACCCTTACACGATCAATGGCTGCTCACCAACTTAGTGCTGCTATCTTCCCAAACAAGTCTCGCACCAAACCGTCGACCCTAGAGGGATGGAGACTTAATAAATAAAACCACTGACTACTGGGACACACGCGATATCAATTGCAGTACATACACCGACTCTCGCAAAAGGAATTTCTATAATTAGATACTTAGTTCAACTATTTCTGTTGAATGAGTTTTCAACATTTTACTTGCATTACCATCTAAAAGGCGTTTAGAACATTCATTCAAACCTTCACCACAAAACGCTACACCTTTCTGTTCTAAGCACATTACTAAATACAAGTGACACTGTGCAAGAAAAGTTCAAATTGCAACCAGCGTCTATAATGTGCTATGGTAAGACTAGTTACTATTGCATCTCCAAAAGAAAGAACTGAATACTTAATGAGGTTTTTCATACCAAAAAAAAGGTCACGTACGTGGAAGAAAATCCCGTGGCAAATGGTGCACTGGACGTCCAGCTGTCTGTTAGGTGTTTAGCATCATTTCTGGAGACTGCTATGGTCTTTGCATCATTTCAAGAAGGTACATCCGAAATGCAAGAACTTTATTATATCGAAGTACAAATGGAAAAATAGTAGACCTGTCCAACTGCTTATGCTTACTGTAAGATAGTAGAGCCTTAGAACATTGACAATAAAGTTCGTATATAAAGAACGCTTCCTTGAAATGTTACTGAGTTGACCAGCAGTTCCATTCCCAGATGAGTTGTTCACGAGGTAGTGAATGATCTAGATCTTCTGAGAAATATTTTTGTAAGCTTTCTCTCCCAAAAGTCACTACATCGAGCACAGCAGAGTAGCACACAGTGTCAATGGTGGTGCCCTTCATCCCCGTAAGGTCGTGCCTCAACCATATCTGGGCTTACGAAGTTTATCATTCCTATGAGGTGGGGAATATAATACCGCACCTGCTTTGGAGTAGCCTAGTCTGTTCAGTTCAAATAGGAACGCCTAGTTCAATTATAGCAAGATTACAAAAGATTAGAAAAAGATTACGGAAATTCAGAAAAGGCCGTTTTGACCGTTTATGGGGTTTTCTAATGGTAGTGATGTGCGCACGTTTCGGCCTGTTCGCTCATCTCATCAGTGCCACGCGTCCCCACCAGTCATCTTACAGAGTAGAAAGAGGGCAGCGCGGAATGATAAGATCTGGCCAAGTAAAATTTTTTAGATCTCTTTTTTACCGTTCATGACATGGTGCCATTTATAATAAATTCGCTGTCCCTTATTTTGAATGTTTATTAAAACTCGTCTTTAAGGAAAGATATCGCCAAAAACGGTTTGAATAGCCTCTTTTAATTCATAGACTTCGATTTACGAGGTTTGTATGAAGCAGTAGATAATAAGGGACAATGACTATATCGTAAGTCACAGCCATGTGGCATGTGCAGAAAAAACGAGGTCAAGTCTCACTTCACTAGGCCCTACCATTCTGCGTCGTCCTGTCTCCACTATTTGGGATGGCACGTGATACTGACGAGAAAGCGAAATCGTCGAAAAGCACGTATATCACCGGTGTAGCATAACCTTAAAACGGTTAAACAGCCTCTTCGAGCATAGGCAAGTTAGAAGCACGAGATTTCAAAAAAAAAAGTTGGAATAAAGGACAGTGACTTCAAGAATAAATGACTTGCCCACCTTCAATCTCATTCATAATGAAGATTTTCTTCTGATAGAATTTGAATAGTGTTGTATTATGAAAGATTTTTGAGCTCTTTTTCATTAACTCACATGTACTAAAAAATGATTATCTTTTCGTTGAGCAAGAACTTTCCATGCGAGTATTAGTAGTCAATCGAAAGTTCAAATTTCGTGCTACCGCATTATGCGCTTGCTTTGCAAAAAAGTCTTTTTCTAAGGTCGTAGCATTTGAGATAAAATTATTTTTCCCACGATTCACGCACTTTTGTCGATATGTCGCAACATAAAATTCTATGCTTAACCACTGGTCATCGTTCGACAGCTTACATGTCAAATTTAACAAGTTATGCTTTTCACGAGAACTTTTTTCGACAACTATACAGAAAAATAAAACTTTCCTGTTTACACATGCATATTTCTCGCAGCATTGGGCTCCTCTCCTGAATCATAAGCATACATGCGTTTATATGCCAAGGCGTCTTGAGCTTTTCGAGATTACAGCTATAGCACTTATGCAGTACTAGACAAACCTGTTTCGCCTTTCCAGGCTCATCACTTTTATGGTGCCTTTTGGTTCAGCCAATCCCTTGCAAGGCGAGATATTCTTGCTTATTAAGAAATCGACACCAAATAAGACATCAGTGCAAGTCAGGTGATAAAGTCTTGCGACATTCAGAGACCACAGCTGAGCGACTATGGCTGGTATAATGAATCATATGCCTAATTGCCCCATTTTTCCGTTTCCGGATGTCAGTATTTTGCCATGTTTTTCAGACGTAGTGAGATGGCTCTCTAAAGCTGCAATCTAAGATAGAGCCACCTCATTACTAGTCTTTCAATGATGGGAGCAAAAATTATTTCCCACCAATTTGCTTTGTCGCTCTGAGATGAATGCAAGTCCGCCGCGATGTTGAAATCATTTACTCCTAGATAACCTCACGCGATCACTGAGCCTTTGTCAGTAAGCGCAGCAGTAAACGTTGCACCTGTCGCTAATATAACCATCTGAAATTACGCAGTAATGGACTTCGCCTATTTCAAATCGTTAATGCAAAAAGTCTATCTGGCCTCCATTACTTGCATTCTTCACTAACTCGAAGCACCTAATTTCCTTTTCTTGTCCTTCCTTTGCTCCTTACCAGCCTGTCCTTTGTGGCATGCCGATTTGTCCACTTGATAGAATGAGGGATTCCAGACCTTCTCACCAAAACTGTGTATTGTTAGATGTGGAAATTCACCTCTACTCAAAGAAATTCATCTCAATAAGAAATGCATCACTCTGCTCAGTTTCAGCTTTACGTTTGGAGCCAAAAAAAGAACACATCAGGGATTGTTCAGGTGAACAGAAAAAGTGATCTTCAACAACATTTACCTGGGATCTGATCTCATTTTTCAGTTCAACTTTTCTGAAAGTATGTATGATTTGTTCGGGTTCCACTGTTGAAACAAGTCACAGAAAAAAAGTATACTCCAAAAGGTGGTCGTAGAATGTTTCGTATGTCAAGGAAAATTAACGGCTTACATAGAGGAGGTACCGAAAAGAAACAGCGATGAATGCATGAACAAATAAGAGGCTTTCTCTTCGAGGGGCACTGGTGAAAAATGAATAGATTCTTGAAAAACCACTTCCTGATGTCATATCGCTTAGCTTGCTCGTTATAAATCAGCTGTAAGTTTTGTTTGCTATTCTCCTTTGATTCTGGCAGCATCTTTTGCATTGATCAAGCCAACTGCACAAAGTTCGTAGAAATCTGTCTATCGAACCGTTAGCCGAGTAAATCAATTTACACTAAATTCGAGCTATTAGCTCGATTAACAGTGAATATATAATCAAACCATAAACGTTCAACGTTTAGTTCTAGAAAGAACATGAACCATTTATGACAAAGCTTAAATTTTCATATTGTCCCTCACACCCTGTAAGCTACCACTGCCTAACTTATGCGTGTGCGAGATCGACCTCTTAACTAAATTCGTCAAATATTTCACACATAAATCACAGAAGCAAATTTATTGGAAAATGAACCCACTTGTAGCAGGCCTTGGGTCCGATTGCCATCGCAGTGTGGACGCCGCGTAGATAAACGGGCACGGTGTACGGCGTGCACTATTTCAGAAGCCATAGCCTTAGCACAGCTGAAAGTAGACTAATAAATACAAGGATTCTAGACCAAAATTGAACAAAGAATTCAATGAAATTATCAGAACCAATAAAAAATATTATGTCCATGTTAAAACTAACAAAATACATAATTGACAAAGGTTCCCTTACAATGTACTCGTATACATACAAATATACATTATATATATGTATATATATATGTATATATATATAAATAAATATATATATATACTTACATATATACACTTAAGCATGCATATATATGGATTAATCTAAATTCGAGACGCAATAAAAGGATAAAGGATAAAACTCTCGGCGTTGATCGAACCCTGAGGGATGCGCCATGCATTCGACTTCAATTTTTAACTTCGTTTGAGGTGACTGAATGCATATCTGGCCTTTACGTTATTGACGTTATTGAATACAGATCTGGTCATTACAATGACCCGCGGAGGCCTCCCGCTGAACCGAGTCAGTGCTGCTTATCCTCCCAGACAAGTCTGAGACCTGTCTGGTACCAATTTACCGACTCCGGAGGGATGGATGGCTTGGTGAGCCATGAGCGCGAGATCGAACCATTGACCTCGTGTGCGACCCAGGGCACCTCTAACCACTGCGCCACATGCGCTCCCAGACGCGATAGAAAATTTAAAAGAAAAAGCAAGAATTCTTTCCTGTCTTTCCGTTTTCGATCAGCATCAGAAGCGCTTTAGTAGCTTTGATAACGATCACGCCCAGATGGAACAAAGGTAGAAATTTAGACCGGTGGTAAGTATGCCGTGGACCACCGCGACAAGACGCTCTCTTCATTGCGATTGTCCTGAATTGAATAATAAACATGAGAAGTTTCTTCATCGAAATCGTAGGTGTTCAAAGCAAATGTTTGAGGTAAAAAAAAACGCAATACCGAATAAACGTTCTCGGGCTCTAGATCATTTCCAATACCCAACACATCTAACATACGAATAGGGGTTTTTACTCTTCTGGTTCGATGTTCACCTTCAGGAAGCTCTCACGAAGGATTGCATGTTTCCTGAAATAAATATATTTAATTAAGAAGTAGGATTACTATTAATGTGCTGTACTGAGAGGCAATTCGTTCAAATAACACTAGTAAAAAAGTGAATGAATTCTCGTGAAAATGACAAATTGCTGTGTAAAAGGCGTGCAACATATCGTTAGATGATGAACCATCACGGTCAGTGGGTTACATCGACACAATTACATACGAATTGATATTTGCATTTGGAGTCACCTTTTCTCAGAAGAAAATGAAACATCAGCTCATAAGATTTGGAAGCGCTATGAATAAACGCCAACAATCCAAGCATGAAGTGCAAGAAGGAACGCCTTGCAATTCCACAGGAATGTAGCAGTATACAAGGGTATTTTTGAGTAGGGATACATTACTAGTCCATGTGATCTCTGTACGGTTGGTCTCCACTTAGTCAACTTATTGGAAGACTTGCAAAAAGCGATGAGTATGCCACAAAACATGTTTTGTGCTTGATACGATCAAAATCTGGATTTGGTGAATTTTCTGTTGGAGTAATGGCAGTGTCCGGCTGAATGGATCATCGCCATACTGAACTTTCAGTTTTGAAAAAGGTGGATCCATGACTGTCAGAATAGATTACGTCTTAAAATCACGTGTTTGACTTGAAAGGATAGGATAATAAATGACTGGGCATTTCGAGGTTCAATCGACAGAAACAGAAATATTCGAGGTGCCGGTTATCTTTTGATGACTGTAACTGGTTCGTCACTGTCACTCCGAAGCGTCATTCCAGAAGAATGCGATATCAGAAAGGAGTTATGCTTGAAAAAGAGCGCTGAAATAAGCAAAACTGAGTAAGCACGTACGTTATAAATGAATGGATCTCTAAGCGTAAGCAATTTCAAATGATTACGAGATGCTTTAGACACATACTTTTCAGTAGACGAAAAATTAGAAGCAAACTAAAAATTTAACAAGATTTTAGGGAACGCTAATGAAGACCGTCAGCCCTTGCGGGACCACAGATCTAACTCTCTGCACCTGATTAAAGAAATTAAACCATAATTCACTTCTGCTACGTCTCTAAGACGCTAATTTCATGATTAATTAATGGAGAGTATTTGAAGAAACATGCGACTTATGCCACCTTGTGGATGACTAGCACACTGGGACTTACGAAAATGCTAATCACCTATCCCTAGGAGCCGCTAGCAGGCGTTTGCGAATCCCATGTTCAGTTAACATTTACACACAACCCGGACGAGAGATGACAAAATTGATTTCTACGTACCCTTTCGTCGTTGACGTATATCCCATTTAATTCCAAAAAAAAAAGAATGTTTTTAGCCTAAACGAGGTTGGTACGCTAGGGTCATTCACCGGTGTTTCGGAGGTTCGTCCTCCTCGTCAGTGACCCCTGCCTCACATTAAGCCCTGCATTGTAGCAAGGAGGGAGGCGTATGTGGTAAGTGGTGATGGCATAGTGTACAGTGACACTGGTCCATCACCATCAGTCAATGGTTTCGGCTGGTATATCCCATTTACTGAGTAAGACATGTATCCCGATCCGTCAATTTGTCTTTACACAACAATGTCTGCATGATGACGTGAAATTATTTGTGGAAAGCTAAACTAAATATCAGTACGTGTAATATTTACAATAACGTATGAAAAATGGTTTTGATCTATTCTATGTGCACGTATAATAGATAATACAACGAACGAGTTTGAAGTGAGCCCTAAAAGTTAAACAAGTAAAGAAGTAAAAGTTGAAAAAAGTAAAGGTTTTCGTCTCGAATAGATAGAAGCTCGTTGACGTGCATCCAGTCTATAAATCGTGTTATATATATATATATATACATATATATATATATATATATGAGGCAACTGGAAAACAAGCACATTTTTATGGACCTCTTCGGATTGCACTATTTTTGACGAATTCCGACACATTGTTGTGTATGAACTTAAATCTTAAATTACTTTGATAACTGATTATTTACATCTCTTCTCAATCTATGCATATTTTTGTAGAAATTCGTCTATTCTTCTGCAATTTCCCAGATCTCTTCGTATTTCAAAATCTACGCGAGGCCAAAGCATATGAAAGAAGCAACAGCTAAATTCGAAGATAACGAGGATGAAGGATAGAGCTCTCGGCGTTGATCAGTCCTTAAGGGATGCGCCATGCATACGTCTTCAATTTTTAACCTCGTTTAAGGTGACTGAATGCATAACTGGCCTTTACAATAACTGGCGGTGGCCTCCCGCTGAACCGAGTCAGTGCTGCCATCCTCCCAGACAGGTCTGAGAATAGTCTGGAACCAATATACCGACCCCTAAGGGATGGATGGCTTGGTGAGCTATGAGTGCGAGATCGAGATCTTGAATGAAGATCCTAGGATACACTCCATAATAAGACCTAATAACCCTAATACTGTAAAAGCTCTTATTACTAACTGTGAATTGCTAACGCATGATCCACACCAGCATTTTACTATGCGAATACAGCACTTTAGCGCTCGATTGCTTTCCTCGCGCTGTTCACCTTAAACGTTTTCGAACATTTTGCTTGCTGCTTCATTTACTGCTCGAGAATTTCGGCTTCCTCATAAACGTTGAGTGTAGCTAGGTCGAGCCAAATTCGCAACTTGAGGACAGCTTTTGGGATTCTATGTAGTGAACATTGATTTCAGGAAGGCTCTGTCGACACGAAATTGTAAAGTTTAAGTGTTTTGTGATGAAAATCGTTTCAATCCTACTTAAATCAAAATAATTAGATGGCGTACATGGTTAAATGCCTAAATTCAAAGTATTAAATCGGCAAATGTTCGTGGCACAGACCTAGATACTTTTCTACTATCGAAAAACACTTTTTGCAGGAGCCACTTTTGCCGGAGAGAGATTTTCCATTGAAGATCTGATAATTATTTATAAGTTCAAATCATAGAATTTCTAGTACTATGTTTTCTTATTGGAAAGCCTTCTTACTGCGTTGTACAGCGAAAATAAAATTGACTATCACAGTCGGAGCGCTCCAGGCCATTATTTGTTAGACAGAACTCCTCTCCTAGACCATCAGCAATCATTCGGTACATCTCGGTGGTCTCGAGACAGCGTTTGTTTTCTGAAAATACCCTTCTGTTGCGCTTTTGCAGAGAAACTGGCTATGGATTAGGTTGCGCGGCAATCGATCACGTAACGCGATTCATATGTGCACGGCAATTTTTATCAATAGATTTACTGTTTGTCCTCTGCTAAAAAGCCCTAGACAAAGCGTAGGACTCTAAAAATGCAAGATTTTCTCTAGAAGCTCATATGCTCTTCCCTAGGAATAGGCTGGTTAGGCGAAGACTTATCAGTGGGCTTATTTGGTAATAAAGATAAAATTGAAACGTTTTAACCTACACAGTAGTACCAAACCTCTTCTGCAACTATAACACAAAATACTTAGGATTCTCCACCAAACGATGATATATCTTTTGGGTAAAAAAGGAAAATGAGGGCGATAACGCGGGCTGCGTGTGACTAAATTTTATTTTCACTGCTGCAGTGGTGCAAGAAGACCTTTTTGAAAACCAAGTTCACTTTTAAAGTAAACGAAATCTAAGCTTTCAAATATTTTATGAAGATCTAGTGAAAAATTTCTGTCCAGAAAAAAAGCTTCTATAGTAAAATGCTTTCCGAAAGCAAGAAACTACCAATTTTAATATAATAATAGTACACGATAAATGGATTTTAAAAAATCAGTGGCTTCACGGTAATAGTAAAAAGTCTGTTCTGAACGTTTGTATAGATTTTCTGAAAGTACTTCAATGATTAAAAAACTGTTGAGAGTCCCTCCAATCGCTGCTTTTAAACCTTACTATAAAAATTTGGATCCTAGGAATGTTTAAAGCCACCACCCTTCTTGCCTTAGCCGAAACGTACGCAGCGAAAAGGCAGCAAGGGCTGCATTCGGGCCTATAAAGAAGCCACCTGCGAAATATCGGACCCTGAACTGCGTGCTATCGTCTCCAACTCGACAGTCTTTCAAACGCTCTACTGTGCTGCTCAAATTACAAAGTTTATCGCCTCATCGCTTTTTATTTGATTTTACAATTGGTCACTAACGAATTTTCACACCAGATTTCACCACCTCGTTGGAATTTAAATACTTCGTTGATACTGCTTGCAGATCCAAGGCGATCGTCGTACCACGCCGAAAATATGATATAAAACGCCATTTGGGAAAATGTAAGAGCATTTTAGACGCCTTTCGAAAATCTTTACGTGAAAATGGTTATGATATAGAAGACCGATTGCACAATTCATCGATAAGAAATTTTTGGCGTTGTTTTTGAGATATTTTTTATTACATGAAAGTTTAATGAAGGATTACTGCAGTGAAGTGCTTCCAAACCTCAAGTACGAGTGGCAAATCAGCGCCTTTGAGTTCTTCATGTAAGATCAAGCATCAGAAGATATTTTACCCTTCAAATGAAAATGAATATAATGTAGAAGATCTCTCGAGTGAAGATGATACTGACCGAGAGGCAAAATTTCTGCTGTCCACTAAGCTAACCCATTCGCTTCAGCTATTTCAAAAACTGCTTTGAGAATATTCCACGAAAAACAGTCCCAGTATGAGCACGCTACGGGCGGTTTTCCAACTGCCTTCTGAATATTTGAAATATCTGCGTACAACTTATGAGACACTCGGACGATTAGAACTATTGATTTCTGTAAAAGAAAAGCGCTTGGTCAATGGAAGAAGGTTGTGCATACATATCAAATCGGTAAGCAGTGCTATTGTGGAATTGTAAGCTATCCACAAACCCAAAATCAAGTGGACGAAGAAAAACGAGAGTGATCCTCAATCATGTTTTCGATGTTACATCTCATCAAACAATTTTTTACGAAGGCCAAGTAAAATATTGTAATTGTTAAAATTTGAGCTATCGATTGAATAAAAAATCTGGAGAAACGCTTTCTCCACCGAAAGGTGTTTGGTTCCAAGAGCAACATTTACGTTCCGTTCTCGATGACCTGCAATCAAATGCACTGTGCAACAGTATTTATGACGAGAGATTCATATCTTTCTAACTATCAGTCATTATGACAACTTTTGAGTATTTTGCAATAATATACATAGAAGCTAATACATTTATGCCAAATACTCTTTTTAAAACTAATTATGATTGACAAGATGCCAACAAGAATTTAATTGCATAATGAGAGGGGCTTTTAATTTACAGATGAAAGGTCTATTCGCACTCTGAAGCAGGCGAACGTGTGAAGAAAGTCGTGAAGTGTCGAAAAAATACAGGAAACCTGAAATTAATGTTAGATTGCAGAAAATACTGTAGTTGAATATTAACTCTTCCCACAAGTTTTGCCACTAAAGCGTAAGCGCAAATTATTGGAGTGACATTGCATAATTTTGGTACCTGTCAATTGCGCATTTTCTTGCGAAGATTTTGGTATACAGCTTGCCTATACTTGCTTCTATAAAGCGCTACCTTGAGAACAAATTCGCTTACTACTCATCCACGAATGGTGCCATGGAGGAAATAATTTTGAAGCGGCCTGCAAGATTAGTGCAGCTTCTGATGTTCGACTTCCCGTCGACGACCCATGCGCGACTGAAGCCGCAGAGTGTTCTCTTCAGTTTGATCTTCACGAAGCACTTCTTAGACTTCCTTCCTGCACCGTCATCGTCACTCCGGGCAATTCCATTAGCCTTGCGCGACGCTTTACGAATATTTTCGCTACGCCCCATTCTTGCATGAGTAGCAAGCGGATCTGTTCCCAAGACAGCTCCATCTCAAAGCAAGTATAAGCCATTTATGTGCTAAAATATTTCCAAGGAAATGCGCAGTCAAATAGCATCAAAATCATGATCTTCATTTATTCTGTTAGATAAATTTGGTCTCTATTACTTCAGTGCGAAAACATGTGGAGCGACCTAATATATGGAATGTCACTAAAAATTATCATGCGCAGCGCACAGATGCTTACGAGCCAACTCGAACTAACGAACTGTCTGCCCATCTAGACATACTGAATTATTTTCGTAATAGTAGGTATCGGAAATCGACCGACTGCCGTTCCAACGCCTCGTGCGTGAGATTGCCCAAGACTTCAAAACTGATCTCCGTTTCTAGTCTGTTGCCATTGTTCCCTTCAAGAAGCTTCCGAAACCTACTTGGTTCCTCTTTTCGAGGACACAAATCTTTGTGCTAATCATGCGAAAGCGTCATCATGATGCCAAAAAACATCCAGCTTGCTCGTCGCATTTGAGGCGAACGTGCTTAGATGTAATTCAATCGTCAACTATCTAGATTTCATTTCGAGCTTGTTGATACTTTCGCTTTTTTCCAATAGATGCAGTTTGTAGGGAGTTGTAAATTTGACGAGCATGTAACACGCTCACGCGTGTGGCACAGTGGATAGAAGTGCCCTGCGATACGCACGTGGTCGATTGCTTTATCCCGCGCTTAAAGCTCACCAAGCCATTCAACCCTCTGGAGTTATCGAATTGCCTTGTGAACTTGAAGTCGAAAAGCACAGACTTGATACATCGGCAAGCCACTGCGAGTTATTGTAAAGACCATATATGTATCAAGTCATTTCAAACGTTGCATGAAATTAAATGCATGGCACATCTTTGCGAGATTAATCAACGTGGAAAGCTTCATCCTTTCATACTACATCCTTTTATTGAACAGATGATTGAGAAGCTTACATTAATCTGTTTAACAATTTACTCATTCAACTACGGTTAAAGCTGCCTTACATCTATGTCCTTAAAAGTTTACATATCTATTGCTAGAAGGGAGATTAGGAATAGGCAAAATCCTCGAGAGATGCATCATACACTTGAGTTCCTTGAGTTTCCTTAGAGGCAATCGAATGCATATCCGATCTTTATAATGACTTATGGTCGCCTACCGATATATCAATCAGTGCTGCTAGCCATAAGCCTTTTTACTCAATCGCTTTAGCGGTGGTATGACGCTACGTTCGCATATCCAGTAACGTTGAGTGGTATGCAAAACCTTGAACAACAAATGGGATTTGGATCCGCATTTCATCCTTTCGAGTACGCTTGCTACTTGCGTCACTGACGCTTCTGTTCTGCCACAGTTTCTTACGACACGATGTTTGGTCGAGATTCGTCATAGGCTGGTGCCTTGTGCCGTAACGGAGTGATGGCAAAACAGGAGCATGGTTAATCTATTGGTCAGCACACCCACGCTTAATGGGTGAATTGTGGGTTCGAATCCCGTTCAACGTTCAACATTTTATTACCCAAAATGTCATTCAACGTACTAAATATCGCGCAACTAGCCTTACAGACAAGTCTGATACCAATTAGCAACCGCGATGGGACCGAAGGCTTAACGACCATTGGGAGTAGAGTTGAACTATCACGTGTTTGTCGATCTCTAATCACTAGGCCACACGAGCTCTTGCAGTACGCTATATTTGCATGAAATTCATTTGCATAATGTTGCTCAACCACGGAGAAACTTTGGAAGAAAACAGTGAGTCTTATGATTAACAGATGACCGACGACTTTCAATTACCATCTAAGACGTCGAAGATTTAAAACATATATCTAATTCATGCACGTGTGCATCCAACCGTGAGCAGTTTGAGCGGCTGGTAGAAGAACAGCTGAGAAGCATCTCGATTTTTCTGTCACGCGCAGACGATGCACCCAGGTAAGTCATGTATACTTATTTTCTAAAGTAACCTTTCTGATCGAAGATTGCCAAGATCGAAACAGACTAAAATGACGGTCTCTACCTACAATGCAAAAACCCTTGCTCACAATCTGCTGTAGAAGTATATATTCAAGCAAAGAGAATGAGGTACGACGTCATTGGCCTGGCTGCGATGAGAAGGCGCCATCTTCTTCACGCTGTTTATGACACCGGAGAAGAACTGTTCCTTGGAACTTGCGATAGCAGATGTGTCGGCGGTGTTAGCGTCCTCGTCAAATCGAACTTGACAGTGAAAATTGATTCGTTCGAACAACTAACAACCCGTATCGGACGATTATGGTTGAAACGATGTGGTTCTATGCCGGCTTTGACCATCTTCGTTGCTTACGCACCAACATCAACCTATGATGAAGACGAAGTCAAAGCGTTTTATATGAACCACGAAAAACTCTTCAGAGAGATCATACATCTTTTCAAGGTCATTATCGGAGATTTAATGCAAAAATTGGACCTAGAAGAACGTCTGAAGAACACCACATTGAGACCCACGGACTAGAATGGAATGAAAAGGGTGAAAGGCTATCTGTTTATCATGACGACTTAAACCATCCATGGTAGCTCACAATTCCAAAAGCCTCACTCTCAGCGATGGACGTGGGAATCTCCCAATGGAGAGTAGCATAACGAATTAGATCACATTTTAGTAAATCGAAAGTTTTGCTTGACCGATGTCGCTGCTGCTCCTAAGTTCTACACGGGATCAGACCATCGCCTCCTTCGCGCAACGTTCCGTTTTTCGCAGAGAGGAGAGAAAGCTTCTAAATTCAAACAACAAAGTCCTAGAACTACCATTAACCGGGATGTATTCAAATTATTAGTCGGCTCTTGGGAAGACACCGTTAATGACAACATCGACGAAGAATACGATCGGCTCTTTGAACATCTTCACGTTAGCGCTATGAAAGCTAAGAATCCTAAGGTCACGAGGACACGCTTGTCTCCACAGACACTCGAGCTGATACGTCAACGTGGAATCGCACGAGCTGCAGGAAACCGAAACCTTACGTTCGAGCTTGCGAAACGCTGCAGAGAAGCTGATAAAAGAAGACCTTAAAGAGAGAAGAGCAGCAGTTATGGCAGAAGGTGCAGAAGCTGGGAAGAGCATTCGCAAAGCCCAGCGAGGCTTCGCCAACTCTTAGACCAAGATGATTGCATTTCGATACTCTGACGGGACACTTACAGCTTCCAGAAGGGCTATGGAGAAAAATCATCCATCAATACCATTCAAAGGTGGTCATGCAAAAAGCAGCAGACTCTTGAAGACAGAAGTTATAAAATGGAAAAGAAGTTGAAGGACTCCATAAGAGCTCAGTAGGCACAGATGCTCCAACTCAAAAAATCATTCAACTTCTGTTTCATCGTCATCTTCGAATATAAAAAGGTGTGGAGATCAATGACGCATTTTCCAAGTAGTGTTGCTGAGCAATTTTAATTATTCTCCTTGATAAATTTGTGTTCATTCCTCTAGTGCAGAAACTCTTAAGGAGACCTAATATTATCATGCCATAGGGCAATAACTATATTGAATAACGAGTATAGCACTACGAACAGAGTGCTACAGAAGGCATAACTCTAAACTGATCTTTTAGGTGCCCCGTGGACCGTATATGTGCCACTGATCTATCACGCTTCGTGATGGGCGAAATAATAAAGTGGTACCGAAAGGGCTGATAAAGTTCAAGCACATCCATTCATCCTCATTTAATCTATTTACGTTTCCGGACTAGTCCACTCATAAATGAGCATCAATGACCATTTGATCACAGCCAAAGAGGTGTACAATCAAAAGTGTCCCCATAAGTGTGTTGACACAGTGTTAAGATGCCACGAATAACGAGAGGACTCGTTAGTTTTATAGACATGAGAAAGATTCGCTCTGCTGCCACAGATTACTAGTTGAGATTCTTAATGAAGATACTGAGGGCTTGAAGCTTGGATAACTCTGAATTATAGTTTACTGAGATATTGCATCCCTATTCCCACGATTGCAATCTGCCAAAGATATGATAGTATCTCATGAAATCGTATTCTTTGTGCATCGCTGCCTCGCAATTCTGCGCGAAAGGTCTTGCCGCAACCCAAAAGTTTAACTCAAGAATTTTGCTACACGCTTGATCAAGATTGAAAAGCAGGTCAACTATTAATGATTTTATGCTGGCATGTTACTTTTCTACTCATTGATATAGTCGTCGCAAAGAAACAAATTGAATGCAAAAAGTGTTTAAACACTGCACGCTGAAATTGGATGGTGCGGTAGCAAAAAATATCTTTTCACCTCGACAATCACCACAACTGCTCCTTTGTAGAAACACCGAGAACTTTCCATTGTCTGTTAAAAGTTCCTTGTTCCCACTATTTGCAGCAATAAGGCAGCTGTGGGCAGTCACCAGGGCTCTGTCGAAACGCGTTGGTTCACTTTCATCCGAGCTAATATTAAACTCTTACTCTAGATTTGCGGCAGTAAGACATTGTCAGACATGTTTATAAAGAAGTTTTTAGAAATACAGAAATAGGGACAGTTGGAAAATTTGATGAATAGCTAAACTTTGATTTAAGAAAAGACGAACAGTTAGGTATATGTTTACACATTTAGGTAAAGAAACAGAAATTACAGAAAACGCTGTTATCTGCACAGAAAATTGTATAACAGACTGTTTAAAATGAAATAAAGGTTCTCATAGGAATGTCAAAGCAGTGATACGAATGAACGCACTATTTCAGATCAAGGACTCGAACCGAAAGTTTA
>JAHQIW010006930.1:0-10519 GCA_019055375.1 Parelaphostrongylus tenuis | reverse complement strand
CCAACTATAAACATTAATCACTGCTGCAATCTCTGTTACTTTGCGTCCTTTTAGTTCACTACGCTCTCGATATGAGTTCGTGTACCTAGTATAGTTCTCATCTATAGGATTAACTTCAATGAGACCACCTGAAGGTGACTTTGGAAAGCCCATTACTACGTCTCTTTCCTTTATCTAGCCTACTGCTCATCCTCGCAGACAAGTCTGATACCAATTTACCGATGGGAATGCATGGTGATTCATGAGCGCTAGATCAAACAATCGACCTTGAATGCGAAGCAGAGCACCTGACCACTGCGTCGCATGAGCTTCCCTCGTTGAAAATTGGGTAAACGAGGGCTATTTTCACTCAAAGCACATTGTGAAAGTTTGTTCACCAACATTCTACATTTTCGTAGGAGTGCAGTTTTTCCATAATCGGATTTTAATATAAATAAGATACTGAAAAATTTGCTGTGAAGTGGAACAATGCACTTCGAAACAGAACATTAACTTTTCCATTAGTAAATCGTAGCATGAAAGTCTTCCCAGAAATCAAGCTAAGTTAAAATTGGCATCATTCAAGCTTTTGAATGGCTGGAAAAACGTCAACTGAAAAAGAAACAAATATTATATATCAGCTGGATATACGGATCCTTTCATATCGAAGTAGTTTTCCACTTAAAACATAAGGGATGTAAACAGTACACGAGACATATTGACGTTCTTTTCGTAAAAATTATGTCTATGAAGTTTTTTCAATGAAATTACATTATTTCATGATGATAATGTTCTCACAGAACCTGAATTTGTCTCCTCGCATCCATCGCGTCAAAGGTCTTCAGATACATTGGCAGACAGCTCTCTCGTGGGAAGAGAGGCAGTGGATGTCATGCTGAATGTGGCCGTCTTACCACAAGATGCGCCTCCTTTTCCATGG
Source organism: Parelaphostrongylus tenuis (assembly GCA_019055375.1). Lineage (NCBI taxonomy): Eukaryota > Metazoa > Nematoda > Chromadorea > Rhabditida > Metastrongylidae > Parelaphostrongylus > Parelaphostrongylus tenuis. Next base: position 9,600 of record JAHQIW010006930.1, on the reverse strand, counting down.
GGCGCGACGTCGACAAGACAGTAGCCGGGTGAGTCCTGACGTCGCGCAGCGCGGTGCGAACGCACCTTATGATTCCTGAGGGTTAAACACAGTTTTGTTACCCGCTGAGAAATAACTCCACATTCTCGGCGTTGCTGTGATACATCATGATTTTCTCTGGACGCTTATATGTTTTGTTACTTATATAACTCTTGAGTGAGAAGCAAACTTTGGGGATGTAATGTAATGATCTCTTTCCCTCACGGCTTTTGTACAAAACCTTCTAATAAAAGTTCAGAATCATCAACATTCACGTTATCAAGCAGTTACTCGACCTTCAATAACAAAACATACACAGAACCTAACTATGGAAAAACGTTCGTCAAATGTAAAACGCAATATCATTTTTCCTGCCACGAATCAAGTAAAGGGCTTTTTATAAAATAAGCGTAGTACTGGAATTGCCAAGATTCAGGCTTTCGTAGAATTGTTGAAAGTTTGAACGAATAGCTTTCTCTGGCAAGGAATGCTTTCGGATAATTGCTTACCTAGAAAGGTACAAGCCGTTCGATCGGTTTGATCTGTAATTAACCTCTATAGGCTCTAATAACATGGCCATGTTTCGTTACTAATTTGATTTCTCTTTCAAACCACGCAGATTAGCACCTGCGGAAGTTGTTTGCAGTGAATATCTCCGAAAACTATACGGAATAAAACAAGCAAACCATGAAATACGTTATTCTCAGAGGTACTGCAGACGACAAAACGACATAAGCGGTGAGCTCAAGACTAACGGAAGTCATTAGAGGAACAGCTGACAACGGATTTATTTTCACGCTAGCCAGCTCATGCTTTGGACCAGTGTGACAATCATAAGTGGGAAACTATCCTATTCTGATAAGATCACAAGATTTATTGACAATGTTTATTTCATCTGAAGCACTTTTGACAACCGGAGGGACCAAAAACACCATCCTAACTTGAAGAAAATCTGATAGTTAGCATTCAACATTATCCAACATTAATGAAGAAGGACACCAACATTCAAGTGTTCTTAAAAAAACGCATACGTCGCCCAAACTAGAAAAATTTGGAAATTTGAAGCTAACACAATACATTCTGCTTCTAGGAAAGGGATGAAAGATGATGAGATTTTAACAGTGTCAGAAAGGCAAGGGCGTCTGTCATAAATTTATTTGACTTCACAGATTGCAAGAATTTACAAAGGGATGGCTCGAGCAATGCTAGAAGAAAGTAAAAGAAAAGAACTTTGGTGGAGCAATGGATAACATATCGGTTCGTTTGAAGGGTGATCGCCAACTCAAAGCCACCTAAGGCTCCGTGTTTTGCTCGTATCTCAGCAGTGATTCGGTCATAGGAAACCAGAATAAGGAAAATCAAACAGACATACATACTAAATGTAAACAGCTCCACGAAATATCTGTGCACAAAAAGAGACATTGGAAGAGATCACACACACAAACATGTGGTTGTAATACATCATTCATTATGGAAACAATAAGCCACATCGTATTGGAGGAATTATCTATGCGAACCAAGGAACGACGTAAATAATACTAAATAATTACTGATCGCTAAATATTCGATTAAATGACGCTACGCTGAACTTTGATTATAATTGTGCTTCTGTAGCTAGCGTTGCACTGCTAGCGACAGTCTCTTAACATGTCTTGATAAGCCTCCTGAGGTCCTTAGTAATACTGTCCATGGAGAGATTGCTGAAAAATCGACATGAAAGAATTTGGAAAAAACTCTCGCTCTCGATCAATTTCTCAATGATGCGTTATGCATCTAGCTCCTTCAGACGTTGAATGTGTAGACTTAAGAAAGATTGAAAGAGACTGATTTAGCTGTTTTCGAGGTTTTTAATGAAAGTGGTATACGTATGCTCCCGCGATCTCGCTCGTCTCGTCACTATCACTCGTCTCACCAGTCACCTTACATGTTAGTGCATATCTTTCTTCACTATGCAAGAAAAGATTATACCTCTACTTATAAAGGAATTTACGCTGAGTTATATAAATCACCGCTTGTTGACTGAGAAAACACGCTGGTATTGCAGTGACCACAGACGAGTGCTTATGGCTGTTAGAGTGAATCATGCGTCCTATACCACACTCCATAAAAGGCTCAGCGAAGGTTATCATATTATCAGATCATTATTGTTTTCGAGTGAGGCCTGTCTAAACAGTCGAAAACAAAGTATAGGTGATGTATAATGTACCGGAAAATACCTTTAAAAATTATATGATATAATGGATTGATCAATTATATTTAAGAAACATATGTTCGAATAATTCACGTGGCCTTATTAAGTCAGTTCTTCTCGTTCTACCTAATTGTCCCCCTTTTCCGTTTCCAAATGTCAGTATTCTACCTGTAACATAACGAGGTGATTCTCATTGGCCGCAATCTAAAACACAACACCATAATAGAAGTCCTTCAGTGACAAAAGCGTAAATAACTCTCACTTTTACAATGACCACTTTTCATAATGAACCAGTACAGTGGGATTATATCTCATCTTATTCTACAGTGGACTACCACTAATTAAACCAACACGATCCTAGGTTGAGGCTTCTAATTAAAGAGCAGAAATGGCTCCGAATTGAAAGCAGGTTTGCCGCGATGTCAAATTCACTTACTCTAAGACATCCCCACACAATCACTTAACCTTTGCTAGTGAGCGCAGCACTATAGCTTGCACCTTCCGTTAACATGACTATCTGGAAGTACATTTTCATTTAAAGAAACTCATTAGAAAAGGCATCACTCTGCCCATTTCCAGCTACAACTTTAGAATAGATGAAAAACAAAACAAAGAAACAAAAGCATTGTTAGACTTTATGCCTCTTTCAAAACTTGTGAGGCTCACACAAATTATTTTGGTGGAAATCCACGCTTCATCATTGCGAATAATATAGCAAAGAACTTTGGAAAATGATTATTTCCCGTTAAATGTAGCAAAAACCGAATGCATGGCTCAATACTCAGGTATTTAGCAAGGCTAAAAGCTTTGACCATTTGTCCTTTTGTCAAAGTTCAATCAATAACCTTCTAAAACCTTCTGCGCCGACGTTTTCGCTCGTGCCTCAGGATTGTTACTACCACCTCAAAGTCGGCACTGTGATGCCTTTCTGTTCTATGTGCAACAGGGAATCACGCCCGATTCATTCATTATTCACTTAGGTGTCTTTATATGCTGACACAAACCAATTAACAAGTTTTCTTCTATGTCCATCACCACATGTTTTACTGAAATTAATCCCTTCCGACGCCGTGTATCATAGAAGGGTTAAGCAAAAAATTCTCGTAAGCTTTTGAAAGTTCTGTTTTCACTCGCAAGTCAAGATACAAACCAGTGAAGACTTTTTCAAAGCAGAGACCACCATTGTCGCTTTTTTGTCATCGGTTTGCAAGATTTCGGATCCCCAGCTAGCGCAACAGTCTGCTGCGAAACACCAAGCTTCTCAGCCATATCGCGAGTGCTCGAAAAGGCTCAGCATACAAAGCAGATTGCAAGTTAAACTTATTCATAATAGGTGGGTCGCCATAATGAGGCATGTCTTCGAGCTTTTGAAAACTTAATGAAGGAAGTGTGACTCCCGAAAAAATTGTAAAATGCCCTGTGACACCGAAAATATGATTAAATTTCATAATCGCTTTTCTTCATTCGCTCGGTTTGAATTTGTGGATATTTATCAATTTACTATGAATGTGCGACTCTTCTAGTAACGAAAACGTCCTTTTAAAAAAAATGAATAGTCATAATCGTTCGAGTTCTCCATAAGTCATACGCTAAAATTCCTAAATATTCAGTAGACCTTCTTTTTGAGTGCTTTTGATACCTCGCTCAAAACAATATAATCTAATAACATATTTTTCAAGCGCCTAATGGGATCTTTTATGGCACTTATACAGTGCTAGGCAATTAGATCGGCACTAAAACCTCGTTAGTTTTACGGTGTCTACCGGTGTATAAGATATTTCCCTCAGAACTGACTAAACCGAGAAGCATAAAGTATGCTCTAAAATAGCTATAGAAGAAAACTGGGAAAGTTTTTCTTAGAAAGTTTAAACTTTCAAAGTCTATAAAATTGACTTATTAGCCATTATACCTATAGAACACTTGGTGCTCAAATTAATATTTGGATGGCATAAGCAATACATACCCTCAAACTTCTGTGCACCTCAGTATACCAGGATCGTTAGCGGGTTGATCCCCGTAGCGATGGCGTAAGTTATCTTTTCTTCAAGGCGCTCGATGTCTGAAAAACATCTCTTATGTGGTAAGACATATTTTTTAAGCCTATATCCTACGCTGGGCAAAAAGTTTACATAAAAACTTAGCAATTATTCGAAAGCCTAAATCCAAACCTAGCGCTTTTTGTGGCCGGTTGTTTGCAAAGACTCTTTTACACTGCTGATAAATTCAAAACTAAATGATTTTTCACAAGCATGTATGTCTCGCAGTACAGAGCTCTTTCTTTAGACTATTGGCAATCAATCGATAGCATAGAACTAATCGATTCGAAGGCTGTTTTATAGTCAGAAAAAACCGTTTCTCTGAAAGGCAGCAAAGAAAATAATGTTGATTCACATGCACAAGTGTCCATTATTCAATTAACGGGAGCGGGGGAGAGGGGTGAGCAACCAGTGAGCGACCAGTGAACGACCAGTGCGATCATCGATAGATAGCGTCTATGCTGGCTGTACCTGACTAGAAATTATTTCCCCCTTCTAGAAACTCCAAATTCAACGTTTGACTCTAATACTAGGAAATTTTTTCTGCATGTTAGTGCGCCTTTCTACCGGCGAGGTAATAGCTGAATTACGCCGCCCACTTCAAGCATATTTTTATTTTGAATTTTTCAGCGTTGGAAAAGACCTTTTCGAAAAACTGGCCGGTTGCTGCGCTGGTCTGAGAGTTAAGCCTTTGATGATTTTTAATACTTTTCATGAAAACTTCGTTCGTTGTTGCATAGGATAGGCCTAGAAATCTGTGCAAGCAAACATGAAAAGAAAAACCAAAAACACACGTATAAACAGATCTAAAGCATTGTTATCAAATCTTTTCGTCAGTATCTTCTACGTTGCTCAATTATGGCAGACGTAGCAAGCACGTCGCTGACAAACGATCCGTAAGATTTGTTGGAAGATGATTTCACTGCTCTATGTATTTCTTTCCAATATTCAAAATGCTAAATGGTGCAAAAATATTATGTTCCTGTTGAGCAAAATCGCAGTCTTTGGAAGTAACGAAATTGCAGATCTTTCGATGTTCCTCAAAAGCCAATAATTTCTCATAGTAAATCAATAATAATATCAATAACACCTCAGAGCGGCTAAGCAAAAGAAGATACTCATTTATTCAAACTATGCCGAGGTTAATAGCTGGTCGGTCCTGGGATTTATTGCAAACAGTTTCTATGTTTAACCGCCCTATCATGGTTGCGTAGTGCATTCGGGTACCAAAGTGAGTTGTACAACGGGTGTTCGTTAATAGGACAAGTAAGTCATTCTAGAAAGTTTTTCATGGTTTGTATTTAGAGATTCACTATGAGTGAATCAATGTCAAAAACCATTTTCTTCTTGGCAATAATTGGCATCAGCTGATATAGTGTGACAACCATAAGAAATAAGTACCAGATTATTAGAAGAAGTGATGATGGATTAGCAAACTAGAAATTAGGTAGAAAAGAATGTGGAATTTTAATGATTCGTAAAGATGCTCCACGCAAGTGTTCATGTATACCTTTCCTTCGAGTGCTTTATTAAGACCACGCTCAAATTTCAATAGATCCTTTCATTTTTATTTGAGCCAACATGTCATGTGGTCTGGTAAGGGCCGACGACGTACGCTTTACACTCTATGTCAGGTGAAACATTCACCTGACACAGAGTGTTTTCGCACTCGATTGTCTTAATAAAGCACTCGAAGGAAAGGTATAATATGATAAAAATACCAGCCAGCTAGCAATCGAGTGCGAAAACACTCTGTGTTAGGTGAATGTTTCACCTGACACAGAGTGTAAAGCGTACGTCGTCGATAACTATATATAAGGAGTGTAAGGCTCCCGAGAGAACTGACTATAAAAAGATCGACAGACGACGGGTTATGCCCGGCTGATGAGTCTGTAAGGACGAAACACGTGTCTCGGGCTGTACAAGAGCCCTTACCAGACCACATGACGTGTTGGCTCAAATAAAAATGTTCATGTATAGACAAATCGTATACACTATTATGAATATAAATGTGAGTATTTAATAATGTATGCACAAACTATACGCCGCAAACGATGTATACTTGGCATTTTCACTGTACAATCTGCCAATTTTCTTTGCTACGTCCTCCTGCCGGATTTTCAAAAGTATTTGGCCGTATGGATTGCAATGTGACCTTCCCAAGCTATAAAGGAAAAATCACCGAAACGTCAGCTATGGTAATGTGATTGTGCTGTATTGTAGTATTCAATCAATACTATTATTCACATTCACTATTATTCGTAACTTGCCGATGAATCAAGTCAGTGTTGTTGTTCTCTCAGATGAGCCTAATACCAATTCACCAACTCCAAAGGGACAGAAGGCTTGGTGAGCCATTTGCACGGGATGGAGCTATAGACCATCGAATGACTGACCACGTGTATATCATAAATATCTCTAACCACTAAGGTGAACGCGCTCAGTGAAAAATACTAGGAGAAAAAAGGTAAAAAAAAAGATATGAAGAAGTTCATTCCACAGGTCCACAAATAGTAGCAATCAGAAAACTCTGACCTTAGATGGAATGCCATGTCCAACGTATCGATACTTGAGTACTCGACGGTACGCTGCGTCGTGTCGTTAGCCCACCATACCGTCACCTGTATGAGATAGTGTAGAACAGAAAATAGGGAACTTCATTTCCATGAAAAACAAATAGACAGCCAAAACAGAGAGATACGGAGAAATGAGAGAGAGAGAGAGAAGAGAAAGAAAGAAAGAGATGTTCGTCCAGTGAGTAACTAACCATAAGAGGAGCCGTGTCGCTTATTTCATGAACGGTTGCGGGCTAGCACGCCTTCGAGCGCCACATACACCACACAAGGTGCCCATCAAGCACTTCGTTCCAATTTCTGGCGTTTGGCTGCTGAAAACAGTAAACATTCAATGCGTCAGATTAAAGACAGATTAGAGATGAATTACTGGAGAAGTAGATGATAAGTGTTCGCTTTGAGTGATTTCCATCCATTTCTTCAACATATTAACAGATTATATCCCTGACAATACACCCGACCCCCCCCCCCCGGGAATTTACCTCTCTTGATTTCAGGTCGAAATATGGACGTATTACCAGCAGACCCAACCACTTAACAATGATAGTGTCACGCTACTTGCTTGAATTTTTTGTGACAGTTCAGCCTCATAGTTGGGAAAGTAAATGCTAGGTGATTCATTGATAGAATAAAATAGTTATTCCGCTATTCGAAACACAATTATCGATCAAAAGAAGACCTTGATAGGAAGAGTTATCGGAACTTCCGCACGCCCGCTTGATTTCTCGAATGGCTTTCCCATTCGCAACACCACTTCAACGTCTCGTGAAACACGTGGTGGATAGCGTGCAAACTGCGGTAATTGCCCGCTCCTTGGATTGTTCAAAAATGGGCATGTACGCATCTTCATGTATGCGCCTCACCAGACCTTGTTCCTGTAAGATGGTGTCGTTAGATAAATATCGACAAATGCGCAGTAAAATTATTACAGTATTTCTGTATGAAACCTAAGTAATGCAGTAAAAGTTAAAAGACCATTGCAAGTAAAAAAGAACATGAAAATGAGATAGGATACAAAAATTAAGATCCGCTGTGAAGTATTTTATAATCTTCACGAGAAGCTATATGAACCAACAATTCTTGACAAGTGCTCCCACCTCCTCAGGCAAAAAACTTCTGCTTGGGATCGAAACTCTTGCAGGTCAGTCAGGATCCTTGAGTCCATACGCAGTGATTATATTCAGCGTTTTAGGAAGATACATAAAAATTCCTATGCTGGAAAAGTGAAGAGATACCGAAATTAGACTATAATAATCGCACGAAGGATAGGTTTTATTGTGAGTGATATGAAGGAAGTATCTGTGAGTATTTTGATCTAAGGCAAGACGCTCAGTTACAATGAAAGAAATCGAATTGCTAGATAATAGAATAAGACTAACCTGCAGCTCAAAGATCCTTTCGACGACGATCCAGCCCTATTTTCGTGTGACTGTCGCGACATTTCCGATTCCGATCGCACACTCTACTCATCTGAGTTGCCACCCTCCTCAGTTGCCCTCATAAAGACTAATACCAACAATGTTTCTCTATAAATAAGTTCAGATGTGAGTCTGAACAGACTTTCAATTAGTGGTGATCGAAACAGTAATGGTAACATAGATGTTCGCGCTGCTCTTTGTTCACCTGAAGCTGACCCGACTGGTGTACTCAGATTGTGGAGGATAACGGGCCACTACCTTCATCAACATCACCAAGAAAGCGCGACTCGTACTATACGCACACGGTATAAATTGATAATCTATGAATGCGATAGAAGGAACCCAAGCATTCAATTCATGTGCATATGTTAAAGATTTGCTCTCATACATTTACGGTTCTTTTCTGTTGAACGGCGACAGATAGATATTCAACTCTACTCGCTGGACAAGAAATTTTCATTGCAGTGTTAATAATCATTTGAGAGGTTATATTTCCAGCGTCGCTTGCGAAGAAACAATTTTACAACGCTGTAGCATACAGAATGAAACTATCTTTCACACAAGCAGCGCGCCTTCACTTTTATCATACGCATAAATCGCTTGAAACACGAGAGGCATAGGAAGGTATGAAGGATAATTTCTAGTATCTGAGATAATCGTTTATCTATTGTCTCCTTCAAAGCGGAGAATAAATTCCTTACTGAACCACAAGTTGCACTCCATATGTCTAGCTCGTCAGGGCACGGATCGCTCGCTCGGTCCCCCAGCCCGTTGATTTGCCGCTAAACAAGCGACCGAATATGTGAATCTTTATCTAACTTCCCCTGATTCATTGCAGTAAAACGGCCATTCCAAGAAATGAGCGCAGCGTTGAAATCATCGAAACTTATACCAACGAATGATTTCTAGTAGTTTGAAGCAAGAGCTGTGCCCGGTGAAGTGTAGAACAGAAATGTTATCTTTTTCCTACAGCGCTCTCAAAAGAGCTTTCCTGGAAAGCAAGCACATTTTTGAGTTTTTAGATTTGCTCTATCGAAATGGTACTAGCACTCTTTTTGTCCAGAGAGATACAAGCGAGATAAAGAAAAAAATGCGAGGTGCATATAAAAAATCTTTTTTAATCTAAAATTGCAGCGCCATAAAAAAGTGTTTTGAAAAATCGGCCATGTGCAGCTTTAACAAGAGATTTGTACTTTTGAATGATCACTAACACTCCTATAAAAAATTCTCGTTCAGCGAATGGGGTCGTATTCACTTGTTGCCCCCTAACAGAAAAGCATAAATTCACAATACTAACTTAGACTTGGATATACTTTGATGCACACTAGACAGATGTACACTAAACGCATCCAGTGTAAGAAATA
>JAHQIW010006929.1:52500-60148 GCA_019055375.1 Parelaphostrongylus tenuis | reverse complement strand
GCCGTAGTGGAGATGCCAGATAGGTCCCACGTTAGTCGCTATAAAAGACACTCGCCTCTAACCGCTTTTTCTCCTCCTCTATTTCCCCCTCTCTCCCCCCCCCTCTGCCTTCTAAAATTATATATTTTCGAATTAATATATTAACTTTATTTGTTTTTAAAATTATATAACTAAGAAAAAACTTTTAGATAATAATTAGTATTATATTTTTAAAATATATAAATAATTATAGTTTTTTACTTTATTTTTTTATTATTTTTACAATAGTATTTCTTAATTAATTATTAACATTATTTCCTAAATTGTTATTTTTATATGAGTGTATTAAGTTATAATTTAGCTATATTTATTAAAAAGTTTATAAGATGATTTTTAAATATAGGTAGGATTTGTTTATATTTATTTGTGTGTTAAAATTAATGTTAATTTAGAATTATTTATTAATTTTTTTAATTTTTTTATATTTTATTTTTTATTTAATTTATTATATTATATTTTTTTTATTTAATTTTTATTTTAAATATATTTTATTTTTTTATATATTTTTTATTTATTATTATTATTTATTTTTTTTTATTATTTTATTTATTTTATTTATTTTTAATATTTTTTTTATTTTATTATTTTTTATTAATTTTATTTTTATTTATTTTTTTTTATTTATTTTATTTTTATTTTAATTTTTTAATTATTTATTTTTTTTATTTTATATTATATTTTTTATTATTTATATATTTTTTATTTTTTTTTTATTTTGTTTATTATTTTTTATTAATTTTTATTTATTTATTATTTTTATTTTTTTTATTTTATTAATATTTTTAATTATATTATTTTTTATTTATTTTTTTTTTTTTTTTATTTATTTTTAATTTTTTTATTTTTATATTTTTTTATTTTTTTATTTTATATTTTATTTTTTATTATTTATTTTTTATTAATTTTATTTTTATTTATTTTTTTTATTTTATATTATTTTTTATTTTTATATATAATTTATTTTATATTATTTTTATAATTTTTTTTATTTAATTTTTTATTAATTTTATATTTTATTTTTATTTATATTTTATTATTTTATTTTTTTTTATTTATTAATTTTTATTATTTTTATTATTTTTATATTTATTTTTTTTTTTATTATTTTATTTATAATTTTATTTTTTTTTATTATATTTTATTTTTATTTTATTTTAATTATTTATTTTTATTTTTTATTTTTTTTTATTTTATTTTTATTTATTTTTATTATAATATATTTTTTTATTTTTTATTATTATTTTTTATTTTTTTATTATTATTTTTATTTTTTTATTTATTTTATTATTTATTTTATTATATTTTTTATTATTTATTAATTTTTTATTTTATTTTTTATTATTTTTTTATTTTATTATTTATTTTTATTTATTTTTATTAATTTTATTTTTTTTTTTTTATTTTTATATTATTTTTTTATTTTTTTTTATAATTATTTTTTTTTTATTATTTTTTTTTTAATTTTTATATTTTATTTATTTATATTTATTTTTATTATTTATTTTTATAATAATTTTTATTATTTTTATTTATATTATTTTTTATTTTTTAATATTTTTTTTATTTTATTTTATATTTTTATTTTTTATTTATTTATTATTTAATATTAATTTATTAATAATTTATTTTTTTTTAATTTTTTATTTTTTTTTTATATTTTTTATTTTTTTTATATATTTATTATTATTATTTTAATTATTATTTATTTTTTTATTTTTTTTTTTTTTTATTATTTAATTTTTTATTTTTTTATATTTTTTATTATTTTATTTTTTTTTTATATTATTTATTAATTTTTATTTTATTTATTTTTTATTTTTATTTTTTTTAAATTTTTTTTTTTTATTTTTTTTATTTTTTTTTTTTTTTTTTTTTTATTTTATTATTTTTTTATTTTATTTTTTATATTTTTTTTTTATTTTTTATTTTTTTATTTTTTATTTAATTTATTTTTATTTTTATTATTTTTTTTTATTTTTATTTTTTTATATTATTTATAATTTTTTTATTTATTTTTATTTATTTTTATTATATTTTTTTTTTTTTTATTATTTTATTTTATTTTTTTTTTATTTTTATATTTATTTTTTTATATTTTATATTTTTTTTTATTTTATTTATTTTTTATTTATTATTTTTTATTTAATATTTTTTTATTATTTATTTTTTTTATTTATTTTTAATATTTTATTTTTTTATTTTTTTTTTAATTTTAATATTATTTTTTTTATTTTTTTTTTTATTTATTTTTTTTTTTTTTATTTATTTTTTTATATTAATTTTTTTTTATTATTTATTTTTTATAATTATTTTTTTTTTATTTATTTTATTTTTTTTTATTTATTTTATTTATTTTTTTATTTAATATTTTTTTTTTTTATTTTATTTTTTTATTTTTTTTTATTTTATTTTTATTTTTTATTATTATTTTATTTATTTTTTTATTTTTTTTTATTTTTTTTTTATATTTTTTATTATTTTAATTATTTTATATTTTTTTATTAATTATTTTTATTTTATTTATTTTATTTATTTTTTATATTTATTTATTTTATATTTTTATTATTTAATTTATTTTTTTATATTTTATTTTTTTATTATTTTTTATTTTTATATTAATTTTTTTTTTTTATTTTTATATTTTTTATTTTATATTTTAATTTAATTTTTTTTTTTAATTTATTTTTATTATTTATTTTTTTTTATTTTATTTTATTTTATTATTTTATATAATAATTATTATTTTATATTTTATTTTATTTATTTATTTTTAATTTTTTTTATATTATTTTTTATTATTTTATTTTTTTAATTTTTTATTTTTATTATTTTTTATTTTTATTTATATTTATTTTTATTTTATTTAGTATTTATTTTTATTTTTTATATTTAATTATTTTATTTTTATTTATTTATATTTTTTATTATATTTTTATTATTTTTATATTTTTTTTTTATTTTTTTTATTTATTTTTTATTAATTATTATATTTTAATTTTTTTTTTATTTTATTTTTTTATTATTATTTTTTATTTTTATATTTATTATATTATTTTTATTTTATTTTTAATATTAATTTTTTTTTTTATATTTATTATTTAATTTTTTTATTTTTTTATTTTTTTTTTTATTTTATTTATTATTATTTAATTATTTTTTATTATTATTTTTATTTTATATTTTTTATTTTTTTAATTATTTATTTTTATTATTTTTTTTATTATTTTATTAATTTTTTTTTTAATTATTTTTATTTTTTATTAATTTTTATTAATATTATTATTTTATTTTTAATTTATTTATTTTTTTTATTTATTTTATATTTTATTATTATATTTTTTTATTTTTATTTTTATTTTATTTTTATATTATTTTTTATTTTTTATATTTATTTAATTTTTTTTTTTTTATTTATTTTATTTTTTATTTATTATTTTATATTTTTTTATTTATTTTTTATTAATTTTTATTTTATATTTTAATTTTATTAATTTTTTTATTTTATTTTTATTTATTTATATTTTTTTATTTTTATTTATTTTTTTATTTTATTTATTTTATTTTTAATATTTTTTATTTTTATTATTTTATTTTTTTAATTTATTTTATATTTTTTTTATATTAATTTTATTATTTTTAATATTATTTATTTTTTTTTATTTTTTATTTTTTATATTTTTTTATATTTATATATTTTTAATTTTTTATTTTTTTATATTTTATTTTTTATTATTATTTTTAAATTTATTTTTATTAATTTTTTTTTATTATTTTATTTATTTTTTTTTATTTATTATTTTTTATTTTTTATATATTTTTATATTTTTTTTTATATTTTTTATTATATTTATATTTTTATTTAATTTTTTTAATTTTTTTTTTTATTTTATTATTTATTTTTTATTAATTATTTATTATAATTATTTTATTTATTATTTATATTTTATAATTATTTTTATTATATTTTATTTTTTTATTTTATATTTATTTTTATATTTTATTTATATTTTTTATTAATTTTTAATTATATTATTTTTATTATATTTATTTATTATATTTTTTATTATATTTTATTAATTTTTTATTTTATTTTTTATTTTTTTTTATTATTATATTTATTATTTTTTATTTTTTTTATTAATTTTTTTATATTATTTTATTATTTATTTTTTATTTTATTTAATTATTTTTATATTTTATTTTTTATTTTATTTTTATTTTTTTTTTTATATTATTTATTTTATTTTATTTTTTATAATTTTTTTTTATTTATTTTTATTTTTATTTTTATTTATTTTTTATATTTTATTTTATTTTTATTATTTTTATTTTTTTATTTATTATATTTTTTTATTATTTTTTATTTATTTTATTTTATTTTTATTTATTTTTATTTATTTATTTTAATATATTTTTATATATTAATTTTTATTTTATTATTTTATTTATATTTTTATTTATTTTTTTTTTAATTTTTATTATTTTTTTATTTATTTTATTTTTAATATTTATTATATTATTTTTTATTTATTTTATTTTTATATTTTATTTATTTTATTTTAATTTAATTTATTATTTTTATTAATTTTATTATTTTTTTATTATTATTTTTATTTATTTATTATTTTATTTATTTTTATTTTTTTATTTATATTTATTTTTATTTTTATTTATTATTTTTTATATTTTTATTTTTTTTATTTAATTTTATTTTATTTTTATTTTTTATATTTATTATTTTTATTATTTATTATTTTATTTATTTTAATTTTTTATTTTTTTATTTTATTTTTAATTTATTTATTTTTTTTTTTATTTATATTTATTTATTTATTATTAATTTATATTTTTATTTATTTTTTTTTATTTTTTATTATTTATTTTATTTTTATATTTTTATTTATTTTTTTATTTTTTATTTTTATTTATATTATTTAATTATTTATATTTTTTTATTTTATTTTTTTTATTTATTTTATTTTTTTTATATTTTTTTTTTATTATTATATTTATTTTTTAATTTTTTTTTTATTTATTTTTATATTATTTTTTTTATTTTTTTTTTTTTATTTTTTTATTTATAATTATTTTTATTTATTTATTATTTTTTATTTTTTATTTTATTATTTTTTTTAATTTATTTTTTTTTTTATTATTATTTATTATATTTTTTATTTTTTTTTTTATTTTATTTTATATTATTTTTATTATTTTTTATTATATTTTTATTTTTTTATTATTATTATTTTTTTTTTTTATTATTTTTATTTTTTTTATATTTATAATTTTTTATTATTTTTTATTATTATTTTTTTATTTTATTTATTATTTTTATTTTTTTTTTTATTTTTTTATTTTTATTTTTTAATTTTTTATTTAATTTATTATTATTTTTTATTATTTTTTTTATTTATTTTTATTTTTATTTTTTATTATTTTTTTTATATTTTTATTTTATTATATTTTTTTATTTTATTATTTTTTATATTTTTTTTTTTTATTTATTTTTTTTTATTATTTTTATTTTATTATTTATTTATTTTTTTATATTTTATTTTATTATTTAATTTTTATTAATTTTTTATTATTTTTTTATTTTTTATATTTATTTTATTTTTTATTTTTTTTTTATTATTATTTTTTAATATTTTTTTTTAATTTTATATATTTATTTTTATTTTAATTTTATTTTTTATTTTTATTTTTTATTTTATATTTTTATTATTTATATTTTTTTTATTTTATTTTTATATTTTTTTTTATTTTTTTTTTTTTTTTTTATTTTATTTATATTTTTATTTATTTTTTATTTATTTTTTATTAATTTTTATTTTTTTATTTTTTTTTATTTTTTATTTTATTATATTTTATTTATTTTTTTTTTTTATTTTTATTTTTTATATTTTTATATTTATATTTAATATATTATTAATATTTTATTTTTTTAATTTTTTTCTTTTATTTTATTTATTTTTTTATTATATATTATTTTTTTATTATTTAATTAATTTTTTATATTTTTATTTATTTTTATAAATTATTATTTTTATATTTTATTTTTTTAAATTTTTATTTTTTTTTTTATTTTATTAATTATTATAATTTATTATTATTTTTTATTATTTATTATTATTTTAATTTATTTATATTTTTATTTATTTTTTTATACTTATATTTTTTTTTATTTTTATTTTAATTTATTTTTTTTATTTTTTAATTTATTATTTATATTTATTTTATATTTTTATTTTTTTATTTTATTTTTTTATTTTTATTTATTATATATTTTTATTATTTTATTTTATTATTTTTTTTTATTTTATTTTATTTTTTTAATTTTATTTTATTATTTTTTTTAATTTTATTTATTTATATTTATTTTACTTAAATTGAATATAATATTTTTTATTAATTGTATGTTTAATTGGATTTAAATATTATAATATACTTTTATTATTAAAGGAATATATTAACTTTGTGCTAAAACAGAAGCAAAAGACCCGCATGGTAGATTCATAACACTTCAGCAATTTCAGGTTAAAGTCAAACTGCCAAGGCCTAGAGTCTACACGCACTCTCAATTTCTTACTTAGAAATTTGCATCACTTATACTGGTTTAAGGGCGATCTTAAAAACAGTCGATTAAAAAAGTTATTGTAATGTGTGTTTTTATCCAAGTCTTTTGATTGTCGTAGTGAGATAGAGTGAAAGTAGATTTTTCCAAAAATCATTACCATGTGTTACCAATCAATATATAGTATCAACTGCTGTAAGTCGTCTTTAACGACAAGAAGCGGAACATATACGGATAGCGGAGACAAGTCAAACATCCGTCCTTATGAAGACAAATTACATCAAGGGACAGGGGGTGCAGGTGGCATAGTTGACTAAAGTGCAACAACAATTCTCGTGGGCTAGTTGCATCCTTTCCTCATCGAATTCTAGAGGATACACCATGCCCTTACATCCTCTGTGAGCGTGAAAAAACGCGACACAATATGGCGGGAAATATTTGTCCGCTATCACGCAACAGCTCGTTTTTGAATGGTCGGTTACCATCTTCTACTGAAGCTCACTTTCTCTTTCTATGTCTGGTAGGTCTTTGCCATTTCCTCCTTTGCTTAATGTTTTCACGAATTATATCTGGATAGTGCATGACGATATACTCAAAAAGTGTTGGCGAAAACCCCTTGATTCACTGTAATGTCGGCAAATAAACATATATATATATATATAGTATATGATATATATATATATATACATATATACGCGTGTATGTGTAGTCGTTGGCGACACTACCTATATATAATATTGTGTATATGCGTACATATATGAATATCCGTGGACGTGTATATGCTTGTCCATGCATATATACGCCGATCCAATTCTCAGGCTTCTTTCTTATTTGCACCAGCTCGTATCGCTTCGGTATCGCTCCTCCAGAGTTCGTCAATCAGTTCCAAACTTCGAGATAGCAAGCAGTGCTTGATACATCAATAGCATCAAAAGACCCATTCATTTGAAATATAAGTCAAGCACAGTAGAATATGATCAAACGTCGTGTACAATTGAACAATAAATATACTAATCGAGCAAAATGAAAAGCCAC
>JAHQIW010006929.1:0-40000 GCA_019055375.1 Parelaphostrongylus tenuis | reverse complement strand
CCGGTTCAGACAGGATTAGACCAGAACACCTGAAGAACCTGCCACCAGTTCTCATCAACACCCTGGCTCAGCTCTTCACTCGCTAGCTGTCAGAATGCAAGGTTCCCATTCAATGGAAAACCAGCAAAAGTGTGTTGTTGTTCAAAAAGGGAGATCTTCACGGTATAAGCAGTTATCGCCCAAGCTGACTGCTGTCCGTTGTCCATAAACTCTTCACTCGAGTCATCCTGAATAGGATTGACAGAACGCTGGACGAAGGAGAGCCATAAGAACAAGGAGGGTTCCGAAAAGGATTTAGTACCATAGAACACATCCACACGATTACAAGACTCATTAAAGTTTCACGAGAGTTCAGACTCATGCTCTATCCTGCTTTCTTTGAGTTGAAGAAAGCCTTGATTCAGTGGAAACAGAAGCGGTTATAGAGGCCATGGATAACCAGGGCGTCCCCGGTACATAATGATCCTTATAAAGATTTCATGACCAAAATATCTCCACTCTACAACAATATCATTATTGACGTGAGAAGAGGGAATTAACAAGGCGATACAATTTCGCCAAAATTATTCACTGCCACCCTACAGGACGTCATGCGAACATTAGAATGGGACGATATGGGAGTGAAAATTGACGGTCGACAATTAAATCATCTTTGCTTTGCTGACGATATCGTCCTCATAACACAAAAAGTCATCAAGCGGAACGAATGCACCAATTTCGATAACGCCTGTGGAAACATTAGACTCCAACTAAATCTAACGAAAACGATGTTTATGAGAAAAGGATGGATTTTGAATGTCCTATTCACGCTCAATGAAACGACGCTCTCTGAATGCTCTAATTACTCTATCTAGGTCGTGAAATCAACATATGAACGACCTAGCTCCAGAGTTGAGCAGGAGGAAACTAGCGGTTTGGGGAACGTCTAAGAGCAGCGAAGATGTAGTGAAGAGAACAAAGAACATCCGACTCCGTGCTTACCTTTTCGACTCGACGATTATCCCTGCCTAACGTATGCAGCAGAAATCTGGTCGCTACGTGAGCAGGATGAATGATCACTTGGCGTTATAGAACGCGCAGTCGAATGTTCAATACTAGAAGTATCCTGCATCTCGCAAATGAGAGAAAGGCTCCGAAGTTCCGACCTACGTCAACGATCGAAAATCAGAGACGCCGCTTTACACGCCAGGATATCGGAATTAAGGTGGGCGGGACACGTGATGCGCTTCACAGACAACCGAAGGACGAGAGCCGTTACTGACTGGATTCCTCGGAACATCAGGTGCTTTATCGGAAGACCACCGATCTGTTGATCCGATTTCTTCACAAAAGTTATAAAAGAAAGATGTGATGCTCGGAAAATCCCCAAAGCGAGGAGGACTCACTAGTCTACTCTTGCACGCGATAGGGAAAAAATGGAAGTGTTGCTGGTACGCGCTCGAGTCACTCGACTATCAACGGTACGACAGGTGACAGGTGATACAGGTGGACCTGCTCCGTTATACAGCCTTTTTCTTTCAGTTTCCCTTCACGACATCGGTCCAATAACCATGAACCAAATAAAAAAGAGGAAGCTATAAGTGGAAAATAAGTGGAAATTTCATAATTAGGACAAATACCTGTCGTTTGCAAGTATTCTTCCAGATTCATAGCTTCTTCTGGATGTTTTTAATGTAAGAATCCAATAAATGAATGTGTATATCGAACTAAAAAGTCACTAATTGCGCATAAAGTGTTATGAAATCTTTGCGAAAATAAAATAGCACTTACCGATGACAGGTCCCGTACTACATTGTCGACGAGAAATTTTAGTTCAGAACGACCATAGTCATTGACATGAGGTGGTTTTTGGCTCATTGGAGGACCAACCGCCTGAAAGAGTTTTTGCACAAGATGTTCAAAAAATTGCTGCAAAAGGAAGAATAATTAGCACACGAATTCTGTCTTTCTAAGCAGATAGACAAAACAATTTTCTAACAAATGTTGATGTATTTTACAATTAATCGGAACACCTTTACAGTATTATCAAAAAGTATAATCAGTTAAACCTTCCAGAACTCCGTAAACTACGATGAGTATTTTTAGATGTCGAAGTATGGCATAGGGGTTTGAAGGAAGCCTCTGAGCAAAACAGGATCCGGAAAAAAAAAAACAGGAGCCTCTGAGCAGCTTCATCTCAAATCCAAGAGATTCGACGGCAGTAGTAGTCGACACCGAAGTAGAAACGTTTCAGCGAGTGAAGGTGAAAACAATTTTTCCTATCAGAATTAACCACCGATTAGCTGTGGCGAAAACTCATAAACATATCAGTAAGAGACTAAGCAGAACAACGAAATCGATGGTGTAGTTCATACTTCAGGAATACCTTTATTTCGAGTGCTTTGTTTTAGACCATGCTCAAATTTCAATAGATCTTTTCATTATTATTTGAGCCAACTTGTCATGTAGTCTGGTAAGGGCTCTTGTACAACCCGATACACATGTTTCGTCCTTACAGACTGAGTTGACGAGGCGACGAAATAATAAGGAAAGGATCTATTGAAATTTGAGCGTAGTCTGAACGAACACTCGAAACA
Source organism: Parelaphostrongylus tenuis (assembly GCA_019055375.1). Taxonomy (NCBI): domain Eukaryota; kingdom Metazoa; phylum Nematoda; class Chromadorea; order Rhabditida; family Metastrongylidae; genus Parelaphostrongylus; species Parelaphostrongylus tenuis. The sequence continues at coordinate 37,424 of JAHQIW010006929.1, read as the reverse complement.
AAAGTATAATTAAGAAAGATATTTTAGCTGTAGTTCGATGTTTAGATCCAAAAGAGCAAATATTTGTACTCAGAGTTTCGTACATACCTTTAATGTACGTTGCTCTTTGAGCCTTTGCTGTTTCTCATCCGTAGCAGACAGCAACTATCCGCAGGTTTTCTTACTGGTAAATCGTCATTTTGGCTTTCAACTTGTCTCTTCGACTTCAAAGTCAGATTGAGGATTTGTTTTCTTCATAAACGTCATAAAATACCGGCTGAGCCATTTCTTTGAATTGTTAAGGATAGCCAGGTTAGAGCATCTGCGAGGGGTTCATTATTGATCTCTCAAGGGTATGGGGGTGGGAGCAAGATTAACGCCGTGTCGAGTCGTACTAAGCATCACTAGCCACTCGGCCACAAGTCCTAAACAGAGAATCAATATAGAAAGGATGAAGGTTTCGGCGCCGATCTATCTAACAGATGCGCTATGCATTTGTCTTTGATTTTTAGCTTTGTTTTGAAGAGATCAAATGCATATATGTCTTCTACGTCTTCTACAACAACTCACAATGGTTTGTCGATGTATTAAGTCGGTGCTCTCTGTCCCCCGAAGAAGTGTAATAGGAACTTGTCGACCTGAAAGGATGAAACGCTTGGTTGACTTTGGCCGCGGGATCGAACCATCGACTTTCGATTAGTCAACCACGTACGTCAATCAGCACTTCTGATCGCTGCGCCACACGCGCTCTTATCCAGAGAAGAGTGCACAAAATTAGATAAACAATGCAGACTACTTCATCAAACATCGTAAAAGGTGACTGACTACATAACTGCTATTACAAGGACTCCCGGTGACCTGTCGATGTATCAATACAGTGCTGTTATCTTCCCAGACAAGTGTGCTACCGATTCACAGGTGACATAGGGTAGGAAGGCTACGTGAGCCTTGGGAGTCGAATCGAACAATCGGCCATCGACAACCGACCACATGTGCGTCGTGGAGGCCTCTAACTACTGCACTACACGAGCCCCGTTTGGTATTACACAATGTCTTTACACTATCACTTTATTCAACCCGTAAGATATTTTCATTGTGCAGAATTCATTACTTCCAGCAATCGGGTTGTCTTCTTGTGTGCCTGAGAATTTTCGTCCTTTTCCACGAATGTCGTAATGCACTACTGGTCAAGAAGATTTTGCAGCCTCGAGGATAGCCAGGCTGAGGCATCCGTTAATTACCTGGCAAGGAGTACTGGAAAGAGCAGATAAAGTCAACGCCGAGTACCATTAACCACTCGACTACTCCCTCGAATGTTTAATTACCACAAATAGAAAATTATACTCAATAATGTAGAGTGCTGTGCAAAAACATTTGCGTCAGCCGGATTCGAACAGTAATTCGCAATCAAACGATACACACAAAATATTTGAAAAACTACGGACAAAGAATGGGAGGCAGCGAATCGGGTAGGGATTCGCCAAAAAAGTGGTGACAGGACACTGACAAGTATTTACAAAGAATAAAGGTGAAGCGTAGAGCTCTCGGCGTTGATCAGTTCCTAAGGGATGAGCCATGGACTCGTCTTCAATTTTTAACTTCGTTTGAGGTGATTGAAATTATATCTGGTTTTTTGATGACTCGCGATGGCCGCCCGCTGTATCGAGTCAATGCGGCTCATCCTCCAGACAAGTCTGAGACCAGTTTGATACTTTGCCCAGCCCAAAGAAATTTGTGGCTTGGTGAGCCTGAGTGCGAGATCGAACAATTGACTTCGTGTGCGACGCAAAGCACCTCTAAGCACTGCACCACATGCGCTCCTTTCGTAGTCACATCTTCAATAACGATGAGTGATAAGTAATCCCATAATCTCTAAAGGAGTCATACTGGCGTTTCACTCATTTCAGGAGCTTACACCACCACTACGCCATGGAAGCCACCGATGTGTTACAGTCTTTTTCCTCTAATTAAGGTATACCACTTGCCATCAACCAGTCCACCTGAGGTTCATAATTTTGGACTGTATCAGAATAACAAACGTCCAAAGTAAGTAATAAAATTTATTTTCGAGTCAGGGTAAAGAAGAGTAGTTAAGGTTAGTAATACTCAAGTGGTAAAAACAGCAGTCAGTAATGAACTGAGTTAAAAAGTAAGCTCAAGAAGACGTAGAATTGTGAAATCTGCTGTAAATACCACGAATTTTGAGAGAACAACAAACATCACTCCACAATACGCAAAGCAGAAAGTAACTGATCGAGCTGTTATTTGTAAATCGAAGTGAAATGGGAACATCGATAGTAGATCGAGACTTCGGCTGTATCGTGATTGAAATACTCTCCGATAGAAGAGAGAATTACTCTTTTGAAGGGAAGTTTAGAATTATTGTGACTGCACCGATTATGGAGATGGCTCAACTAGTAGGAACGAACTAGAAATCATTCGTTTACAAGAGTGTATTTTCCCTCTCAACTACAAATATCTCGGGGTCGTGATGGAGATGAATCGAGTCGTCGAGACGGTGGTGTCAATGTGTGATGGTGATCAACTATCGATGAATCTCGTGCCATGCTCCCTCGGTAATTCTTTCTTCTCTGATCTTCTTCCAATTCATTTAGAATTTTGAAATCAGAAGAGGAAAAATAAGAGATTTTCACTGTGAGGGTGATTTTTTGCGCCCTTTTGATTCTCTTCAATTTTCTAGCCGTGGTAAACATGTTCATAATTTTGTTTGATAGAATATCTCATCAAAGTCCAAGGTTATCGACTCAGTCAATAAGGTTTCTCTAATCTAATATGTGTTGAAAAAAAAACCCCATGATTTATATGTGCTTCGAATCCTCTTCGGCTTGTGACCCGTTCACTGTTTGTCGGCTGTCAGCCCATCAGTTGGCCAGCCAATTCACCTTTCGTGGTCAGCCATCGGACCTGGGGAGAGTGGGCGCGGTACTCTTCACTGTACACAAACTACTATTCGATTTGTCCGTGTCGTCTGGACCAGCGCCCAGTACGGCCAGAGAAAAATAATGCTCTCATCCTGAATGAGTAGCACAAATGAAATGGTAAGACATGAAATAAAGTCATCGGCAGAGCAAGGCGCCTCGGTAGTGTAGTGACAGCATGCGCACTCGCCATGACGGCAGACGCGGGTTCAAATCCTAACCAAGGTGAGGTGTTCCTCACCACTTAATTTTCTATGGTGTTGGATGGATTTTCAACACACTGTCCTCAGTAGACTTCACGACCACTACTCTTCAACAGAATCAAGCGCACGAACTTTGAGCATTTTAGCGCACACAGCACTACCACGATCGCCCACGGAACTCCTACTTTGAAAATTGTCATACGGCTGCCAAATTCCAATGTGGGGCATTCATTCGCGCTCTCTTAGAAGTATCGTAGTGAGAGTGGATTACAGCAACTCCACACCCATCGAGCATTCCGTGGACGACAGCCTGCTTAGAGAACATGTTATGAAACATAACTGGTCATTAAAGACCATCTAAAGCTCAACGGATAATCGCTTCCAGTGTTGATCAATTCTCAAGATATGCACCATCCACGCAACCTCATTCGAAACATCGTAAAGGCAACTGTACTTTTGATTTGACAAATGCAACGACCTCTGAATGGCTTGCCGATGAATCAGAAGCGTTTAGTACTCTTAAGCTGATCTGACAGCAATCTGTCGACCCTGAGTTGTGAAACGCCTTGAGATCCTGGGACGCGGAACTAACCAGCGATTGTGCCACTGAGTATTGCAAAACATCTTTAACCACTGCGTTACATGCGTCCTATACAACTGTCCATGTCATATTAGGATGTTCTGTCTAGGAGATATATGCTGCACAATTTTTTACTATAAACTTTCACTTAAGTACATACTTTATTTGAAGTGCACCACCCGTGGTGATGAAGCTATAACCGCTATTACTTGTGGTGAACTAGAATGCATACTGTCTAAAACGGATATTTACTTAGTTGAGTTAGAACTTAGGAGATTTTATAATCAAATATAATACTTCCAACTTTCTAGGGTTTAATTGTATTTTTGTCAGTGTTTGATGTTCTGACATTCCTGATTTACTTCTTCAAGCCAAACACGAGGCGTTACATTAACTTTATTTCATAGCTGATGTTTCGGCAGTTCGCCTTCTTCAGAGCCTGGACAGGTCAAATTGCTCGCAATTCAATCAGTCAAACACCTCCATTACTCTTTTAGAAAAAATCACCAGACCTAGAGATCGATCGCACAAGCACAAAATCAACTCTCAACATACTCACCGCTTTTTATATGTGCTCCGTTGAGCAATTCAAGTGGAGATCACCGGAAGGAAATCACATAGGCTCGTAATGCACCCTACCCTATCAAAACAACACTCCTATATACTGACTCAAATCACGAGTGATAACGAGGCATTCCTCCCTGCGGTTTATGGTCGGACTGGTTGCATTAATCCAAAACGCTTCCAAGATCTTTCGCGCTGATTTTTTTTTTGCTCCTGCGCAAGGATGGGACTTCAATTACAGAATGCTTAAAAGAAGCTAGATATTTGTTTTAGATTGTTGAATGACCAGTCAGAGTATATAAAATTTACCCGTAAGATACCAAAAGACGATTGGCTCCCATTCTTAAATGTGCAAATAAGCTTAACTGAGAGCGGCTACATAACAAAATGGTACCGAAAGCCAAGAAATGAGAATATCCTGGTTCACGATCTTTCTTCTCATCCCTCACATACGAAAAAGCGCTAGTACAAAACATGTTTCGAACAGCAGCCAGTGTCTGTACTGGGGAGGAGCAGAGAGTAAAATACGTGAAACTGGCTTGGGAAATAGCCACTTCTAATGGCTACGAATTTGTAGCTTCTCGGCTTAGGTTTAGAGGAAAAAGTACGCCTCCAAACGAAAACTCGAATAAAAGGAAAGTCTCGTTCATCCTCCCGTTCTTTTCAAATGGGATTAGTACAGCTATAGAACGCTGTTTGAAAAGGGCGGGTTTAGAGAAATCGGTGGCTCTTATTGAAATACCACCGAACACTCTAAAACGCCAACTAGATCGCAACCGCTTATATGACCGTTCTCTGTATAGAAAGATTGTAAAATATGTCCTAACGGCAGAGACGGTGATTGCATGAGCGTAGGTGCAGTCTACCTAATCTCTTGCAAAGCGTGTAGCGATAAATATATTGGCGAAACGGGTATGCCGCTCTATGCCCGCATAGAAGAACACCTAGCTGACAAGCGTCTTAATAGACGGAACACTCTCGCTAGGGAACGCATAGGACACAGAAGCACGACGGAGTTGACTTTTGAGATCGATGTCACCATCCCTGCACAAGAGCAAAAAACATCAGCGCGAAAGACTTCTTGAAGCATTTTGGATTAATACGACCAATCCAACCATAAACCGCAGGGAGGAATGCCCCTTATCACATCGTGATATGAAGTCAGTATATACTGTTGTTTTGATGGGTAAGAGTGCATTACGAGGCCTATGTGCCTCTTCTTCAGGTGATCTCCACTTATATCACTCTGTGGAACACATATAAAAAGCGGTGAGTATGTTGAGTGTTGATTTTGTGCTTGATGCGATTAAATCTAGGTCTGGTGATTTTTCTAAAGGAGTGTCGGAGGTGTTTGGCTTATTGGATTGCAGACAATTTGACCTTCCAGGCTCTGCAGAAGGCGAACTGCCGAAACGTCAGCTGTCAAATAAAGGTTTATTGTAACACCTCGTGCTTGGCTTAACGAAGAATATCAGAATGTATTGAAGCATGCCGAGGTTAATCGACCAGTCGGTCTTGGGATTTGTTTCTGACATTCCTAAGGAAATCAAGCGGTGAGCAAAAGCACCACCTCAGGCGAAAGTCGAACCCGCGTTTCGTCCATATCGGGGACGCGTACTACCACTACACCACAGAGTTACATTCCCACCTCATTCTTCAACATTTCTATGATACCTGCATATCTGTTCACCACTCAGTTCTCTTAGGAATATCTAAATATATTAACAAACATATCGGAAACAAGTAACAATCTATATACAAGCAACACAACATCTGACGAATCTAAGAGAAGTCAAACAGGCATCGAAATTTATCTTGCGACTTTTGAAATCATCAGTCGGTCAATTCGACAACTGACGATGAGGACGATAGAGGAATGGCGCCACGAATTTCCTTTTCCTTCTCCTTCTTCTTCTTCTTCCTTTCCCTTGACTTCTTCGACAATCTTTCTTTTTTCTATCTCTGTATAGGGTACAACAAGAAATTAGCGAAAATGTAATATCAGCAATAAAAGTAATCGTACGATTTTCACAAAAGCCATCATAAACTCACAACCATTTTGTGCTTTTCATGAGTTTTTTGCCTTTTCTTTTCTTTCCGTCGATCCACTTTATCCTTGAGAAACTTCAGTACGGAAAACGTGATTATTGCTAAAATATAGTACACTAAAAAGATGAAAGGCTGAGTTTTGCGCACATCACTTAACTTCAATGGGTACTCTAGATATTAGTGGGATCATTTTGAAAGAATACAAATTAGTTATAGAACGCATACTTTTGCTACTACTCAGAGATATATGACCCAAAATCAGCATTAGCGGACGCTATGTCCATCACAATGATCGTCATCTTTGACTCGTCTTCTATTTTTGTTACAGCCGGTTTTTCATACTTTCCTTCACTACTTCCTTTTTTGCTTCTACCGTTTCTATCTATTTTTCGCCAATCATCATCTTCCTTGGTGTCGCTTTCACTATCACTTTCGCCAAATATTACATCGAACCTAGACGCAGCGGTCGATGCTCTTAGCTTGCCTTCCTTGATTCTTGCTGCTTTTCAGGTTTCTCTTTTTCTTGGTAACGTCTGACTCTACTTACTTTTCTAAATAATTTGGTTTACCAAACAGTACTGACATTACAACTTTGAATCGTTGAATCGTTTTCCGAGAACGTCACGTGAATACCTAAAGATTGTAAAAGATAAATTACCACGAAATGGCATATTTCTTTATGGCATGTTTGAACGACTTTGCTCCACAGGCTGAGACAGGCTGAACAACATCAAGCGATCTCAGCTAGTAAATGAATGACACTTAAGAAACCAGAAAAACAAGCGCAAATAAAATGTTCAAATTTTGGCATCATTTTCCTGGAAACTAATACAAGAAAATATAACGCTTGGCGAGTCTTTGAAGAGGATAGAACTCACTCTTCTAATCTTGCACGCAGCGAAATGGAGAATACTGGTAGCAACCTGAGTTGGTTCATAACCATTAGAAGGACTGGTGATGCACTACGTGGCGCTCCTCTTCCACCAGATAAGCAAAAATCTATCAAAAGTGAATCGAATATAGCAATATTGAGATATCTACTGCAATATATTGTCGAGTTATGTGAGGTAAATACCTCGGTAGTCACTTATGAAGAACAGAAAAGGTATATTTTGTGACAAACGTAGTCAAAGAACAGCAAACTTTCTCTGAGATTATAAAAGAAGACCACATTCAGTGGTTGCGACACGGATACGGCTTGGAACGGTGTTCATGGGACTTCAGTTAAAATTCGCTCAATTAGCAATCGGACTGCCTGATACCGTTTCGGCCGACAATAGAATAGAATTTGGTGAGCTTTGAGACGGGATCGGCATCAACCTATAAGCGTAGTAGGGCACCTCTACGTGCAACCCCACCTTTTATACTTAATTTACGTAGATTTATAACAAAGACGATAATGAGGACTTATCATCAGCAGTTATGGAGCTACAGCTATTTAGAAAAGTTCAAGCAGGTTCAGGTTGGCTGAGTTCCATTCAAGGTATCAAATTCCAGTATCCTAACATGTTGACAATAATAAGCTTTCAGCTGACTAAACACTATTATCACATTAAAGAACTAGCTCAGTCAATATTCCACAACAACTGATCGACGGAAACAGCAAAGCTGATCTCACCGCCTTCGTTAATACTTCGCAGAATTCTCTGAATCGTGCTTGCTTTAGAGGTTCATCAAGTGATTCAGTCCTATCCCAAAACTGAACTTGGGATACCTGTTCGGAAACCGAAAGATCAGAATTTGAGCTTCGTATTTCAAAAGATTCCTTATGTTTTTAGTGAAAAGAATTCCTTAGCAGCATACAATAGATACTTTTCATTCGAGTTTTGAGACTGGGTTGCCTCTTGCTTTTCGAGAAGCTTATAATCTTCAATAGGGAAACAATGAGAATATGTGACGTTCTCCCAAAGCACTGGGAAGACGTCATTTACTTTTCTTCATCAAAACGATGACTACTCTGTGTCCGCGAACATTTCAAAATCTAGATACCACGGAGTGTTAACGGTTGGCGGCTGACAGATAGACGTGCTGTAACGTAGAAAAAGTGGTGCGCATTGTCAGAAAGGGTTACTTGAGGATTTCAACACTAACATTGAAAGCAAGAAATGGACTGAAAGAAGGATGCATTGCAGGTATGAGGGTCAAGAGTCACATTCTATATAGAAAATGCGCTCAGCTTGTTATGAGTGGGTTCTAACTAGATAATTACTGTTGAAGGCATTCCTCGGCATCCTCATAGCAAATGCGAAATTGGATCCGAAGGTTTTCTACGGCAAGCATATAGCACTACTGAAATGAGTAAGCATTTACCTATCCTTTTTCAGAGAGGTATGCATAGTTTTATCTCTTAATACAGATAATCGAAAAACATACAAATATCAATGTGGGCTGCATTGGCGGCGAAATGCAGGAAGGGCGTTGCCGAAGGGTTAAGAAAAAGGTATGTCATTATAATTCTTTACACCTACCTTTGTCTAAGTCTTTTTTCTCTACTTCTTTCTCTGATGCGCAATCACTATCAAAAGTGTAAGCTCCAGTTCTCCATCGGCGCCTAATACACTACCGTCGATACATAGACGACTGCTTTGTCATCTGCTCTACACAAGAGGAGATGGATAAATTGCTCTGAAGTTCTGAACGGGCAGTCAGAGTTTATTAAGTTGCGCGAGAAACAACATTCAGAGAACTGGCTTCCGTTCTTGAACGTTTCAAGTTAACTCATGAAAATGGCTCAGATGGTTCGTAAGCACAGTAACAAAAACATTTTAGTGCATTATCTCTCTTCTCATCCCTCACATAGTAAAAAGCACTTATTCGAATTATATCGAACAGCTGTAAGTGTTTGTATTGGAGAGGATGAAAAAAGGGAATCACTGAATTTAGCGCGGCAAATAGCCATTTGTAATGGGTACAAGGAAAAAACATCAGCTAACGTTAGACCAAAAAGGAGCGAAAGCCTCACAATGAGAATAACAAGGGTGGCACAAATAAATAGTGAGGTGCCTCTCAAACTATCTTTCATAACAGATGAAGTAAGCGTTGCTATTAGAAAATCCCCAATAACAATGTTTTGGAAGACTTTGTAGAGAATTGTAGAATTCCGCATAAGACACTGCGTTGTCAATTAGTCCGAAACCTCATGTATGACCGTCTATTTAATATAAATAGCGGCGTTATTTGTCCCTACAGTACAGATGGCGATTGCATGAGCGTAGGCACAATATACCTTATCTCGTGTAAGACATGTGGTGACGAATATATTGGCGAAACAGGCAGACCATTCACATCCGCATAAAGAACACCTAGACGGAAAACAGACAAAGACCCAAGTAGAGCCCTAGGTGCACACAGGATACAAAGGCACAACGATGAGGACTTCGAGGTAGTAGTTAGAATCTAGGGCACCAGTCGAAAACATCGGCGCGAAAAACCCGTGAGGCTTCCGGATTAATTCCAGAAAACCCACAATGAACAAAAGGGAGAGCGCCTTAACATAACCAACCACATTGCCCCTTACCTCAGATTAATTTCTAACCTGGGGTATCAGCTGTCACCTATCGCTGATTCAACCCTAGTGGCATGGGGGCGGGTTCATACGTCAACCCTACGCTAACAACATAGGTAGTCCCCAGACTAGATTACATGATAAGTGGTATTTCCTGAATCATTTATCGCTTATCAATGCCCTAGATTTTCAATGTTCTGCAGTATATTAATCATATGAGTAACGTTACAACGAATAACACGTTCAGGCTCTGAAGAAAGCGTATTTGCCAAAAAGAAAACCCATCGACCGAAAAGAAAGATCATTGATCTGGAAAAAGATACCATCTTCGTGAAGGTCAAAATAAAAATAAAGTCAAAATCATAATAAAGATTGGTAACGAATAGAGTACGGATTACCGGAAAGAATGAGGTGCGGGTTCCGGTCCCGCCTGACGCGAAAGTTTTGCACATTGCTCAACATCAGTGGGCATGTAGTTGAAACACCATATCACCGCTATAAGCGGTTAAATAAAACGAATATCATAAAGATTAGTTTTGAAGCTGTTCCTCTTATCACTAAGTCTACCAAGAAATCTACGAATTTACGAATCTACGAACACTACATACATCTGTCTATTGTCTGACTGCTGATTTCGGTAGTCAGATTTCATCCAAAGCACTTTGATATCTTGTAAACTAACCTCTGTTAGTTTCTTCATTCATGATCTTTAAGAGTGGAACGGAGTTAAGGACTTGCGAATGTAATTATTAGGAGCTCTCACTGGCCTTCTGATGGAAGCCAAGAATATCCCGGATCCGAGCAGATAGCCGGATAGGGATAGGGTTGCTGGAGCAATCCGAGAGCATCACTTAGACGAGAGACATAAAGTAGCACGTCAACCATAGGCTATGAAAATCGACAGATTGCTGAAATCTGCGATCTAGTCATTAATTCCGATGATCAGCAAATGAATTATGACGTTGAATGATACGGCATTTTTTTCACCTGCGCAGAAGCGTCACAAAATAGATAATATAATTTTTAATATAATTTTGGACGACTTATCAAAATTAACTATTTAAACCGGTTAATTGATCTGCGGTCCAACAAGTTGCCATAAATTAGGCACACGATGTCGGAATTGGACAGCACTTGAAAAACATATTAGCCACAAAAACGAATTTTGAGCTATTGCAATAATTAGCTGGAAACTCAGTCAAATGTGAAGCTCACCTTTGTAACGCTTGAGTGAAGCTCAACGAAACTTTCGCATAACTTATTGACGTCTTGTTTAAGAAGCTGATAGGCGTTCTGGATTCGACTGCCGAAATTCGATACTTTGTAGAATGTTAAACCCGTTTGCAATTTTCTTTCAATTCTAAAAATTAAGATTTTAAAGGAGGAGAACAGTCTTACGCCTAAGTATCGTTGATACACGAATTCTGCGAGGCGTTCGCGAAACATTAGCCTCAGTTCACCTAAGCCAAACTATAATAATAAAAATTACAAAAACCTACATACAAACCACCAATGCTTCGAAATATATTGTCTACTCAACTTAGCAGGGTGACTTCGCTTGGTGAAAAAATTTTGTTATAATTGCTATGAGTCATTAATTCTAAAACATTGGAATAATCAAACTAAAACTGAGTACTTGTGTACATTTGGAAAATTAGTAGTTTAGATTAAGTTGAGCGTATGACATTAGAACATAGTTTCTTTTAAATTTCAATCATAGTGAAGACGCGCTTACCTTATGAATGGCATTTGTCCCGAATCGCTGTCATGCTAAGTGAATCCATTTATCAAAAAGAACAGTTTGTCACGTGCAATAATCGAACCGTAAAAATGAATAGTTGACTATGTATATATTACATTATTTGTACGGCCTGCTAACACAGTTTACTATGCGGATCGAACTTGCAATGTATTCGTTTCGTCACATTCGTCTTCACAAAGGTCTTCGAATATTTAACATTTTGCTTCAGTTATTGCTAGACGAATTCATCTGCTTCATAAATGTCGTTGAACGTTGGTCGAGATGGTTCTTCTTACAATCTTCGGAGTAGCCAAGCTAGGGCATTTCCAATTGATTGAATACAACATAGGATTGAAGAAGGGAATCGAACTAGAGTATCTCCTATCATCGCGCTTCCTGATAGCGCATCACTAATCACATTGCCACCCCGCTGCCTAGCTATGTATATGTGGAAGAAAAATCTTTAATTAGGTTCGTCGGAAAAAAGTAGAAGAAATGACTTGAATGCTGAATCTCAATCAATTTTATTAGGTTTTCGTGTATGTTTCGGCACTATGGGCGATAAACGCTAAAATTATTAGGCAGAAACAATAAATTTTGCTCAACAACACTATTCAAACTATGCGTCATCGGCCTGAACACATTTCTGTCGTCTCTCAAACGGCGAATCAACATCACTTTGAACAGATTTTTTGAGCTCTCTTTCATTACCAACTTTGTCCATACTACGCATCATGGCCTCATGGCATCATGGCGGAACTCAGCAAAGAACTGAAACTCTGTTCACGTGAACTGAAATCCTTGAGCCCTCGCACGCATGATGTTCCCAATGGCGGTATGCACATCGCGTCCCAATTCGTACTCGTAAACCAAAAAATTGTGATAAAGGCTTCTTTAAGCGACCTTGATGCGACAAGTATCGACAAATTTGGTACGATAAGAAAGCTCAGAAATTCTGCACAAAGCGATGCTGATTTGTTGCTTGGGAGATGACAGAAATGTGTTCAGGCCAATGGCGCATACTTTGAATGGTATGCTAAGCAATCTCAGTTACTTTTGGTTAATGAATTTGGTGTTTTTTGCTTCAGTGCCAAAACTTATGAGAACTGATATCATCGTTGAACAAGTTATTGCGTCCATAACAATTGGTGTCGACGAGCAGCTATAATTTTGTGGACAATAAGGATGATTCTTTTCATTCTACACACGCAGCCTCATGCATATAAAATTTTTCGGCTATCCAAAAGTGAAAAGTCGTCGAAACCTTGGTTTAGTGAAAAATCAAATTTTATGCCGACATACTCATATGCTTTCATTGAGGACAGTTCTCAAACTTATGTTTCAAGTTTCAAAAATTAGACTATCATTGCTGTCAACCATGTAGATATTTCGTAATCAAAGATTTCCAGGTGGAAGATTTTTGGATTTAAGCATTTTTTCCTGCAACTAATAGGAAGAACAGATGGTAGGTGGATGAAGTAAACAGTGAAGTGGACTAGAACTCAAGCTCCTATTGAATGACCACCCGAAGGATGGGCGGAAGTGCTCGTGGATGATGTCAACCATCTGCACCCACAGATTCATTAAGTTTAGGGTCCCGAAAAATGGGCGGCATGTAGGTCACCATGCTCGAAACAGAGCACCGCAGTGAAAATGACTGTGCGAGAGAAAATCACGCAGGGATTAGCTATACTACTGAAACGAGCTATCCAAATATAGTGACTACTACAATTATTGTAATACATTTGCTCCCGAGTAGTATGGCCTTGGGGGCGCTGTAGCCGAGCGGTTGTGATGTTACACGGATGTGATGCGCGTAGAGTCGAACTCCACCCCCAACACCCTCAAGCAGTCTAAAACGAACGCCCTATACAACTCCACAGCCAGGCTATCCTCGAGATTTCAAGGAGACGCGCTCAATCAAAGTTCTACGACGTTCCATAAGAAGACGGAAAAGAGTTAATGCTAGAATAACTAGGATATGGTTGGTGAAAAAATTTGAACAGGATTATAAAGTGTCAAAAGTACCAGGTTTGTGCAAGCCAAGTCGTTCTGCAAAGGTGCATTACTGATTCTACTTAACTATTATGAGATGCAAGAAAATAGTGTTTCTTTTTGATTTTAAGTGATAATTATGCATACACATAGGGCGAAGGTGCTGGCTCCGCTAGTTCAAATATACTCCTCACTTTCTATGATCACTACTTCTTAGGACATCCTCTCACAACTTTCAATCAAATCTGAGTTTAAAATAACATGTATGTTCAAAAACACAAGTAACAGCTAAGAGCACGACTGCCGGTCACCATAGTGTCAAGCAACTCCATCATCCAATTTGGGGTGATTTTTCCTCTGGTCAATTCCTTTACAGAGGATTATTTTACCTCAGGGACTCGGCTGAGCCGAGGAAGGGTGCTACTGATTAGTCCGAAACGGGTACCTGTAGAGCACTAGACCTAACAGCTCAAAACGTGTAATATAGTATAATATAGTATATGTAGCAACCGTTTCACGGAACGGTCGCCACCTCTCTGAGCAATTGAGAGCGATCGTGGACGATACCATGCCCAGTGACATCGCTGCGGGACCTAACCAATGGTCGCGCCGCCCGCTGCTGCGGAGCGGCGGTCAGTGTCGAGTCATGCTGGCGTCCTGGTCGGTCGTGTCTCCCTTGCCATACTCCGCCACCTTTTTGCCGTTGGTTCTCCGCTTCTGTTCTGACTTTAAGTCTTTGACTCTGCCCTCGATGTTGTGTATTAAGTAAATGTAGTTCACATTGTCCACATTGTCCACTGGCCCTGCCTTCGATTGATTATTGTTGTTCGTGTCGATATGCGAGGCTCATACTCTGTGAGCGGAGCTTGGAGCTACTTCCGTGGACGAAATCTTTTGGGATTCTGTTTTGCCCACCACCGGGGATAGGTCCAGTCCTTGCATACAGGCCCCCAGTTTTCCAACATATTTAATCACCCAATGGCTCCCACACTCGGTGTACAGGTCTGCTCGGGGCAGGCATAACTGCTTCCCGAGGTCCACCGCCTAGTCCAGCCCCGCAGACTATTAGTTGATCTCGCTTACTCATCCATCTCAGCTGTCATCATTCCACTGTACCACCACACGATCAGTCATATCTCAATATTATTGAAGTTGCAGTTATACGTCGTTACTATTGTTAAGCTCTTGTTGTGTTATTATTGTATTTATTTATGTATTTTTCAGGTTGTCTTTGTCTTGATATTCTCTATTGTAAATCTAATATTTACTCGCAACCGTCAGTGGCAATCAATCAATCAACACATATCACTGGCAACGGAGGACCAACCCCGTTGCTACAGCTGGTACATCGGCCGAACCTAGTCGGACACCGATCGCCACATCCAACAAATCACTAGCAACGGCGTGCCAACCCCGTTGCTACAGTATATAATATGTAATATGGTAATAATGAAATATCCTTTTTTCCATTCTAAAAATTAGCAAAAGTACTCGTGTGAATGCTCGCAGAGTGTGCAGTTTAATTTTATTTCCGCTGCTATAAGGCACTAGGAGGGCTTGTCTGAAATAAAGTGCAATATAACAATCGCAGGAATTTTGCTATTAAATGTCTACTAAAGACAGTAAGAATAGAAAAAGACTTATCTTCAATGAGTTGGAAATAAATTAGAAGTAGAGACAAAATGCGACAAAAAGGAGAAATTAAAAATGAAAGTTATCTAGCAAACTAATCTCTACTTAAAGTCTGACGTCTGGATGACACCGCTCTGGAAAAACGAAGCTGACGAAGCGTCATACATAGATTGTGTAGGAAACATAACAACCTCGCACAAGCATCGAATAGAGATTAATTTATAGAATATTTTTTTCATCTTAAAAATCAAACTTTTTTGGAAAGTCGGTATTTCGAAATATGATGGGAAAGACCGACTCATCCTAAAACACTGCAACTTCAAACGAGAAAACCACTTCCCTGCAAGAAAGGAACGTATTTCCAACTCTAATAGATGCTCTTAAGTTATTTGTATTAATTCATATCATATTATTCATTTTTCATTTCTTATGTCAACAAATTTTTAGAGCCAGGAGGACCCTGGGCTACTCTTGCACGCGATAGGGAAAAATGAGAGTATTGGTGGTTCTCGCTCAATTCACTCGATGATCAACGGGACAATAGATGATACAGGTGATATCAACAGCTATTCATAAATCATACTATCTATGAGAGCTTTCGTTTCTTTGACTTTTCAGCAATTTCGCGATGGTTTAATTATTATGCATCTAAGAATGCTGATGGTACGTAAGGCGCACTTCTTCATATCGATGGCATGCGCTACCACTACTCCACCGTTGCATGAGAACAGGTACGATTTACTAAATCTCATGTAAAGCGTAAAGAGAGTAATAGATTGGCAATACGGGAAAGCTGCTCTGTGTTCATGTTATAAAACATGTAGTGAGAAAAGTAAAGGAATCACTTCGCCTGGCCTGCATAGGACACAATCACGTAACGAGGAAAGTTCTAAATCACAACTAACTATCCCTACAAAGGAGTACAAGATTTCAGCACAAAAACTCTCAAGGCATTTTGGATTCACGCAAGATGTCCGAAAATGCATCTTAAAGATGAGTTACTCGTTTTCATGCGTGACTTTGCTCAATTTTTCACATCGATTTTTTGATCAAAGTCACGCACTATACTCGTCCATGCAAGACTCCTTGCGGCTGGTCTACATATTATGTGGTGAGCCACAGAATAGTAAAATAATTAGTATAGAAGATATAAGCTGTTCACTATCTGATTTAATGTTTATGGACTTATCCTATCTGCGTTGGTGGTGAAAGTGTTTGACTTTGTCTGAAAGTGTAAAGACCTGACCTGTTAAGTTGACTCTTCCGGGCTCTCAGAGGTATAGAATTGGTAACGTCAGTCAATTTTTCTTGCTGTGCTTTATCACTATCGTGATTAAGAAATGCTATCATTATCAAGCTTGATTCTGCTTATAAAAGGGCAGTACTGGATCATGAAGAAACTTACTCCATACTGTGGACATCGTTTTCGTTGCAACCTTTACTACTGTACCAAATGCGTACTATCAGTTTAGTGCCCTCAAGCTAATTTCTTCAACCCTATTCAGTTCTTAGTGTTTTGACTAATTTCAATGTAATCAGATGCAGGTGGTTTTGAAGGTCCATCGGTACATCGAATACTTCTTGGTTCGCCATATAATTGCTTTAGATGTCCTTCACGACCTATACCAAATGAGTTACTTGTCTGCTGTGTGGCTTACTTCTCTTATTTTTGGTTATGGTGATTTTGAATGGAAATTTATAGTTTTTCTCTTTATTCGTATCGAGGTAGAAGTAATGCGTTTCCAAGCGGAAACTTTGTTTATATGTACGAATTATTTATAGTATATTAAAGAGGAGCAGAGCGAAATAAATCCAAAGATGCCGAGTGATATGCAGAATTTTCAACCTCAGGCGGAATTTGAGACGCGTTTGACCCATACTCGGAGCGCATGATCTAATTTTGGAGAACTACAATAGATATCAAAGTGTTTGGAAAGGCCCATTAATTGGGTAACCTTCAACATCCTTTCATTTCACGTATTTTCCTTTGATGCTTCGTTTGCTGCTTCAAAAAACAGTTTATTTCGTATTAGAGTTGCTATCATTCAAAACCTGTTTGTATGTACAAAAGACACTCAGTATGCCAGATAATCATTTTTAAACCACGCAAAAGACACTCCGTTTAAACTACAGAGCTTTTTTGTGGACATTGACACACCAGCAACAGGCAATCAAATTTCGCATAAAAATGTATATGAAACACTTGTATTTACGATACTGTATTGACTCTAGAACAAAGTTCTCGGCTTGATCATTCACTGCGTCATGCACTCGACTTCAGTGAGAATGGTCAGAGGTGATTCAACGCACATTCGACCCATACACTCAAATTCATAGTGATTTATCAGTGCTTCACGTCATACCTACTTGCCTCCCCGAGAAGTCTGGTACCAATTTTGCGTTCCTGGGGGATGGAAGGCTTGTTGAGCTCGAAGCACTGAGTCCAACCAATGACCATGTGAGGACTGAGCGCATCTTTAATCACACCGCCATATGGTTTTTGTTGTGAGACTATGGGTTATATGGTATTCAATGTTATAGTGGTTCTTTTCTGTTAGACCGCACGAAACGAATAAAGGACATCTTCCACTGGACAGGAACGTTTTCAAAGACGTTATCAATCATTCAAAAGCTTAAATCGCGATCTACTATCTCGCTAATGAACGTCAACTGTAGATCTTTGCTGGAGAACTTCATCGGTATGAGTAGAAGAGTTATTAGAATCTGTATAAAAACTATCCATTCTGCAGAAATACTTCCGAGATCTTTAAATTCACATCTCGCTATCCACCTTTTTAATAGGGAAAAGGATCACTATCATACTTTCTTTTTGTTGTATTAGAGTCGTTTCGAGTTCCTACGGGCGGCTACACAAACACGTCGACTGATTTGGGGCTTCACATGCATTTTAAGTGCACTCAAATTTGACGGACCTTTTTTTGCATTGAAATTCTTGTAGTTATTCGATAGCTCAAAAAACACTTCTTCTCACTTTGGTCTGGCCATGATAAAAACCTTCTAAGTGAACTGTAGCACTCACATGAAGATAATCCATTTTTTTCAGTAAGAGAGCTGTATCCTTGAAAGAAAAAACATATCATTACCGTTTTCTGCGATATTTTCACAGGCTACCTCGTGAAAACGCAGTTGAAAACACATATTTTGCTATGTGGGATTTTGCAAGAAATTTTATTGGAGATGTCACTAGTAAAGTTGTAGTGAGTTCGGAGAGAGCACGCATTCATCATAGCGTGCAGTAGTTCTTCCAAAAAAAATAATATTCATCGCATCTCTTACATCTAACGCATTTCTTGACCGTCCTGTCAGAAACAGTTATTTAAATCTTAACATTTTATTCAAACATAGGCGACGGCAATCTGTCTATCTATATATAAACAGCATTTCAACAATTTTCCTTAAAGTAGCTTAGCTACACGTGTCACTTGAACGTGCTGAATTATGTTTTCCTCACGCAGTCGTTGTAGATTCTCCAGGCGTTCATCAGACATATAGGCGAGATCAAACTTGAAGAACAATCGTATAGACCTGAACATTGAAATCAGACAGTGCGAAGCTGGGAAGGAGAAGAAACGTAAAATCTACATTTCTTTCCAATATGTGGGGTACAGATGGCCATTTGGTAAGCAAAATCCATGAAGCCCTTCAAATGCGATCAAACCACGCCTGCAAATTCATGGTCGAAGCCACTTTTAATCTAGAAGTTAGCGTTTTCTTGGTCGACGTCGACTCATTTTCTTGCATTCACTATTGAGATGTGGCCGTGTTGTCGGTTCTTCAGACTGAGTCGGTGTTGAACTTCTTCATCTATGTGATCTAATTTTCGGCAGCCTGGTGTGTAGAACGGCGTCCTCGATCTTCGCTCCTTGACGTAGGTCGGGACTTTGGATCCTTCTTTCATATACGAGGTAGAGGATGGTTCTATCATCGACCTTTCGACAGCACGTTCAATAACGCCACGTGATTTTTCATCCTGCCTACGTAGCGACCAGGTTTTTGCTGCATAGGTTATGGCAGGGATAATCGTCGAGTCGGTAAGGTGGGCACGGAGTCGGATGTTTTTAGTTCTCTTCACTACAGCTTCGATACTCTTAAACGTTCTCAGGCCGCTCGTTTCCTCCTGCTTAACTCTGGAGTCAGGTCGTTTATCATGTTGATTTTACGATCTAGATAGTGGTAACGGGAGCATTCAGAGAAGTTCGTTTCCTTGATCGTGAATGGGGCATATCTGTATGTTTCGATTTTCCATATTATCGTATTTCTAAGAGTAAAGGTAGTTGCAGTTCTGTTAATAATTCCGATCAAAATCCTCGCTCACATCAGTAATTAATGGTGGTTCTAGCACTTTCTTGTAATCTAAGAGAATTGGGTGGTGAGCAAAATTACTACCTCAAACGGGAGTCGAACCCGCGTTTCATATCGCATACCCGATCAAATCTGCTAGAGGTTGGTGGCAGGAAGCTATCATAGAGATATTGAAGAATGAGTGGTGGTGCAAATATACCTCGGTGGTGTAGTGGTGCACTCGTCCCGGACATGGATGAAGCGCTGGTTCGACTCCCGTCTGAGGTCGTATCTTTGCTCAGCACTTGATTCTCTTGAGTACTTTTCGAGTCTCAACTACATGGACAAGTCTTCAGTCCCTACTTTCCTCTTCAAGTGTTGGCAATCTAGTCTGATAGATTGATCCAAGCCTTTCATTAGATCTGGTATTAGATCTCTAGTGGTAGATACGTGCGTTTTGGCTTTCTCTCAAGCCTGTTCTTTGGTGTCGATTCCCTATAATAGTAGACGTGACCCGGATGGCATGTGATGCTACTGAAGCTTGCGAGAAAGCCGAAAAGTACGCATACTGCTATAGATGCATATGAGACCTTATTTAAGGCTTATATATTCTATCACGCTATATTGAATTTTCAAGCGAGGTCTCAAAATAGTTAATTGAAAGATATTGTAGGCAAAATAATCTACATTCGCTGTCAAGTGGCAAGAGGTCTGTCTCCTGTGGCACTGACCACTGTGCTCAATAAAAGAAGGCCTATATTTGCAGCGTTGGAGCACTACGTAGAAACTCATAAACATGATAAAAAATACTCGATAGGTTATCTGACATTATTCAAGTTATCGCGATTGTCGGTAATCCTTGATTCTTGTAGTGAACTATTTTGCAGAAAAAAATTCGAACAACTGCAGTCACAAGCAAACTCTGTGAGGATATACTTCTATCGAAACTTAGTGGTGTTGCTCACGTAAATGTGTTAGTGGAAGAACTCATGCTTGCCGGTATTGAGGAACAGAGCAAATATACTGCAGAAAAAGGTCTTTGAATTAACTCATGGTTCTATGATTTTTTAATCTCATTTTGTTTTTGCTTCTTTGATTCTTTTCATTTATGAGCTAAGGTTTCTTATAGATCTTTATCGTGGTCAACTTTTCGACTGTTTCGGCTCCTTCAGAGCCATAAAGATTCGCGTCGAGTCTCTCTACACCAATTGTTGTTCTTTCAGACGTGTTCTTCATAGTTGTCGCATCAAGATGTATCGAGTAGTGTGGATCACTGCACGAATTGAGTGGCGGCCTCAGCGTCGTCTTTTATGGAGGGCTCCAGCGGCCCAGTATCGTTCGGCAGTTCTCCAGGATACAGGACGCTTTTCGAGCGATTGTCGACTATATATGTTCCTCCGGTCACATTCCATCTTGCAACACTGCATTGGTGTTATCTGATATATATAAGAAAGCAAACCTTGAACTCTTTTGATTGTCTCGTAGTAGAATTTTCCTCGTTTCTAGATTGCAGACGGCCTTCCGGGGAAGATTGCTGTGTGCATTAAAAAAAGGATAAAGGATAAAGCTCTCGGCGTTGATCAATCCCTGAGAGATGCGCCATGCATTCGACTTCAATTTTTAACTTCGTTTGAGGTGATTGAATGCACATCTGGCCTTTACAATGACTCGCGGTGGCCTCCCGCTGAACCGAGTCAGTGCTGCTTATCCTCCCGGACAACTTTGAAACCTGCCTGGCATTATCGGCCAGAATTTGCATACGATTTATACACTTTAACATTCATCCTAAACTCGTTAATAGGTTGCCAATGACCAGTGAGATACAGAAGTTAGAGAACCATTCTAGCTTTACGAGATATATTTCTGTTCGCTGGGCAATTTTTTATAGCTGTTGAGCTAACTAGCAATTCTTGAATTCGCCTTGCAGGCAAATTTTCTGTTAGTGTTGCTGTCTCGGATAGTAGAGACTTCGACAGTTTTTCGTGCACTGATACAACGTAAGTTTAATCGCCATGTGTACACCTACGAAAACTTACGTAGAAGTGTGCAGTTAATGGCATAATATGAGTATAATGATTGTAGTAACACTGATTTTTTTGACCATCCGTCCTCACCAATAATAATTTCGATTGCACTCGTATGTTGCTATTTGAACATATTTACTTTTGCATTAGATTACGAGATACTAGTGTGAGTTCACTTTAAGGTTATGCGCTTTTGTAATAGGTTATTTATGAACAGAGGACAAAGCGCGCGACGTCTCAATGGGCCATGAGTGCGAGATCGACACATCGACATTGCTTGCGATGCAGAACACCTCTTACCACTGCGCCACATACGTTCCTAGGTTACTGACAAGACGATCTACTTCTGAATGGTTTACCTCCTACGATGTTCATAAATGGACGCTTTGCATTCGTTGGTTCAAATGAGTGCATCTCTGTTGAAGGCACAGAGTTGGTTCCTAGGTTTTTACATTGCAGATGCACATTCATGAACACCCCGTCTGCAAAACGCTTGGCAGAATTTCATTGGCCGATTATCGGCTAACCTCGGCATTAATTGCATAATTTACTGTTTTTCTCGTTAAGCAGATCCAAGGTTGTTAATATTATAGTGGTCACTGAGTACAGTAGTACTGCAGTACGATAACCCTTGTCTCAAGAGAGACATGGTTACCTACGCGAGCCACATAGCGGCTTGTCTTCTGTGAATGACTGGAAGACTCAAAACGACTAGAAAGCGGCTACGAAAAAAAAAAGGCAAAACTCGTCTAAAAGTCCCATCATCACTGCTATACTAAGTAAACCCTATTGTTAACAACTGTGGATGTTCTTAGAAAAAAAGCTGATTTGCAAGGCAATTTTATCGCGTTTCTCATAAACAGTGATTGAACGATTAAATCTAGTAGGGTGTTGTTAATTCATAATGGAAAATCTATTGTAAGAATGCCATCGGTCATGGAATTAGTAATTTTAAACCGTTTAACTATGACAAAACTGGATCGTACGTTAATGTAACAGTTAACATCCTTATTTAGGTTACTTCTAGCAAAATCGTTTTCCGACGACTTTGACTCATTTGGCAAACTTCCATCTGCAACTCCCCCGTCATTTTCGTTCGCAAGCTTTGATGAATAGGCTTTTTTTAGGTTCATAAATATTATTATATGAAGAAACATGTCAATATCGACTTAGGTCGTCGCCCAGTTCCCCGTCATTCTCACCAATTTCACCAAGTATGGTCCCTTGATCAGATCATCTCTTATCAATACAGTCCAGTTCACATCCCTAATGGCGGCCACTAATTTAGAGAATTTTCATAATATTTTAGTAGATATAATTGTCGTCATTTTGTTTTCTTCTTGAAGACGGTAGTTTAGTATCACCTGTTGTGTTCACTATTAAGTTTGTATTTATTCTTTATGGAATGTATTTTTGAAATCTTACAGGAATTAAAATTGTAATGGTTGAATGATTTTTTTCCAGTATTGATTAGTATGTTGAAGGCAGGTATTTATTGTTGATGATCGGTTTGATTTTATAGTATGCTATGTTAATTCTGTTTGGTTAATAATAAGGAGAAGTTAGTTAACCCTTATTTGAGAAAAAAAGACTATTGGAAAAGTTGATAGTCCATGGATCAATATGAGATGAAACGCGTTCAAGGTGGTATCTATGGTCTAATTTCTCAATTACCCAAAAAGCGGGCTGTGAATTTTCGTGGTGGGGGCAATGGAGAAAAAGTTCTAAACAATGCCTAAACAGGAGTGGACTACGCCAGAATTTAGATCTTTCTCTCAATTTTATCAATGGCATATTATGAAATTAGATGTCATTTTTCATTAACTAAGCTATAACGGGTAACATGGAACATGGTGTCCGGTAGATTTCCGCCGAAGATCTATACCGTTTTTTGTGATAAATTAGCTCTCCTGGTTCTGACATCGTGGAGTTAGCGCACTGCTAAAAAAGAAATCATTAAAAACGGTGTCAAATGAAATATCATAATCAAGAACTTAATGGGCTCATTTATCCATCAAATACTTTCACGTGGACGTCTCTACAATCTCATCCTGCTTCAAGACCGCGCAATGTTGAATATCGCTGAAGTGACGAAGAGGAAGTTGATCGAACTGGGCTGGGTGTTGTTGGATCATCCGTCCTACAATAATGACTTGTCGTCTGACCATCACCTCTTCTGATCGCTGGAGCACTTCCTGAGCAAGAAGAGATTCCGACTCATCAAACCTTTGCGTTGAGGATTGACAAATTTCTCTGGACCCAAAGATAGTGTGTTCTTCGAGCGCTGTATTGATATGTTGCTTGAGAGATGGCAGAAATGTGTTTAGGATGATGGCGCATACTTTGAATTGTGTTGCTGAGCAATCAAAATCAGTTCCATTCAATAAATTTGGTTTTTTTGCGCTAGTACCTAAACTTATGAAAAGACCTAATGAAAGCCGCTATCTGTTGAAGGTAATAATAAATGAAAAAAAAACTTGACAATTGGGAAAAGTTATGCCCCCTACAACACAGGAATTAAGGTGACAACCAAAGTTCTTCAGGACGTTCTTGAGATCAAGATATCAACTTATTGCTATTCAATCATGAATTGACAGTTGGATCTACGACAAAATCAGCTCGCTAAAAACACAAATATAGGAGAATCCCTTGAAATTAACGTAAGAAGACGAGTGAAAAGAAGTAATTGACGGGCAACGATTGACAACGTTATGATGGGCGATCGTACCATGTTTAGAAGATATGTAATCGCTCAATAGGTTCGGCTCTCCTCATCAGGACTCATTTCATCACGATGTTCCCCATCCATTCGTCCTCAGAAGAGAATCCTGGATTTTGATCGATGGATGATGGACTGCTTTTCATTGAACTCAAATATCACTAATTGAATCTAATTTCAAGCAACGAATCTCTATATGTACAGTTTTAGAATAAGCAAGAAGGAAAAAGAATTCATAGAGTGAGAATTAAGAAAAATTGTTGGCACCCAACATTATTTGTAACCAAATAAAGAATTGCTAAAATTTTGTGCTCAATTTTTTTTTTCATTTGGGTGGCCAGTGTGATATCTATACGAAATCGATAGTTGTTATCGGTGTCAAATCAACAAGTTAAAGATAGGGCTATTATAGAACGAGAAATGCGAGCGCTTAGAAGCCCAATGGTCAATAGAACATTCATTCTGAAAATTGCAACACTTGAGAACAAAAGAAAAGCAAACAATAGACGAAAAGAAATGAAAGAATATCGAAAGAGGAATTGCCAGTAAATATCGGTAGAAAAAGAGAAGTCTATGTACTTCAACAGAAACTGCCCAAATCATTTCGAAAAGTACTTCAAGGAATGTATATTTTTACACTACTATAAAACAAGTTGGCTGATTGGCGCTTTACAGAATACAAAAAAGCCTAAAAATTAGCAAGGCAACGGAGAGTAAAGTTATATATATATATATACATCATATATATATACATACATGCATATATATATATATATATAATAAAGTCCTTTTTCCAAAGGAACAGAAAAGCGTTACATGTTTGATGGTCGGTTCAGCCTGCCTATTGCGGTGGTGGAACGACCTTTCCATGAGAGCAGATCGAGAGCCCGATATCGCATATCGAATCTTAGATGTTCGATAACGTCTTCAAAGTCATGAGAAAAGGCGTACCAATATTTCACGCTCACCTGGCTCTTCGATATTCTGTAACAAATTCAGAGCATTTTGCATTATTTCACTCTCGCTCATCCAGAACGCCTTCTTTTTCTTATGAGTTCAAATGTCATCTGAGGACTTTGGCATCTTCACAATTTTAGATTTTGATCGGATTATTCTCCATGAAAAGATCACAGCTATTTACTACATCGGAATTCGCTGATTTGTGGACTCAGAGTTTTTCCAGCTAAGTCTGGTATCACTTTCGATTACTATGACGGGATAAACAGACCTAGCTGGTCTACCACAGAGCCAAAACAGCGGCCACATATGTAACATTGCGAGACATCCTCACTCATTGCGCTTCTCGAGTGATGATTAATACCAAAGAGGACGAAATGCTATGAAATGTCTTTCTATGAGGAAAGAAAACAGGCATCATAATCAAGTGATAATTTTTACGTTGAAGAAAAACTTCATTACTATCTAAACCAGAACGATCGACGTGAAAACGCATTGTAACATATTGGACTTATTCTGTTGATAAAATCAATTGCACATTGCAACTAGCTAATAGTGAAAGCTGCTATGATTTTTTATTTTGCAATGATCTTCCCTATTTCTCCAAGAGCTTCAATTGTGGATTTATTTGACGAATTTGTAAAGAGTCAGGCCGATGGTCACTCCGAAAGACCGAATGTTACACGTACCGAATGTTGTTAAACGCGGGTACATAGACGGTTTAGGAACATTTCCGTGTATTTCAAGATTGGCTAGAGTACGCTTTGAAAGCTGGGTGACTATTTTGGTATAAGACTATGCTCTTCCATTGGTGAGGCCGTTTACATAGGTGGTTATCGATATAAACTCCGAATTTGGAACCTTGGTAGAAGTAAGACAATCAGTGATGTTAAATTGCGTGTTTTGATTAAAAAGCAAATTTGCTATTACTGGGTTAGCAAGAAATTTCTGGACTTTTTCGTTTCGCTGGTTATTTTTCTTGCATTTAAGCTCTTATTTTTGCTATCGCTTGAAGCAGCTTGTGATTGTTATGATATACAGTTCTTATACATTTGTCTCAAGATGGAATTGTTCCGAGTGCAAAAAAACATTGTTGATGCTACTTGACTATCGTTTGAGTTGAAGTTTTGCTTCGTCTCGAAACGATACTCGTGTATCATCAACAATCGTTTTTGCTTTCGGGACAATTCTGTGACAAAAGAATGTATAAGTGTTACATACCAAAATACTTGCACGAAACTGCTCTATGTGATAGCAAGAACAGAAACTTAAATACATGAGAAATAACTAGCAAAAAACGAGAAAGTTCAAAAAATTTCTTTCCAACCTAATAGTTCAGTGCGTTTAATAATTCTTCTTATTATCTGCTTCGTGACTCACTAAGGGAACAGAGGAATGATCAGATAATACAGACGATGAAAACTGAGCTATCTCGAGAATTTGGAACCATTTAGTTTTCATAAAGTGCTAAAGGCTTCCATTTAAGTTTTCAATTAGGAGAATTGAGTGGTGAGCAAAAATACGACCTTAGGGTGGATCGAACCCTCGTTTCATCCAAACCCGGAACGTGTGCTACCACTACACCACAGAAGCACATTGTTTTTACTTATATTGCATATAGTGAAGTTTTTCGAGAAAGTTCAGCACAAAGTCGCCACACCTCTGAGTCGACGGCGTTACCACTGTGTGATCTATCACATATTCAAATTACTACTTTGAATCTTCTAATGCGTACGAAGTCACAAGGAAACGTGTATCACTGAGAGACTACCGCTATTACACGTAACTACTGGGCCGGCCGCATGTAACATTCGGTCATTCGGCGTGACCATCGGCCTGACTCTTTATACAAATTCGTCAAATAAATCCACAATTGAAGGTCTTTGGGAAACAGTGAAGATCATTGCAAAATAAAAATCACAGCAACTAACAATTCCCAAGACCGACTGTCTATTAACCTTGGCATGCTTCATTACAATTCCTGATATTCTTCTGACGTTTCGGCAGTTCGCCTTCTTCTAAGTGGATTTTATTAAATAATTAAGTGCTATGATAATATTATCGTTCTGCTTTAGCTCTCTGGGAACGAAATCGAAATCGTCGCTCGGCTCGACGCAAAACCGATGCGGAATTTTCGTTTTATGAGGTTTTTTAGAGGTTTTCCCTCCATTTTGCAGAAATTGTTATCTGGTTTCTACTGCTATTCTGGTGATACTTGTTGTTATGTATGATCTCATATATTTTTGGCGCATATTTGACATTTGAATGGAGAAAAAGCGCTTGCTTACTGCACAGTCATACCATTATTGACATTCAGTCAATTGTAAAAGTCGTACATTGAATATTACAACGTGCATTGCGAAAAAAATCAAAAGAAAATCGAAAACTCCGATAATTCTTTCTCAGCCATGCATGTGGTATGTTATGGGCACTTATACAATGTAATACACGTGTTTCGTCCTTTCAACCTCGTCAGTTACACGGTGCTTTACGCTTCATCAATTCCGCGGAGAGATATCCTGTGGTGGAGGTTCAGTGGTTTTTGCTGTGTGGTCCCTGGATTTGTCTCAGGCAGTGACCCGATCGATATCTGAATATGGTTAGATTGTCCTTAGCGGCGCACCGACCTTTGTGCTGCTCGCGTCGAACTTCCGGGTTGCGACGACTTTTGCCCTTTGAAGTGGCTGGTTGCACTTCCAAGTTGCTACGGGCTGAACTTTGGTAAGTGTGACCGTGTCTTCTGCCAACTTGTCTCTTGTAACCGACAAGAGCACAAAGTTCAAATCCTTTATATGGGTTATACGAAACAATGTGGTGAAACCAAACAATGAAGTGGTACCACCAAACAATGCTGTAGTACCAAACAATGTGGTAGAACCAAACAATGTTGTAGTACCAAACAACCTATAATATACATACATTACTGTAACAATATAGTAAGAACAATATATACGATTGCGACATTTCGTTATATGAAGATATGACTGTTGAATGTGATGTATCGTCTTGTGGCGATAATATGGATAAGTGATTGTATTTGATGAGATGTATCGTCGTGTGACGATACAATAAATGTTGTTATTAACGGAGCATGACTAGGCGGCGGAGCCCGTTTGGGATTGCTATGTTCGCCCCCAAGTAGAACACCGGCGGCGGATTCAGTGGGTGAGTATATAGTGTTAGCAGTGGGGTCGCTACTGATTATATATGGGCAGAATCCCTTAACCGCGGTGATGGGCCGAGCATAGCCTAAGTGAGTTTGCTCCGCCACGTTAGTGATATGTTCCGCTCACAATTCTATTGAGTTCATCTGACAGTTGTATGAACTCAACCTTATGATAGCAATTAGTTACATGTAACGAGACTATGTGAGGAGAGCAATAATGAGTTGGCAATGAAATGAGGTGAGGTGGTCCGGGTGAGGTCAGACGACCGTTCGGATGATGCCCGTCGATCGAACTGCCTGTTGAGGTTGGTGGCAGCTGGGTGCCGCCCACGCCACTTAGACCATTTTGTCTGAGGTCCTCGAACCTCTGCGATAGCACTTGCTCTCTAGGGTCGTGGACCATCTGCGTTACCTAAATTATCATGTAATTCCCGAAAAGATAACAAACCTCCGTTGGGAGGTTTGCTATATATCCTCTGTTAAGAAAAACCAAACGCCATATCTCTTAGACGCGTCATTAAGTAAAGAATAATTTTTTGAGGAATGAAGCGATTTGAAGAGTGGTATTTTCACTTGATGGCACGTGTAAGAGAGATGGCGTTGATTTCTCTTAGCAAGGGATGTCTCTCCTCCGAAGTGACTGGAGCGTAGGGTACTGTGCAGTGACGAGGCTGGAAGGCCGAAACACGTGTATTACACTGTATATATGCTCATAATGGACACATGCATGGCTCAAGAATATCAGGCGTATAGAATTTTGGCCGCCTCAAGAAACACCGAAACGAATAAATAGTTTGTTAAAATTTTGCTTTTTGTCCAGCTCCTACCTCTCCAAATTACCCAGCTGTGACAAGGTGCATGTGATATTTCAGGTCTATCTACACGTCAGAGAACTTTTGAAGAGGAATTTAAGAGATGTATCTAGAACTGGAATGGATATATATCGACGAGTTGACGGTGCATTAAAAAAATGGTGTCGTGCCTATAAAATCTTTTCTAAGTGCAGAAATACGGGTTGAAGTGTTAAGACCCAGCAGTAAAGGGAGAGCAATTACAAATCAATGGTTCACGCAGATACAGGCACAACTTCCAAGCCAGGGACATCTCGAAGACAGAGTTGTGATGAACCAAATGCCGACTATTCCGTTGCGAGAAGAAGTTTATATACTATGATAAGAGGTTAATTGGCGCTCCCTTAGGTAACAGCCGATTACAAAAGGAGACGTACAACATTGGAGTGTGCAGGAAAAAAAAGGGATCGGACTACCAGAGGATGCATACGGAAAAAAAGTCAAAAAGAAATCGATAGCCTTCCAGATTAAAAGTGGGATAATGGTACTTAGGTGGAAAGATAAAAGGGGACTCTTAATGGTTTCTACAGCGCACAGCTCCTCCGCTGATCCGACTTCGGGAACATTCGAGGTTGTGCAGAGATACAGCAGACAGAAATTGTTCGTTGATTTTGCCGAGCAAATGGAATGAGTTCGTACTGCTTATACATTAGGAGACATTCAAGTGATGCGTACTTCTGCTGGTTCTTGCTTTGCAGTTTGTAACTTTACAGTTTAGATGCATACGTCTAGTCTTCCGCTTATCCACTTTGAATGTTTGGTGAACGTCTAGATAATCTTAGAGACCACATGCAGAGTCTAGGTTTGTCGAATTCAGGAAACAAGTTCATCTTGGCTGCATACACAACACAGTGCTTCAGAGCTCACAAAAAGCCGGTTCATGAGAGAGCCTCCAGAAGTCTGCCGAGTTCAAAATGCTGTATAGAATGCTATAAATAGTTGGAAGACGATGAAATTGCTATAAACCCTCGAAAAACGCTTGGTAAGGAAGTACGAGGTTTAATCAATGTTTGAAGCATCCTTAATTTAAAAGTTTTCAGCTGAATTGTGACTGTAAGCAGTTCTGATACTCGGCCAAGCGGCTGTGTGCTCTAGGCGTACACTTCATATCGTAGGTGTGATAATAAATTGCAAACTAAATCACAATGTACCAGGTGTTGACTGTTCACGACATAATAATTGTTAATTGTCAGAAGCACAAATGCTATGGTAGAAAGCTTCGACGAGCATGATAATTACGGAGCCGATACATATTATGCGTATAGTATGATGTATCAAGATATGTAATATGATATTTAATATGATGTATTATGATGTGATATATGATGATGTAGTTTGTATACATTATATAATATATAATGCACAAATCACACTTTATTATTGTATCAAATCTGTGCATATGAGTTCGATTGCGAAAATATTTTTCGGGCAGGTATTCACAATAGAAAAAGATTTACAGTACAGAACCGCGATAATAGCTTGACAACGAAAGTTTTCAGTTTAGCAATATTGAAACGTTGGCGATATCCCCAAATCAATTCTCAGCAGCAATTCAAATCAATTCCGTTTAGTTCCTTTTCCATCTGTCTTTTCATTGCGCAGAAGCGTACTTGATTTCGCTTTTTCATAAACTTTTGGAACGATCCTATTTCTCTCACTAATGTCTTTGTTACTTATCATATCACTTTCTTCAAAATGTGCTGAGGCCGTTGTTTGTGATTATTATACTGGAACTCAGAATCTCTAAACTTCATGGTTGAAGGTCAATCGAAACATGAGAGAGAGTTGACATGCCATTTTTGCGCTGTTTGATATAGGCCGGTAAACATAACTACCGGTTATTGACCTAGAAGAGATTTTCAGTAACTATATCACATTTGTGGAACAATTTAACTTACAACAAAAGTTGAATATGGTGCTGAGACCAAAACGAGACCATGAACTCATTCGGAAAACTTACAACCCGAATCAAACGCTTATGGTTAAAGCAGCGTGAATCAAAATTACTTTTGGCCATCTTCGTTGTTCACGCTTCGATATAAAATTATGATGAAGGCGGACCGTTTATACCGATTGAAGAAAGTTTTCCGGTAGCAACCACACATTTTTTTACGAAAGTTGTTGAATAAAAGTACTATTTTATTATCTTTCTTCTTACCCTATCACACAAAACGCACGATCTTCAGAATATCTTCGTATTAACATCATTCTTAACCTTTCAAGGACCATGGGAGTCACCTTACTACTCACTGCGCGACGTCAAATCTTACTCAGCTACCGATATGGCGACGTCTCGTCCAGTGGAGAAGCAGAAAGACGGCCAGACACGCATGCACATACGTGCACAGCCACAAGCAACCAAAAAGACCCATCAATCGAAAAGGAGTACGATCGATCGGAAAAAAGATACCAGCCTCATGAAGCTTGAAAAAAAAAGATTAATTCTTCATTCTTTCATCTTACAGTTTTATATTTTCAATACGCCGAGGTTTCAAGAAAGCCGGTCTTTCGAGTTGTTACAGAACTCTGATCGATCTTACTTGATTTGGTGAAGAAGATTTTAGTTTGCTCAAAATTCAGCGTGATTCTCAAAAATGCTAGAAAGAGCAGACTTCACGAATTTGAAGTATTATGAATAATGGTTATGGTTCTTTGTGATTAGGAGGGAACAAACGAAAAACCGAAGTCGTTCGCTGGAGAAGAACGTTTCATAGGAGTGTTAGTAACCAGTCGAAGGCTAAGACCTGAGGCTACAGCGGCACTTCGTCAATTTTTCATCACAATTCTTTATAACAGTGCAACATTCAAAATAAAAAAATGTTTCATAGAACCACGTGTTTTTTCTTTCTTTCTCTCATCTCGCTTATATTTCGTTAGACAAGACTCCTTCATTAGAGTGGAAGTAGTCATTGATAGCACGATCTTCGAAAAACTGAAAAATATGCTTGCTTTTTAGAAGCTCTTTTGATCTTTGATCTCCCCTGATCTCTTGATCTGTGCCCCAGACTTCTCCGGACAAAGCTTATTCTTCAGACTACTAGTGATCACCTCATAGCGCAATGTCTCCTAATTCCAGCGACATGTTTATTTTCTGAAAATACGGTTTAGAAGGAAAAATTAGATTGAATTTTGCACTTTCGGCAGCTTACTGGGATTTCGACAAGACAAGGCTTATCACAGGAGGCGCGACAAGGGCGGGGCGAGCGAGGCGGCCGATAAGGTGTTATTCAATGGAGAATTTTATCTCCGCTTTGAAAGAAACTCCAGATCAAAAAAACATCTTGGTAATACAGACGGTTTGTTATAGATTGTTTAATAACTTTTTGATCGCTAAAGCTATGAAAGAGTATTAATTTCTAACTTTGTAATGAACATTGTTCGAAAAACTTAAAATTAAAGACATCTTGTTGAACCTGACCAGCTGGGATCGAATGCGGGACAGAAAACGGAATGAGCTGGACGGTTTAATGACTAATTATATACTTGGCCAAAGGTTTCAGACTGACAAAAACGATGTTAAGAAGCATGTTGGAGCTAAAACAACGCTTCAAATCAAGCAATTCGATGAACTTAAACTGGATACAAGAACAAGCACGAGGCGCAGAATTAATCACCTAATGGCCTCCGAAAAAAGGGAATAGTTCAGGGTTTTCTTGATGAGCAGATGCAAGGTTGTTAACCGTAATCTATTATATATTCCACGATGCGATGTAACAATGGCTAACGTTTCGGCAGCGTCGTATAATTCGAGTCGTTTCGTTGTTTTCAGTCATCCGTTCGCACAGAGTCTTGCTTAAGGTAGGAATATGCTTGGAAAAAACCATTAACCTGATCTATGATCAGACACATTGCTATGTCACGCAAATTTTTAAACGGCTAATCTCCAATGAATAATCGGAAGATTTAAAAGCAACGAAACAGCTCAAAACAAAGCAATACCGTCCAAACATAAAAAACTATTATACCTTTCCTTCGAGTGCTTTATTAAGACTCACGCTCAAATTTCAATAGATCCTGTCATTATTATTTGAGCCAACATGTCATGTGGTCTGGTAAAGGCTCTTGTACAGCTAGAGACACGTGTTTCGTCCTTACAGACTCATCAGCCGGCAGAACCCGTCGTCTGTCGATCTTAAAAAAAAAAAAACATCATAAAAAAAATCAAAAAAAAATCATAGAAAACTCAAAAAAAATAAAAAAAAATAAAAGAAAAATAAAAAAAATACAAAAAATAAAATGACATAAAAAAAATAAAAAAAATAAAAAAATAAAAATAAAAAAAAATTTAAAAAAATCCTAAAATCATAAATCATAAAAACTATTTATTGTACTGACTGATATTTGAGAAATTCCACTGTCAACAACCTGACACCTCTTCATCATGAAAACTCTGAACCACAATGTTGACTAATACGATACAAATTAATGGTATTATCTTTGTCCACCAGCATATGAAATCTCTTCCTGGTTGCTTCACTGCATATGTATGGAAATGCCTGAAAGAATAGAGAAAAAAGAGAGTGAGAAATCTAACCTCTGGCCATGGTCGTCCCACGACGTAGGCGATAAAGATGATGCACTGCGGATAATAACAGAATGTATGGATGTGTAAGCACAGCAAGCACATTGAATGCACATCCGAAAACGGCCGTCTTTAACAGAAGACGGTCCATCGGGGGATCATAACATATTTGCTTACAGTTCGTTATGAGCTGCGAAATGTGCCACGGTAGCAAATCCGTCAAAAACCCTCGAAAAGCATAGAAAGCATCAAAAAGCATTAAAAGCAAATAGAGAAATATTAAAAGGGAGGTTCAATAGTATTGCTCACATCCTCCGCTTCTCGTTCAAGATTGATCACCGTCACAATGCCAATTAGTACTTCACCGGCTTTTACACCTCCGACGCCTGATGCAGACTATGTAAGTGAACGAGAAAGAGCCTGAAAAGCAAACGAATGAGCTCTCCGACTTGTAATCTATTTCTTATCATCTGAATGAGTCAGCAAAACCTACTTTATAGATAAGTACTAACACATCTGTCATCACAACATTCTCGAAACGTAAAAAGTATGACAAGCAGGGATAGAAATGAAGTCTACATTATCCGATCATTTCGTAAAATAAACCTTTGCAACACTGAACAGCTGATTAGCATATGGCACAAGTACATCGTCGATATCAGTGCTCATTTCGCCGCAGCTTTGATATTAGGATTCAGCTAAAATTAAAGTTTACTTAGATTCAGAGGATTTAGTGATATCTCCCTTCAAAATAATCCTATACATAACAAATGTTGGTGCTTCAAAGAAGAAGAGTTAATGCCTTGAAATTGACATATACAGTGAAATGCTGTTTGAGAGCAATGACTGGGATGGAGGACTCTGCTGAGCCATACGAAGCAAACGTATTTCGTCAAAGTCACAATATCGTAGATAACAAGACGTGATGACAGTGGGACGACTAAGTACCTTGAATACATCGCTAAGTATCTGACGAACTTTTCTTTTTTTTTTTGGATAAAACTCGAAAGAAGTTCGTGTCTTTCTCCGGAATCGAAGGCTATCATTTCGGCAATTTCGCCTCTTTCAAAGCCCTTTCAATACTTTTTAAGGGAGATCAAGTGTGTGCTATCACACTTTGATTCTTACTTAGGTACTGTACGGTCCATTTTCACGAATTGTGCGGATGTCAACAATGAAAATGTGCTAGTTTAGGTGTTTCGTTTTCGGAGCGCCGAGATGAGCCTGGCTCGAAGCTTCTCAGGTTGTCAGTACATTACAGCAGTCACCTGCCTTTGTGAATAAGAAGGAGATTATCACCTTACGACCAGTAGCTACCAAGGCGGCGGTCATTCCTAGTAACATTAGCTCTTTCCTGGGCATTCCGAGAGGAAACGTCGGCCCCATTCTCACTATTCTCACACCGGATAACCTCGCTGGAGATTTGAACTCCCCACTGCTTGGTTGTGTTTCTACACATAGTGTTTTTCAAAATAAAGCGTTTACAAACTCTTCATCGTTCACTGGTTGTTCGTAAAACAACATGCAAATACGATAAACAAGCCTAGAACATGGGCCCATAACGAATAAAAAATCTTATAGAATCATTGGTGAGTCATCTTATACGATTATTTATCTGAATGTGTGAATGATACTGATTTACTTGATTACGGGCAACCAGTGACTGCAAAAGTGTTGGTAAACGAAGAAGGCATTGTGTAGAAACATCAAATAAGGAAGCAACTTCATCCAACTTGCTAATGATTTTATACGATTTTTTTTATTTCAATGTGTATAGGATACTGGTGTTCTATAAGTGGCTCTCGTATTTCTATGATGTTCTGCAACAACGAGTGAACGATGAAGCGTTTGTAAACGCTTCATATCGAAGCATTTGTTAGGTAGAAGTCAGGCACGTTTAGGACCGACAAAGGTTAGGTTTATGGGTGTTTTGCAGGCTTTGTTGGATGGGGTAAAGTTGTTAACAAAGGATCTAGTTAAACCTGTTTTAGATTCGGATTTGGTGTTTCTGTTTCTTGTGCATGCGATTCAAAAAATGGAGGTATTGTTGATGCTCGTTCGATTCACTCGATGACTAACGAGACGACAGGTGAATCAGCTCTTTTCAAGTGATTGTAGCCTCCGAGAAAAGACTTGGTCAGACCGAACGAATCCAACGGAGCGCGTTTCCAGATAGGTAGATGTGTTGAAAATACCGCCTTCTACAGAGGATGTGAGTTTTCGGATTCAGGTACTTAAGAAACAGCAACTCCACCTTGCCACAGAGACGGTACTTTATATGCTGACAATGATGTTTCGTTTGCCTCATGGAGATTTCTTCCATACTATTTCAGAATTTCGAAATATCTTATTATTTGAGCCAACATGTCATAAGGTCTGGTAATGGGCTCTTGTACAGCCCGATGCACGTTTTTCTGCCTTACAATCTCGTCAGTCCGGCAGAACTCGTCGTCCAGACCACATGACATGTTGGCTCAGATTATGATTATAAGTTATCTTGAAATTTGAGTGTGGTCGCAATAAAACACTCGAAATAAAATATAATATTAATAAATTACCAATCAAGGAGCAGTCAAGTGCAAAACATTGTATGTTTGGTGATAATTTCACTTGAACTACAGTGTAAATCGTTCGTCGTCGCTACCTCTCTATAGGGAGAGTAGGGCTCTTGAGAGGATTGTCTAAAAAGACTAAAAGACGCAGGCTTCTGCCCGACTGACGAGATTGTAAGGTTGAAACACATGTATGGGGCTGTACAAGAGCCCATTACCAGATCACATGACATGTTGGCTCAGATAATAATTATAAGATATGCTGAAATTTAAGCGTGGTTTAAATAAAACACTCAAAATAAAGGTATTTTAGAATTCATCTGTTCACTTCGTTTATCGTATTGGCGCTGTGCATCCTCATTGCTACAAAAGCGGCATTTTATAAAGTGGTCTAAATTGTGAAAATAGGTGAATTA
Source organism: Parelaphostrongylus tenuis (assembly GCA_019055375.1). NCBI lineage: Eukaryota > Metazoa > Nematoda > Chromadorea > Rhabditida > Metastrongylidae > Parelaphostrongylus > Parelaphostrongylus tenuis. The sequence goes on along the minus strand of JAHQIW010006929.1, from coordinate 728 downwards.
GTAGTGGTATTTGTGAGGTGTCTTAGACTAGTGAACTAGAAGAAGCCGATGAACCGTGTTCGCCTGGCGATCTGAAGTCGTTCAACAGATGTGCTCAGGCAGTATAGAAAAAACCTATGCAGAACTTGCAGACCGCTTCCACAGTTACTTCATAGATTAAACGCTTTGTAGATGCTTTTGCTACTACTCAATCTAGTGTTTATTGTCTAAATGTGTGCAGCATCTCAAATAGATCTGTCCATGAATTAATTAACTTCTGATTTTCTACAGGTGCATGAAAACAGTCAACAGTCCACACGCGGCTGCACTATCATCTCCGAATGAGTACTGGGCGCCTCCAATACTAGAACCGTCATAAAGCAAAATTGGGCACATTTCGGTGAGAGATATAGGTCACAGTCGTTCTTTCAGGCCGGAGAATGTCTCCATATAAAACTCTCAATAGTGTGCTTGTCTCTCATACTCTAAAAGATCATCGTCAATCGGCTGCTTTTAAACTGGGCTAAAAAATGTAATATAGCCTGGGAGAATGTTTTAAGCTTTTCCAAGGTTGGTACCAAGACAGCGGGAACGTCACCTGATCACGCGGTTTTCACTAATTTCCAGGGCGATGGCTTACGCGACTGTCATGATGATTGTAACATTACCTTTTTAAAAACATTCTAACGAAAAGTAGTATTATATTATTTGTAAGAGCGCATAAGCCATCGATTGAAAATCAGTGAAGA
>JAHQIW010006928.1:0-104074 GCA_019055375.1 Parelaphostrongylus tenuis | reverse complement strand
AAAGGTATAAATTGTATAAGTGTTATAGTATCAAAGTAACCGCAAGAAACTCCTCTGAACGACAGAAAAAAAACAAAAACTCAAATCCATGAAAATAACCCACAAAAATGAAAAAGTCCGGGGAATTTCTCGCCAATCCAATTTAAACCCTTTGGCCAGTTCTGCAGTTATAGTGTAGCTCAATACTTTTGGAAAAGCGCTGAATTACAATTGTTATCAATACACTCGGTATAAAGCACCAAAGGTTACGTAACTATGACTGTACAGCACCAATAACGAACATTTTATTTACAGTAAACATTTAAAAACAAGCATAGTATAGAATGATGTGATGCGAACTGATATTTTTCACGCTCACTATATTTAGTAGTTAGGTCCTAATACCATATTATTAATCGACAAACGAAAAAAAATACACTTATAAAATGCCTCACAGAATATTGATAGCGGATGTATTCACTACTATATATGCGGCTAAAAACAGCTCTTATAGATCAAAGTACAAAAAAAAGGAACAATTTATCTGAACAAAAAAAAAGTCAAAGCAGTCCTCTTGTTACCAATGAGTAATGTACATGGGAAGGAGATAAAATCACGAAGAAAAACTTATACTTATCAAGAAAAAAGAAGCGAAGAGCAGCCCAAACGACCAGAAACTCATCAGACTAAATACAATTTCTCCTCTATAGTAGCTTCGCAGAGAGATTATTACAACAGTTCTTGACCCAGTATTATGCAGTGTAGTGGAAACTCATATAAATTAATTGAACAAAACAAAACACGAAACTCCAGGCGCATGTCATGCCAATACAATGCGATTAAACGGCAGTAAAAGGAAAGAAAAATCACTTCTCAGTTACAAAGAATTTGTACGGAACTCGAAGAAACATTAAGATTAATCACAGTCACAAGACTAATAATGATCAATTGATATTGTAGCCAATAACTATAGGACTTGATGTACAGAAATCGAGCCATGAACCCGAGATAAATAAGGAATGAGATTTAGATCGCAACAAAATCTGTCACCATGCCTATAAGCGCCTACTCATCGACCGAGTCACGACTGTACGGGTAGAAGGAGTCGCAGTCGGCAGGTTTCTTTGAGATGACGATCTACGACTGTTGTTGTTGCGACCTGCAACATATTTCACCCTAAATTTAAGCTGAGGTGTTGAAAACAAGTCATATAAAATAGATAAGTAGCGAGACTATAATAATAATTTACTGCAGTAACGGGTCTCATTTACAAAGATCAAAACATTCACGAGAAATCGAAGCCACTGGCAAAAGTAGAAACATTATACCAGTGGATTTCTGCAAAGTACTGCTCTCTCTTTCTTTCTCTCTCTTTCTCTCTCTCTCTATCACTCACTCTCTCTCTCTCTCTCTCTCTCAATAATCAAAGTAACACCGTATATGGGATTAGTAAGCGCACTAAGCCTCTATCAATAAAGATACTGGTGGAAGCAAGAAATTCAAAAAAAAAAATCTTCGATACATACAACTGGTTGGATATATCCAATAATGTTGAATGGTATGCAAAATACTCGATCCCAAGCGGATATGACCCTGCATTCCATCCTTACCAGGATGCACATTTCTAACCACTACAGGATCGTTGCCGGCTAGTAGCTGGTAGCTTCGATAGCCTACATCATAGATCGAGTGACAACAGAGCAAGGGCCTCGGTAGCGCGGTGGTTAGGGAGCGAACCTGGTAAAGGTGAAACAAGGGTTCAACTTCCACCAAGGATCAAATGTTTTCAGTATCACTCATGATCATTGGATATATAATTACAACATGATAGATAAAAGAGTGGTAAAATGAAAATCCTTGTAGGCTGAATGATTCACCAAAAAAGTTATATCGAAAGAAGAATATCTGAAAACGAAAGGAGGTAAACGCTCAGATATATGAGGTCGTACCGGATGTTACATTGTTACATCGAAGTCCACGACGTTTTTCCTTTTTATTATTGACATTCGATCTACGACTTCGCTCCTCAATCTCCTTTAATCTCTCACGTTCTTCTTTCTCACGTCTAAGTCGTTCCATACGTGCTATCTCTAGATTCCTTCGTGACAAATACTCATCTCTGAAAATGTGCTGAGTTTGTTACATAAGCTTTTGGGACATGAGATAGCTGACAGGAGCAAGACGAAACATTTTGGAACGAAAACTGAACAGTGGAACAAAGAAAAATGAGAAATAAAAAGCGCCCAGTAATAAGCGGAAGTGTACTGGATATCAGAATCGCCTTCGTCATCATCATCCTCATAGCTATCGATCAAGTCATCGTCGTCACTCCACCTTTCAGAACTTGTGCGTTCCAAAACGGATTCGACTTCAGCATCCTCTTCAAGCTGATCATCCTGTGGTTCGAATATGTCAGAATCTTCACTCTGAAGAAAGAAAAAACAGTTATACAGGTGATCATCGACCCGCATAAAAAGTGTTTAGTATAATTGGATAAATAAACATGCATTTTTTCCTATCAAGTTTAATAATGAGATCAAAAATCGAGTTTTTGGGAAGGAATTGAGATTTCCAGAGCTTCTTTCTGTAAACGACACAAATCAATTTTATAAGGAAGATGGAAAAGTTCTTGCGGGATCTTTTGATGCAGCGATTTTCCAAATCAAATTATGAGAGGACTGAAATACAAACAGAGCGCAACATTGATAAATAATGAGAAATCAAGTTGATCGATTAGGTGAAATAGTAAAGACCTGGTAAACAGAACTGGCCTTTCACATACGACAAAGTAAGTTTACATGCGATGCCTACTGTCCGTCTATCGTGCAAACTGGTAATTCTCAGAGAAAGAGAACTGTAGCGCAGTAATAATGAAAGATGCCACTTAATAGGTGATTCTTCGACTCCACACCAAGCCCACGATGTTCCCGTCATCCTTTCGCGATCGGAAAGATGACAGCAACGAACCTATAGCACTTTGTTGCTATTTTACTTCTTTTGGCCTATGGCTACTGTGCTATTAACGTGATCGTAAAGGGCTCACGGTACGGAGGTTGGAGTTGAGTTTTCCTTGGGCGCCACGGAAAAGACCTACCAGGACTTACAGTGATCAAATGTAGATCGTTGCCTTTGATACCGTTTGATATCACTGCAACATCGACACGGAGAAATGGGTGATCACCAAGTTGTGCTTTGTGCTGAAAGCGAGTGGAGACGACCACCAGGTGGCGGAACTTTACAACAAATCATGTGGGATCGCCACCGGGGGTAAAGCGCGCATACCAACATTTGATCACCTCCTTTTGTACATAGTTTCCTTAAGCTTCAATGTCAACAACCCACTGTTCTCTGCCCGGAGTACTTCACCAAGACCATATGAAACATCCAAAACATCCACGTTCCATATAAGGTGATCGTGCTACACATCCGCTAAAGTACTTACAAAAAATTCGAGAACGATGTCCCAGCATCTACGCTCTCAGTCTCTGGGCACATGAGAAGACATAGTTTCCTGTTACGTAATCTACCCGTGGAGTCAGGAATTTGTATAGGTTTTTTGGGTCTTGGTTTAGTCCTCTTACCTTGATGTTTACAACGGCATTCTTCCATGGAAAACGTTGAAAATTCGAAACCTGTGCTAATTTTTCGAAATTCCAGCTCGAAAGACGTCCAATTATATACAACTGATGTGATAAGGCGAAAGTTCCTTCCGAAAATTTATAAGCTGCGAACTTTTGGGTTACAGTCTCGGTCAAAATATCACCGTCACTCATGGACAAACAAGCATGGCAGCAAAATCGGTTGGATAATGAAAGATGAAGTTGTCAGCGTTAGATAATGCCTGAGGGATAAGTCACGCATTCCACTTCATCAAGCATCGTTAGAGGTGACTGAACGCATATCTGGTCTTCTACAATGATTCGCAGTGGCCCACTGATGAATCTTAGTGTTGCTATCCTCTCGAACATGGCTGGTGCGAATTCGCCAAACCCGAGGGGATAGAAGGATTGGTGACCCTTGGTTGCTGGATCGAACCGTCGACCACGTGTGTGACACAGGGCACCTCTAACCACTGCGACACACGCGCCCTAACAAATCGCTTAAACAGTCATAAATTTTAACTAGACCTACTGTGGATTACAACCAAAACTTCGACGAAGACGTCAACCTCAGCGTAGCAATAGACCCATGTGACCTCTCAAAACAACGAATTTAACTATGCATTGACCACCTATTTATGGTTTCATATTCTTTCCTGATGTACACTATCTCAACACCACTTCGCCCTGATTTGAAGCCGTCCAAACAAGAAGGACCGAATGCTTTGCATTTTATATTATGAGAGAAGCAAAGGAAATTTTCAAAAGATATATATATATATATAATATATATATATATATATATATATATATATATATATATGAAATATAAACGTGCAAACCGATAAACCCCTACTGAGAACTCAAAAGAAAAATCAAACAAAAGAAACTACCACACTTAGAATCTATTTGATTTTTCAGCCACTATATTTTTCGAAACGTAAAATGGGGCAAAAAGTTGAATCTGCTTTTTTGTACCTTCTCAGCAGCAGTAAAGGGTTCTTTAGTGATTCCAGAGAGATTTGATTAGTAATCTAGAACGAGACCAAAAAAGAGAAAACACCAGCACAATACCTCCAATACCTCGAGGTAATGTTGTCCTAAACCATAGCTAACACCCTCTTCGTGGATTTCTCCTTTTCGTTGCCACTTCTCGAGGTGATTCAGTTCTCGTTCATCGAGTTCAATAAGCTGTGCTGCATCTCGCCTTTTCTCTGAACATCAAAACAGAATTACTAAAGGTAATCGCTTCGCAAATATTCAGCAAGACACAAATTAACTTTATAGTTCCAATGTAAAGACCGGCTAGCAAAATGGTTGATGATGCAGTGCACCAGAAAGCAAGTTGATAAACAGAGCGCCAGTTCGTCCCCTCCCCTAATACTCATTTGCATTCAAACAACGAACGCCCTAAAGAACGCCTTAGCTCGGCTACCTCCAAAATTGCAAGGACAGTAGCCTCGACCAGCATTCTACGATGTTTATAAAGAAGACGAAACCCTCAAGCAGCAATCTAAACAACACATGAAATGTTCAAATACCTTTTTAAAATATGAATGCGAGAAAACGAATTCACTGCTAGAAGTGCTCAGATCCGCACGGTAAATCGTGATGACGGACCGTGTAATATTGTTGGGAAGATAGCTTCAACTTTTCGTATGAGAGCAAAGAGTGCATGTGGTGCAGTGGTTAGAGGTGCTCTGAGTCACACATAACCGATCAATCGATGAGTGATATGCCTGGTAATCATTTTTGAGCCACGCATGTCAGTGGTCTACCAAAGAAGGCTGACTTATAGAGCTCGATACACGTGTTTCGATCTTGCGATCCCGTCAGTTGGGCAGCTACCCTTTCCCGTCTTTTGCCAATCCTGTGTAGGTGCTGCAGTCCCCACAAAGAGTTAGCGACGACGTTTTACACTCTATGTCCAGTGAAAATCTCACCGAACATAGAACGCTGTACACTTGATTGCTCTTGGCTGGTAAATTCAATATATCTTATCTTTCGCTTCGAGTGTTTTCTTAAGACCACAGCTCGAATTTCAATATGCCTGATAATAATTTTTTGAGCCACGCAGGTCAGTGGTCTACTAAAGAGGGCTGACTTACAGAGCCCGATACACGTGTTTCGATCTTGCGAGCTCGTCAGTCGGGCAGTTACCCGTTCTCGTCTTTGACCTATGATATATGATATAATATGATGTATTGAATAACCAGCCAAGAGCAATCGAGTGTACAACGCTCTATGCTCGGTGAGATTTTCACTGGACATAGAGTGTAAAACGTTCGTCGTTGCTAACTCTTAGTGTGGGAATTGGAGCACCCACACAGGATTGGCAAAAGACGAGAAAGGGTAACTGCCCAACAGACGAGATCGCAAGATCGAAACACGTGTATCGAGCTCTATAAGTCAGCCCTCTATGATAGACCACTGTTATGCGTGGCTCAAAAAATGTTCCCCAGGCATATTGAAATTCGACCTGTGGTCTCAAGAAAACACTCGAAACGAAAGATACGATGAGTGATAGTTCGACCCCGCGCTCAAGGATCACCAAACCTTCGATCCTTCCTGAGGAGCAGCAGCAACCTGATACATCGATAGGCCACCGCGGGATATTGTAAATGCCATATATGCATTCAATCACTTCAAACGATGCTAAGTGAAAGTGAGTGCATAGCGCATCCCCTAGAGATTTATCCTATTTTATTTATATGGAAAATGCACTATTTGCAGAACAAATAAGTACCTGGAAATGCTATGAGGTACTGCTCAATTATCGAATTCAAAGTAGTGTCACGAGTGATATCTGCGGCACTCCAACGACACTGCAAACAGCATCAGTCAGACATGACTACACAAGAAAAACCGCTAACTGAATAAAGTAGAATCACTCATCCGATCAGAAATACAGTAAATGTCGTTCATTACCTTGGGACATTTCGTATTCAGTGAATTCCACTCATAAATACAACCAGCACAAAATTTATGGTTGCAAGGTGACACACTGAAAAAAATCGAGACTGAAGAGGACAATATTTTCTATCGAAAGCATAAAGTCATCAAAAGATCAGAAATCAGAAACATCATACTTCATGGCATTATGCATCACTTCCAAGCAGATGTCACACGCCAGAAGCGACTCATCAAAGAAACACGTGGCTTTCGCAATTTGCTTTGATTCGCGACTTATCTGCGTCGATAGATAGTCCTTTGCATTTCGTTGCTTAATACTCGCTGCTTTCTTTTTCCTTAACTGCGATCGACGTGTCTAAATGAGGTACTTTTAAGACATTAAGTAAGATTTTGACCCTTTCGCTACGTTGTGCAGCGAAAAACATTACATGCGTATCCACGCTATTCGGACGGCTTAAAAAACCTGACGCAGCACTCAATTGAACTTTGGTATTTCTATTAATAAGTTTAGGTTTCAAAGAAACTCCATAACTCGTGATGGGACTTAATTAACGCAAAAATATTACTACAAGATATCACCGGAGCGCTCGCCTCAGCCGCTCTTCGTAGCAGTCCGAACAGCCCGCCAGCCGAGAAACGGATGCCGTAGCGAAAGAGCTGGATTTTGAACGCTCTTCTATAGGTTCCTCTAAGAAGACCTATTGAAATTTCAAGTGCATATTAGACACGAGCTCCTAAGAATAAAACAGAAGAAGTGCGTAATCGAACTGCGACGCATTGCATTGACTTATTTTTGGAGTGTCCCACTAAGAAGAGACATACTGGATCACAGGTCTTCCCGATATACTAGTATGCCATGATAAGACGATTTCCAAAACCGAGTGAAAATAGAAGTCGGAGGATTTTGGGAAGAAACTATGAGAATTCTGTTCGCATGTCCTATGTAGCGCCAATTAAACCCTCCTGAGTCCTTAGCACGACAAGAAGAGATTGTAGCTCTACTGGAACAGCAGGGCTACATCTATAGTTGCTGTTTCCAATTAGATACTGAACGAAAATCAAAATATCCCATTGTGCGCCAACTGTAATTCAAAACTCTCCTATATGTAAAATTTGTATCCCATCACTGGAATTACTTTATGTTACGCATAGAAGTTCGTAAAAGATCAAATCTTTATAGACAGAAACACTGACCGCAACAGGAGCCATCTTCCGAATAGTAACGTGAGCCGTCTAGAAAACCCTGAATGTAGAAAACCTCTGCACAAACATTAACCTTTACGTGAGCGTCGAACGTCGTAAACCAAGCAAATCCGATGAGCAATACACTCGCGAATCAAAATAATACTGTAAAATAGCCAGTCCTATCGGATAAACACCAGTGACTTGGTGTAGAAACAGAGCCATAGTTTGATCACTTTATACATAAACACACAAATACAAAACATCAAACACACAAAACATAGACATTAATACAGAACAACATGAAAGAGAGATACGAAAGAACCCATGTCCCCACATAATAAGGAGATCCGAAAGACAAAAAAAAAAGTGAATTGGAAAATTTGGACGACTGCGATACTTTACAGACATTAAAATAGAACATCAATAAAATATGAAGGGATCTTTCATTGAGAGAAAAAACACCAGGTTATCAGAAAAACACTCAAAAGAGAACAACGATAAATGTCTCAATGGAAATGCAAAAACCACATTCAGAAAGACAGTCTTGTTTTGACATGTTCAACACTTGCCAAACATGTCAAGAGACCATGAGAATCAACAGGCACCGAAGGAATAGTTCACCTGACTTGAGCACAATCTAGTAATCACCTGCAAATAATTATTAATTAACATAAAGAACGAACCACTAGAATTTCTGTTTACCTACTTCGAAGTTCTTTACCGCTGAAATTTTAAGACCGTTTTGTCATATTTCTACTCGCTAATAAAAAAAATCAACATGCAGCTCTCCGCCACGATCGATACCTGATAAAAAAGCCATGTAATCGACCTCATCAAGCACCATTTGAGATGATTGAATGCAGATCTGACCTTTACAATGACTCGCGGTAACCTAACGATGTGTCAAATCAATGCTGCTATTCTCCTGAACAAGCCTGGTACCAATTCGCTAACCGTGAAGATAGAAGGCTTAGTGAACCTTCGGAAGGTGTCGAACCAATGAAGACATATGTGATAGAGAGCACTTCCATCTAGCCACTGTGCCACAAGTGCTCTTACTTCTGATAGTACTTGCGACGATAATATAGCTTTTTGTTTTCTTAGCTTGAGTAGTCACCTCAAGAGAATGGATGGATGCAGAGATAAAACCGAACATCAAAAGGGAAAATCGCCTGTCTCGACAAATCACTACGAGAAAGAATTAGTCGCGCACAATATTTATACAATTTCACCACATCAATGCATATGAACCGAGCTGGCTAGGTCCTGCAAGGATATTCAGCGCTTACTAGAAGTTGGATAAACAAAACCGGAAAAGGAAATCTTCCACAAAAGCATAAGGATGAACTTCTCGGCGCTGACCGCATAGGTATGTGCCATGCGCTTCAATTCATCTATCATCGTTCGAAATGACTGAATATTTATCTGATCTTAACAATGACTTGAGATAGCTTACCAGATCCGTCAAGTCAGTGCTACTATTCTCCCAGACCATTCTTATGCCAATTTCCACACCGCCGGAGGGATTGAAATTTCCACCACTAAGCGCAGGATCGAACCATCGACCAGTGCTGTATTGCACAGCACCTCTAATTACTGAGCAATACGCGCCTATCGCTCATGGGCACAGCGAGTTAAGGCCACTGAAGTGATTGGGAGGTTATCTAACGCTTTGGACATTATGTCTACTACTACGTGATTCGTCAAAGCCTATTATCAGTTGACGAGAAAGTACGTTAAACACGATTTACTGCCACCTTTTACTGATAAGCTTCCTCAGTACTCCACAACAACATGATATACTTTTAATGATAATTCAACCTGCCTACAATAATTGCGGATTTCCCACTGATGGTAAAAACTCGCAAGCAAATTCATGCAGAAATGATGGACGAGATAGCGTATGGCGAGTGGCTGGTGATGCTCGCTGCAGCTCGACGCAGGGTCGATCCTCCACGTTTCCAACATTCTCCGACAAGCAATAACGAGCGCCCTATAGAATGTTCCACCCTGGCCTCCTCAAGATTGCAAGGAAAGCTACTCGACCAGTATTCTACGACGTCGTGCAGAAGATGAATTGCTCGGGCAATCCAGGAGACTAACAGAACGCTGGATATACTGAGACTGGCATAGTGAAAAAAAAAGGAAAAGTGATATGGGTCAAGCAAATTGATTTGCATGCAAATAACTACGTGCGCACGGACGAGATGGCTGTAACATAGCCCCCGAAACGTCATCTGTTTGAAAAATTTTACAGGACAGACAAAATACTGAAAGGAAAATAAAAACAGAGAATCGAAAAAATACCTCGAAGGCCAACACCAAGAAACCTATTTATATGCAACCCGTCCTCACAACTTACCGCGCGGATCTGAGCGCTTCTTGCATCCTCCACAAGATTATCAAACAATTCGGAGTGTTGAGGAAGGGGATCGAAGTGATGCTTTGCTCATTACATTGCTTCTTGATATACAAGCTGATCAGTTACTAAGGGATGATTTGAAGCATTCGACTTCATTAGGCATCGTCAAAGGAAACTTAATGCATATTTGACAAGTTCAATGAGTCGCGGTAGCCTATCGATATATCAAGTCAGCGCTTCCATTCTCCCAAAAGGCTAGTACCAATTCTAATTCGTAGATGGATGGAAGACTTGGTGAAAACCGGGGTGCAGAACTGAACCAGCAAGCACATCCCTGTTGAAGGCACCTCATAACTATGGCACTCACAAACTACACATGCATTTCTACACCAGTAGGATGTTTTGTTATGAGAATTGGTCAGTAAATGTGGTATTACATTCAAAACTATGCGGAAAAGAATCTATACAAGGAACCCACATTTCCAACCGTAATTTCGATATGCGACCCCGATACGAAGATACACGACAGCTCGAAAATCAGGCACCAACATAATCTCGAATTTGTCCGTTTAGCGAAAACCCGCATACAACAGCTTGAAGAGGCAAACTAAAGCAGAAATTAAATTCGTTGTTTTTGTGATGGAGTGTTGTTTCGTCGTTTTTTTTTTCAGCTGTGACTGTACGATACGAGATTGTTATATTTTGGATTTTGCTTTCTTTGAGCCTAAAATGACCGAAACGCCAGCTTTCGTAACTATGCAGTAAAATTACAATCCCCTGTGATGTCACAAAGAAAACAGCAAAATACTATATCACCATCGCTGCCGAAGTGATAGCAAGTTGATTTCGAAAGTTAGTGCAGAAACTTGGATCCACGAATACACATTATAGAAAAGTCAAATAACTTACAAACAAGTAAAAAACAAGGCCATAACATCGATTTTATCCCGTCTTCACTCGATTTTTGAACAACTCGCTTTCTTCCTCCCTGGAAAGTGAAGCTGCTGAGAAAAAGGTTAGCCATGTTATGCCAAATTAGCAATCTTATTTGAGGAATAAAAGACATACGCAAAGAAACCAGATGGGTCAAGAGAAATCTGAGATTTTGTGAATTTCAGTGTACAACTTTTGGCACTTTGGATGAGATTCTTTGTACTCTAAACGCGACTACGCTTTTCCATATGCGCGTTGCTATTTCGCGCACGAATCTTACGTAACACTTCGAACCGAAAGATAAAAAAAAAGTCATCAAGACTGTTACAGTATAGAGTACTAACCAGACACGCTTGAATAATTCATCGATGGTCTTGAGGGTCTTATCACGATACTTCTCCGTCCAGTATCGACGAGTGCCTTTGACGATTACATGACGAATGTTGTCAAGTGTCGAGAAGAAAGAATCTTACGAAGTAAGCTGAGTAATGTAGCCGCCAAAAACATTGGATCTATGATTGTGAAAATAACCATACCATGAAGTGTAAGAGAGGGAAAACCTCTTGGTGCCGTACGCTGCTGGAAAAACGACACGCATTTGTCCAAATTTGTGATTTCTATTTCACTAATTTTGACTGAAACGCTGCGATCAATAACTTTTTTGAAACGGGGCGAAAATTTCATGTGATCCCTGAAATAGCAATCTTTATTGTTCGGTAGTTGACTTCTATATGTTCATTTACCAATGATTTTACAAGATTTTGCTATCAGATTTTTGTCTTAGTTTAGCTGAGATCACGACACCACTGTATTCTTCAAGATCACAGTAATTCCACTCGTAGTCTAAATTGAATCAAATCTTCTAAAAGCTTAGAATAAACCAGCATATCAATGACGTGCTCTCAGCTCGACTTCTATTTGAATAATAAAATACTGATTTAGGTAAGTTTTGGTTCAAGGAGACTCAGAAATCGTCACAGTATTGATTTAGGTGTAGCCAAAATTTCCCACTTAGTGAATATGTTGATTTCTGGGACTAGTGTACACTCAGCTTGGCAGTTAAACGGAAATGGCAAACCACTTCTCTGTTGGAGAAAATCTTTGAAGCATCTTTACAGTTAACAATTTTAACATCCAACACACATTCAGATGTGATCAAGCGATAAAGGCATTGGTTGGGATGATAGAAGCTGACTTCCAAAAATGGTTGTTTACAACAATGAAATTATTAGTGCAGAAAATCAGTTGAAAATCACTCTTCTCTCGGTTTAACCTCCAAGTAGATATTAAACGTGCTATCAAAAAAAAAAAAAAGCAAAAAAGATGGAATAGTATGTTCACGATGGTTTTGCATCAGCGCTGTCAAAAACGTTTGATATCTAACAGATATGAAAATCGAGAAAACTTATCTTGATTAGCTGACGCGAGGTTGGTAATTTAGTCTAGAAATTCGGCTGACGTTTCGGCGACCCGCCTTCTTCAGAGCCTGGGGGTACGTAGTATTAGTCTATTTGAACGATTCGGATGGTCTTATTCATACTTACTTTATCACTTACTTTATTAACTTATATAAATAAGACCATCCGAATCATTTTGAATAGACTAATACTACATACGCCCAGGCTCTGAAGAAGGCTGGTCGCCGAAACGTCAGCCGAATTTCGACGACTATCTTACCGTCAGCTAATCAAGATAAGTTTTCTCGGTTTTTATATAACAATTAATTATGCCGAGGTTTATAGAATGTCGAACTTCTGGATCTGACAGATAGGTTTTGATAGAATCTATAAGAGCGAAAAGATAAGGGATTTACAAATGTATCTATCTGCATTGTTACATAGCGAGATAGCAGACATGTTACGAGCGCATATGGGGCAGTTGTTAGAGATTGCGTAGCGCCAAAGGTCGATGGTTTGATCATGCCCTCAGGGCTCACCAAGCTTTCCATCTATTCATTCACGCACCGCAAATGAAGTTAAAAATTGGAGGCAGTTACATGCCGCATCCCTCAAGAACTGATCAATGTCGAAAGCTTTATCCTTAGAGCTAGTAGACATGTCAAACTATATGGAACGGCATGTAACTGTTCGTACACCATTATTTCTAGAGGACTTTTATGCTGAGCAGAGTACTTTCCTAAGAGTTTCAGAAATCAGTGAAAAGCTTAAACCTCAGCGATTTCGGTAATGTATTTGGTTCCCAAAAAAGCCGTCTTGGTGCGTAGTAGCAGCGAAAATAAAACTATATTCCACACTCGGTTTGCTTCGTTCGTTCGGCTATCCCGTAGACGACTCTTCGTTGAACTTTTAACCGTCATTCCATATTTAAAATTCGGTGGTTTGCGAGCTAATGTTAATTTTTTTGAAAACTTCTCCAAAGAGAGGTGTAAGTGTTGAAAGAAGATCATGTTTAAAACCAAAAGTAGGCAATCCGTCGCTTTAAGTTATAGCAGCAATATGGAAGTAAAAGCTAGTAGTTATAGAACGACAGACAAAGTTTCCTCTACACTCCCAATATGAGAAACCTACAGACTATTCAAATGGAGAAAAAAATCTCTATCTAAATAACGAAAAGCGCCCTTTTGAAGCGGCACTGAAATCGGTGCACGCAGCGTGAATCGAGAGGCATGCGATTTTTGTTATTTATTTAGAAACTACTTCTTGTTTCTCAAAACTTTCAAGTTCCTTTCGAAATTGTGATAGAACATGATTTCCTCTACACGTTTGCATATTTTTGGGGCCTATATTTTTGCGCTGAAGTCGCAATATTTTTACTACTCCATGAAGACTTTCGGAAACCAGATACAGCTAGAATTCCGTGCTTTGAGCTGCCGAACAGATTCAAAACTTTGTTGAAAAGCCATTCACAAAACCAAATCGAGCAGAAAAATCGCACCGAAGGTGAAACGCAATTCTATTTTCGCTGCTACAGCGCATTAAAGATGTTCTCAAATTTAACTTGTTTACCGAAATCGCTGTAACTTCAGCTACTGAATGATTAGGAGAGGTCGACGGTAAAAGTAAAAGAAGCTCTGTCACGAACAGGTTACAAAGTGTGTAACGTTGTAACGTACCTGAATTTATCATTTGAGACCACTACTCCATCAGTCGTAAGTGCCATTTCAAGCATGGCAATGTCGTCGTGGATGTGAGCATCCGTTAGACAAGCCATTCCCATTTCTTCCAGCTTCTGAAAAGATAATTTCCAAAGAAGTTGTTATACGCTGTGAAAACGCCGCTCGCAATAATCCTCAACCAGTTAAGCAGTATTACCTCTCAAATTCTTACACTACAGCTTGATTGGGGATAAAATATCTATCTGAAAAATCACTCGAAAAGCTTGAAATTCCATTTTTGCTAACTCCAAGATCATATGATTTAAAGTTTGATGCTCGAAATGACAGGAGTTCATCTTGATTTAACCAGTTTTTACGCAAGGATGGAGAAGTTAAGGTGATGTTTTACATATCTCAGCTCACTAGTAAAGCCGCATAGGGAAAACAAGTTTTTGCGAAGAACACCTATGATTTTAGCAATTCGTCTTCGAAAAGCAAACCGTTTTGTATTTCACCACGACGAATTACTACCACATTCCATGATAGAGTAGCTTGATCTATTTAGCATAGAAAGAGATGAAAAAATTTTCAATGTTGATCAATTTGGTGAACCCCGGGCACTGGATCGAACGATCGACCACGTATGTGTCGCGGAAGACCTCTAACCACTGCACCACAGGCGTTCTATCTCCTACGATGCGCATTAGAAATCATAAGGTTTCTCCTATTAATTCATTAACAGACACGAGGGTGACATATAAAATATAGTCGGCTATCGCCTTGACGTCTTTGTGTTCTTCAGAGGCGATGACTGAAGCGACTGTCTGCAGTCTCTTGTACTTGCTGTGGTCTTCGCTTCTTCATCTTTCGACTCCAACCTTCGTTCTTCAGTGATTCCTCAAGTGAAGTTCATCATTCAAGCGGTGCTCCAACGTAGAGGACGCGACTCGAGAAACAACGAAAAAGGAAACTGATAACGACCCGAAACGACTGCGGGTAATCGACTCGAATCATCGAATCTGGAGAAGACGAAGACGTCAAAAAGTTAGCCAAATGAAACTTACTCAACAGTTCTGTGGTGATACTAATCATAAAAGGGTAAAGCTCTCGGCGTTGATCAATACCTGAGGGATGCGCCATGCATTCGACTTCAATCTTTGACTTCGTTTGAGGTGATTGAATGCATATCTGGCCTTTACAATGACTCGCGGAGGTCTCCCGCTGAACCGAGTCAGTGCTGCTTATACTCCCAGACAAGTCTGAGACGTGTCTGGTACCAATTTGAAGACCCCTGAGGGATGGACGGCTTGGCGAGGCATGAGCTCTAGATCGCGAACTAAATGATAAGAGCATATATATGGGGAGATTTTCAAAGAATTGTTAGACTCCTCGGCGAATGGTTTAGTGTATCACGTGGTAGTAACCACAGCAGCAATACGCAGCATTGTTTTTCCCTAGTTACGATAAACAACAAAACAATTAACTTGAAGGCCGCTGAAAAGCTGGGAGGTCGTTTGAATATCAGTAAAAATCAAAACTTACATTTATAGCACGCTTGTTCGTTTCAGAACACTTCACACCATACCTCCACGGCATACAGCGGCCACTTCGAAATCTTGTGCTACCAAATGCCTCATCACGACGAGGAGTCGTGATAAACTCACTTTAGAATGACTGAAAAAGGAGGAATAGCAGATTTTTCTTATGTATTCAAGGAAGTACAAAACTACAGAAGTACTACCCAAAAGGTCAAATGAGGCAAAGGAAGACTACACCCATTACTCCCTTCATATATACTAAGCTACTTAGATTTGCATAAAGTAGTAAAACTGTGAACTATAGTCATCAATTGTACAAACTGAGATTTTTTCTGATGCCAAAAACGGCATAACACTCAAAAAGGACTATTTAATTCTCCCTTTTTATGTACTGTATTATCTAAATTTGTACTAAGTAGCAAGATTAAATATAGCAAAAAAAAACTTTGTATTGCTTTTTGAGGCCAAAAGGACATAAGAACCAACCGCCGAAATCTCATTCGTATCTATTGTGCACTATCAGATTTGCGTTTATCAAAAGAGAAAAAAAAACACCAAAGGACTAGAGAACATAATGGTCTTAGTTGATGCTGAAAAGGACATAAAGGACAGAACTCTCGGCGTTGTCAATCTCTCAGGGATGCGCCATGCATTCGTCTCCAATTTTAACTTTGTCTGAGATGACTGAATGCATATCTGGTTTTTACATAGACTTGTGGTGGCCTCTCGCTGTATCGAGTCAGTGCTGCTTATCCTCCCAGACAATTCTGGGACGTGTGGCACCACTTTACCGATCCCAGAGGGATGGATGGCTTGATAAGCCGTGAGCGTGAAATCGAACCATCGACCTAGTGCGCGACGCACAATACCTCTAATTACTGCGCCAGATGCGATCTAAAAAGGACATAGAATCACAAAAAAGACCGTCGAAATCTGCGCTCACACCTATTGCATATTACTATGTTTTTTTACTACCCTTAAAATCCATACATAATAGCGGTTATTCTGGAAAATAGTACTTAACAGCAATTTTATTGACTTAGTAGATTCCAGTAAATTTTATTTATTCTTCTTCACAAAGTGAGTTAAGTTAATGCTATTTGGTGGTTTTTTTTAATGCTCAAAACTAAAGAAAAATAAAAATTATAAGAAGCATTTCATCACGAAGAAGCGCGCGTGTTTGTCCGTCCTTCTTAAAGAAGTTAAGCCGCTCTTATCTAAGAAATTAATATTTATTAGGGCAAGTTGGTCAACTGAGAGATTTAGCCATCGACTGTAGGAAATTTAATGGACCTTGTTGATGCCAAAAGTGCCATAAAACCCAAGGACTGTGCCCTGGTACAATACTACTCAGATTTGTACTAATCAGTAGAACTGAGATATGGCATGGCTTTCATTCGACCGATTTTCAAAGATCTCCTTATAGATTTTCGATATAAGAAGTATGTGGAGATATATATTGAAGTCTTTCAACGAGGTCTCCAAAAAATCAGTCGAATAAAAGGCAATGGTTATATGACAACAGCCGTAAAACGTTGCTAAAAAAAGACGACATAACACGTGATTTTCCGCATAACGAGCACTGTGGCATTTCCCTCTTTGCTTCTCATATACACGCTCAGCGTGGGTCCGCGGAAGTCAACCGCTTAGTATGGAGCGTATGGTTCTGTGGAGACGGGCGAAACTGTCGAAACATACATATATCACTAACATGCAATACCAAACCTCAAAGGGTTTAATAAAAATCTGTTGCGATATATCAGAGGACCAGAAAACTCTGTGATTCCTTTTAACGCCAAAAAGTACCGCCCAAATCGCCATATTGACTGTAATTCCCGGATTTGTATCAATCAAAAAACTCCCAGATCAATCATCTCCCCAGCTGGGTTACCACCTCACCGTGGCTTGGAGCTGTTCCTGGGTGTCGGACCACGATGTACAGCAAGGGATTCAACCGCCCAGCAAGTCCATCCTAGCCGAGAAGGAGTTCGACATTTCCACTCGGAAAGCCGAGTAAACCGGACCAGGAATGAGCGCCGTCTTGGCAGCTTCTAGCACAAGGTGGTAATCTTCCTCTGATCCACAAGAGCCAGCCACTGCTCTAATGTGGTAACGACCTAGGAGGTTCCGGCCAGGCCTACCTCGGGACTCCAGAAAACTTTTTGATGCCAAAAAGAATATGAAACTCCAAAAAATACTGTTCGAATCTCTCTTCGTACTGACTGTGTACTACCATATCTGTTCTAATTAGTTGTATCGTCTAGAGAACTTTATGATTCGTTCGTTGATCACTCACTCGTTTGATTTGCCGTAATGCATGATGTTCGGCCCATCCAGAATGACAAATCGTGGAACATCGTCCGGCGATTCGCGCAAATCGCGCAAATCATCGAGATCTTCAGGTGAGGTGGACATGAAACTTAGGCCTAAATAAAACAGAAGGGTCATAAGAAAGAAGAAGAAAGAAAACGAGAGATTAGAGAGAAATGAAAGAAAAAAGAGGGGCAAGGGAAACAAGAGAGAGAGAGAGAGAGAGAGAAAAGAGATGGAAACAAAAAAGCACATTATGTGAAGGCCATGAGACTGGACAGGACCATAAAGATACTTATCGATCCGAAGAAGAGGTTATTAGATGCTTTGAGCTGATAGGTCTAGTGGTATAGAGGCGCCTGTTTCGTCCTATTGGGACTCATCAGTACCACCCTCCCTCAATCAGTCGAGTCCCTTGAGGCTGAATAATCCTCTATAAAGGAATCGACGCCGATTGAAAAATAGTCACCTTAAGTCGGACGATGGTATTACCTGACGATTGGTGACCGTCAGTCGAGCTTGCGACTTTTAAAATGAAGCAAACCTCTGCTAACTAGCACTCTTTCACAGACCCGCTCAATGCGAAATGATCTGATAAGGATATGACTTGTTTTGGGCCGATAGGTCTAGTACTATATAAACACCTATTTCGCCCTGTTAGGACTTATCAGTAGCACCCTCCCATAATTCCGTCGATCTCCTGAGATCAAATAATCCTCTATAGAGGAATCGACACCGAGTATAATATCATCCCAAGTCAGGTGATGTCCTTACCTGACATTGTGGTGACCAGCAGTCGAATACGTAGCTGTTTTAATGACTCAAACCCTCTTCTATCGACTGCTTTTTATAGACATTACAACAGCTACGTACTCGACTGCCGGTCACCACATTGTCAGGTCACTACATGACCTAACTTGGGGTGATTTTTTACTCGGGTTCGATTCCTTCATAGAGGATTACTCGACCTCAGGGGATCGGCTGAACGAGGCAGGGTTGTACTGATGAGTCCCAATAGGACGAAACAGGCGCCTTTATACCACTAGGCCAGACCTATCAGCTCAAAACAAGTTATATCCTCATCAAAGAAGCGGGCCAAAATCGAAAGCTTATAGATTCGTTGACGAATAGTTCAGGAAGGTGCTGTGCTCCGACCACAGAAATCAGAGTCCAATAATCAATCCGAAATCATCTTATTTGACTGCCTATTGCGGTGTTATGATGTTTCTATAAACCCAATGATGTGGGGTGGTGTGCAAAAACGTTTGCGTCAGCCGGGAATCGAACCCAGACCTTACTCTTTCCAGGAGTATGAGCTAAACCGTTGCTAATCAGAGTTTTATTCATTCACAGAAGCTACAAATCGAGATTGAAGAGAATCTGGGACCACTTTTACAAGCAAAAATTACTGATTTTCTATATAAATTATTGATTTTATGAGCTCATCAGAGAACGAAGTAGGTCATGAAGAACCTAAAGTAATCAAGAAAAACACGAGAAAAAACCTCCCCCCAGAAATCCCGGCGGAGTCGACTTGACCGACCTGAGCTTGTAAAATTTCTAAATGAAAAAAAAAGTTTATAGGGATGGGAATCGCGTACGCGTTGACTATGGAGCGCGTCGGAGTGGCAACGGGTCAGACAATTTTCACTCTCTAAGGACTTTCGCGACTTTTTCTTTTTTTTCTTCTAGGCTTTTGCTAACATTTATTTGCTATTTGTTGTTGTCATTGGCGATTTGCTGCGGATTGGAATAAAAATCCGAGAAAGCTTGGGAAATTTTCTAAGAATTTTTGCTACAGTATCCAAGGAAAACCCTAGGGATTTAAGCGATTGACTTCCGCGGACCCACGAAGGGCGCGTCCACCAGCGTGGGAGCGACTCCAGCTCCTCTTTCCCGATGTCGCCGTCTACAGTACCACGTTGCAAGACCCGTAGCTAAATTTTAGACCAATTAGCGTATTCGGATCAAGCGGTATGGTTCCTACCTTGCTGCGTTACGTCAGATCTCCCTCAGCTACTGTAGCGTCGACGTCTCTCTTGTGGAAAAGGGGGTGACGACAGGCATAAATGCGTGCACATACATGCAGATGCCTCCTTCTGCCACTGCCGCGCAAGCGACGGCGCGACGCCGCCTGCCTATCAACGCTGGTTCTCAAAGCGTTAAAGAACTTTTTGCTACGACATCCAATCGGAAAGAGCATGTGATGCAATGGCTAGAGGTGCTCTGCGTTGCACACGAAGTGAGTGGTTCAATCTCTCCTAATAGCTCACCAAGCCATTCATCCCTCTGGGGTCGGTAATTTTGTGTCAGACTGGTACCATACTTGTTTGGAAGGATAAGCAGCACTGACTCAGTACAGCGGGAGGCCACCGCGGGTCATTGTAAAGGCCAGATATGTATGCAATCACCTCAAACGAAGTTTAAATTGAAGTAGAATCCATGGCGCATCCCCCAGCGATTGATCAACGCCGAGAGCATTATCCTTAATCTTTTAATTGTTCAGAGAAAACCATAGAGAACCTTCTACAACAGTAATTAAGAAGAATCTTTGTAAATTCAGGAAATCTCAAAGAATCTTTGCTATTGCAGTCAAGAAAACCGTGGAATATCTAAAAAACCTAGAGAACTTTTGCTACTGTATATAAATGGGAGCATCATAGAAAACTTAGAACCTTAAAGACCCTTTTGCTAAAGTATTCTAAGAAAACCACTGAGAACCCTTTACTACAGCATTTTAAAGAAATCTTAGAAAATTAGGGAACCTCAAAGAATCTTTTGCTACAGTAATCCATAGTGAATCTTCTACTACAGTAATCAGTAATAATCGTAGGAGACTTAAGGAATGGCGAAGAATATCCGCTACAGTTTACAAGGAAAATCTCAAAAAACTTAGAAAACTCAGAGAACCTTTTGCTACAATGTTCTTAGAAAATAAGAAAATATCCGGCCATTTCTAGAAATCTATTAGAGCTGCTACCCTAAAAACAGTCTCATACCTATTTCTCTCACTATATCCACTTTCTGCCAACGTATGTGACGCAGTGGTTAGAGATGATCTGCGTCGCACATGAGTATTAATGGTTCGATCTCGCGCTCATGGCTCACCAAGCCATCCAGCCCTCCGGGGTCGGTAGATTGGTAGATAAGAGGCACTGACTCGGTACGGCGGAAGGTCAGCACGAGTCATCTAAAGCCCAGAAATGCGTCTCGTCACCTTAAACGGAGTTAAAATTGAAGCGGAATATACGGCGCATCCCTCAGGGATTGATCAACGCTGAGAGCTTTATCCTTTTGCATTCTTTAAAGCGACTCTTTATAATGTGGCTATAATTGCGATTATAACTAAGCGATTGGAAAGTCGCGGGTAACATCAAGTCAATTCGGTTCTACCGTTCTGTACTATTGCATTGCCACGGATCTGGATATTCTTCAGTTCTCCAGAATCGTGTGAGGATCTGCATCTAGTTCTCTGTCGCTCGTCGACTAACTGAACAACAACCGATTCAACGGAAATCGGGGAGGTGTTCGGACGACTGCTGAGGAACATTTTCCGCCACTCCTCCACTGGCTCGACGTTTCCACTGCTTTACAGCGTTCAAGAAGTTCCCATTGAAGGGAGTGAAGGAGCAGAAAACTGTTCAGGATAATTATTGTTCAATCTTTCTGCTATCTGTTGCAAGAAGCTCTTTGTTCGAATCGTCGACAAGACTGATAGAATTGCGGACTAGCGGCCGACTTCACGAATCCGTTTTATAAGAAAAACATTCAATTCAGTTGCGAATAAGAGCGATAGTTGGAGCATCTCCGAGAGAGTTAAAGCACCTTCTCTCTAAGCTTAAAGCAATCGTGAATTTTAGAATACTTCCATAGCCACGATCTTACAATTCTACAAGGATTAGCAGCGAAGTAACTTACTCAAATTGAGAAGAACTTTTGCGAAAAGGCAAAAAACCGCCTTAGTATACCCGTTCTTACGACTGCAAAGATTCCTTCCACTCCATTCCTAGTCTTCGGGAATTGGACGCTTTGTAAGCCCCTGTAAGCCATAATCAGTCAATATGTAAGCATCCCATACCAAGACAGATAAGTAAGGCAATATGGATGCTCAAAGGACATAAGGATCTGTTACATACTCCGCAAGAAATTACAGAACCGACTAGTGCAGTATTTTGGTCACCTAAGGACATTATATTATACGTCACGTATTAACGATAACCAGTAGACGAGACCCATCATTACCAAACACCATGGAGTCATAAACGCATAGAGCATCCGCATCCGAGATTGGAACCCGCCGGGGATTTTCATTGAATGTGGTCTTATAGTAATCACGACAGACACCACGCTTGCATTTACGGAACTTCACCAATTTCACAGAAATAGTCACTTCTTTAATGAAAAAGCCACTCCATTTTACCCCGAGCTCGACTGTTGGTTACTGCAAAGTCTGGGGATTTGTTACCTGACTTGCTGTGATTTGTTACTGGGAGACGGTTCCTTTGTAAGTTGGGGTGTATCCCTGGGGATAGGCTAAGCCGAAAGGCACTGTGCTGCCGATGAGCCAGCGGGCGAAGTGGACCCATTTGGTGCTGCATGGGTGCTTTACCGGACCTCACAAAAGGCTCAAAACATGATATGTGATTATCAGACTTCTCAAGATTTTCGTGGAATCGTACTCTATGGAAGCAATTACAAACACTCCTATGAGTAAATAGTGAATAGCACGATGAATTAAATTTGTCGTTATTTCCACATATATGTCGTCTAAGCTCGTTTCCTACCCCACAATCATTAACCACCGTTGAATCACAGTTGGAGATGTCTGAAGACGATATTCAACAATTCAACACCCTGCACCAATGGAAGATGAAAAAGCAAACATAAATTCAAATCATTATGGAAGAACGGGTTTCACAAGTCGAGTTTCTATCTAAGTAACACTTTGGCAAGCACTTTTTTTGTTACATGCTTGCCACCTGAGTTTCGTGACTCTTAAGAAAAACCAGCTTTCCGTAATTTTATATTACTTGGAAGAGTCTGCGCTGCCACAATGATACCAAGACAATCAAAGTTTTTATTGTGAACTTTTTTACATATTTAAATATACGAACTGAGTCGGATAGACAGGTCCACGTCAAATCAGAAGATCTCGTAGTTAAAAAGATTCAAAATAATAAATAGTTACAAATGACATAAACAACTAGGGCTAAGTTCCTTAACACTACTACTTAGCACCAACACGGAAGTATCCTAAGCTTACAATATACACGGAATTACGTAGGTTTTGATAAATTAAAGGAACATTCATCGGACACTGAGTTGTTCTTAAGTGTCAGCCGATTTATATGACAAAATGGAGATTTACCGGCTCTGTAGTAATAAATTCACCAAATTTCATGAGAATACTGTTTGAAAGTGTCGGAGCGAGTAAATCGTTGAAAGATGTAAGAATGAGTAACAACTATAACAACAAAGCTCAAATATCCCGTTAGAAGAGAATCAAACAAGAATTCAAGAAAACCCATAAACATCGGGATAGGAAGTATCAGGGTCTTGGAGTACTCGGAGAAGATTGTTGTGTGATGACGTCAGTGACGTCAGTTTCCACTTCTGATGCGTCGTTGAAATCCGATTGCGATAACTCATTGTCAGCATCCGATTCTGTAAAAAGAATTTCTTCACTTTATAAGCTTTGTTAGTTGTTTATAAGCGCTAAGCGCTCACGTTGCTATGTCATGAGTTGTACTATTGTACTGTAATGTGGCAGGAAAAAAGTGTAGCAAAAGTCGTCAAATTTTACAATCAACGATGAATAAGACGGAAACTGAAACCAACGATCGAGGAAGTCAATGTCCTCAAAAACATCTTCGCTGTGATCATAAGTGCTCAAGGAATGTCGCTTGACAGGACGAACAGTTGGTATCTTTGACAGAGCTGCTGCCAAATCGGTAAACGACGTCGAACGTTCTAACGGAGGTAGACGCTAAAGTCATACAAAGTAAATTTACACATAAGGCAATATATAGATTATTTCCTAATATGGATGTTTATCGCTTGATGGACACGGCCTCATTTTTCTTCTAGCACCTATATGCAACTTCGCAGATATTTCTATAGGAATACTTTGATATTAACA
Organism: Parelaphostrongylus tenuis; assembly: GCA_019055375.1. Classification (NCBI taxonomy): domain Eukaryota; kingdom Metazoa; phylum Nematoda; class Chromadorea; order Rhabditida; family Metastrongylidae; genus Parelaphostrongylus; species Parelaphostrongylus tenuis. The sequence goes on along the minus strand of JAHQIW010006928.1, from coordinate 80,061 downwards.
TACTTTATGTTTGCTAACTTGACGTTGTAGGAGATTACGTGAAGTATCACCAACTAGCAATGAATTGAATAATTCTGATTCCATGAATGCCTCGATTTTCCTCCTACCATACTCATAACCTATTGCCTGTAAAGATATGTAAGAATATGTGGTAGTTATGACAATATCTAAGGAATTTTTCAAGAGAAACACATTCCGGAGACAAAAAACTAATTTTAGGCTGTGCTCTCACAAAACTCACCAATATCTCATCAAACCTGTTGAAGTCAAGAGTTTTGAAAGGGTCTATTGGTGGTCGAAAGTAGCTGCAGTACGGCGCTTTCTTTACAATCTCCAGCTGGCGAACACAAGATACATAAGCCAATCGTGTCTATTAAAAGAATGCTATTTTGGAAGAATCATTAGCACAGCATTTAAGTTTCCAGATTGTTGATCACCTGAATCTCTTCCATATTTAGAATTCGCACTGGTTTAGCCCACGGATTTAGGCGATTCACTAACACCCATGTGCCACTTAAACAGTCGCCGTAATTATATAGATCTGTTTCCTCGGAAGAACCAACATCGACAGCTATTACGCATTTCGCACCCATTGATCTGTATACATCAAGGTAGAGAAATAAACAACTGAAGGCCGTTGAGAGGAAGGATGAGCTCACTATAATGGTACCTCATTACGTCTGCAGGTAAGTTATTAACGTATCCACCGTCAAGAAGTAAGTGTCCATCGACTGGATCACACATTGGGGGCAAATAACCCGCGAGTGACATCGACGCCCGGCAGTAAGCCCATAATGGTCCGCTACGATGGACACGCATTTCAGACGTTCTAGAGAAATAATTATTATAAGTAAACACAACAAATTTGAAGCTCCAAAGAAAACCCTCTGTTATCTACTACCTCAGGCGGGGGTCCGAAAAAGCAAGAAATTAACTTCAATGCCGACTTGCCGCCTTCACAAACAGTATCAATCACAAGACTTGATGAGTTCAACAAAAGAAAGTACACGTAAAAACCAACGTGATATCAGTGCTGATGCAAAAGTATGGAATCCAGAGATTTTCAATCTCATTCTCTTCGAATAAGTCCTGCAGTGACTTATTCATCTGGGCGCCAGTGAACATAGCAGAATGGGCGTATGTGAGATCAAGCATTTTTCGCCAAAGACTTGTCATCCACTGAATCAAGAAAAAAATTGTTGAAAACAAATCGTTTAAACACTTGGGAGCAATAGTTACTGATTTTTCGGATAACTTACAGAATCCAAAATTCGATACATTCTTATTCAACTCACACTGAACCATCTCTTTGTCCGTTCCTCCACTTTTGCATCAGGAGTGCCAGCGTAGACTGCACCCACTAAAGCTCCAATAGAGGTGCCACCAATGATGTCAACAGGAATACCCTTCTCTCTGAGAGCATGTAAAACTCCAACATGAGCAGCTCCTCTGTAAAATCATAGATATTAAGAACAGCTGTACCAATCAGATGACATTCCCTCTAGTCAAATACTTATGCCTTATTGAGACTATAGGGTATTCCTGAATAACTAGATGTAATGTACAACATGTGTCTATCTCAACAGAGCCTCATGAGCTGAGAAAAGTTTGGGAACCTCTTCCGTAAACACAGTTCAAAATGGACCTGCGACACGACTTTGCTGAGCTTTTTGCAATGACCTTACTCGCCCAGCGCAGTAAAAAACGCTTTATGGAGAAAATGATCCTATGTAGGCTCTGTGCGCATATGAATAGATACAAGATACTGGCATAAGTATAGATGAGTAGATACTAGATACGGGGATAACACTGTACGTTCAGGTTCCGAAGAAGGCGGTGCCGCCGAAACGTCAGCGAGCTATCCGTACAGCGATATATTATCAACAATCAACAACGACAACACCAACATGGTCTACCAACCTCGCGCCAGCTAAAAGATCTAAGTTTTCATATTTAATTGAGTAGATACTGTTGCCCGTCACGCTGATGGACAATTAACATGATCGCAGATGACAGATGAATTCCATGCATGCTATTAGGTTGTTCCGTTGGCTTTTTTTCAAGGCAGTAGCTCTATTGCTCACTTCAGGAAAGCGAACGAAAGGTGAAAGATAATCTAGACCAGATCAGGTAGCTTTTGAAGGGCAGAATTCAAAGGACTATCCATCATAGTGTAAGAAGGACTATCCATCATAGTGTAATCATAGGTAAGAACATTAAGTGCACATACCCGTTAGGAAGTGTTGAAAAACCAAGACGCCTTTCTTGGAACTTATCGAATTAGTGACAAGTGAGCTGATTGTTATACATATGATTAGTCCTTTCCCTACTAAGCACATACAGTGGCCCGGAATACAAACAATATCTTGGCAGTCAAAGTTCAACATAAATAGAGCAACCAAAAACACGCATCATAACACTAGATAGTGCAATTTCAAGAAAATTTAACCTCCTAACAGCCACAAATGTTAATACTGCCAAACAGATACCTTGCACCTCCACCACCTAGAACAAGACCAATTGCATTTCCAGTGAGGATACGAGCAACTCTTGCAAAATCCGATTGAAAGTCCACAGTCCAGAACACATTTTTCTCATAGTATTCCACTACTTCGCTTTCACTGACCTGTACTCAAAAACATAAAAGTTGTTTTAAAAATGGTGTATCAGCATTGGACAAACCTTTTCCGGAGATTTTCGTGTCTTTTTCGAAGACCATTGGAACATTCGTTTTGGGGCACGAATATGATGATGACCTGTTTGAAAAATGGAATTGATCTGTGGGAACAATCGTGAACTATTTCAAACAAGATCAAGTAAGAAACATGAAACCTTCAATGACTACCTGAATAGTATGTGTCCTTGAGCCACACATGTGTACCAAAGGGAGACAACGTATCCTCTGGCCAAAGTAAAACTAGTTCTTTAGTTGTACGAGCTCCATCCTGATTGGTACTTAAGAGTTCCCGCACCTATATTATGTCATTTATGAGGGATTATCCAATTACTTTCTGCAATTCTTTTCGCTATTACTTGCAGCTTGAAAAGGAACTCATAAGCAAAAGCAACGCAAAAACAATCACTTTTACTAAATCAAGAAAAAAAGAATACACATACCAATGTTTGACTATGATGCTTCTTATTTCCCATTGCAACTACAAGGATAGCGTCAGCTTGCCGCAAACATCTGAACAATATATCATAGCAAGGCGAACATAATAAGGTGAAGTAGAGGTTTGACAACTTGGTTCTATTATTTCAACATGACACTTCAGTACACTATAAGTTACACAAAATCGTAAAAACAAGAGCACCTATTCAATGAAAAATCTCAACGAATATCTAATCAAATTAACTCTTGTGATCAACTAGCTTGATAGACACAAGAACTTCAACCTAGCGCTCCCGATTTTCAAGAAAACGTTTTCTCATGGTATTAATGAACAGACGTGTGAGATCATATGGAATTCATTCATTCCTTTACCGCGCATGTCTGTGATTCCTTATGAATCACAGAATGTGCAAAACGTTAGAAAGATAGATAAGTCGTTAACGAAAAGGTAGATTTACGAGAAAAAGAAGGGGGTGGACTGCATGAAAATGTAAGCCGGACGGCCACTCAAACGATAGACAGAGGTACTTATTTCCAACATCGCCATCTGCATCAACAAGTAAAAAAATTTTTTTAGAACTACGAAGTGTCTGAGACCTCACCAGTCCGAACAGGTCACCCAGAGACCACATTGCGGTAAAAATAGCAATGGAGTATATATGTGAGAGCCTCAAAAATGTTGAAAATGGACCATCTATCTTTCCAGAATTGTAAGACGTAATGCTTTCCCTTACAGCACAACTGATTACGAATCACATGTAAGCAACGAAAACTGTAAACCCTTCTGTATTTTGACCAATAACTTCAATTCGCCTCATCCGGTTAGCATACGCTCCCGAAAAGAGTGAAATCTGAAATCGTATCCCGGCTGACGCGAATGTTTTTGCACAGCACTCCACATTATTGGGTATACTGTAACATCATACCATCAAGTGGCGGTCAAATAAAAAGAATTCTAACTTTAATTCGATTAGTAGGTAAATCGAATAAGGACGATTCCGCTGTTTTTCAACTGCGGCGGCTCATGAATCATATCATCCGTATCACCAGTCGCTCCGTCGATCGAAAGACTACAGTGGTCACCCGTAAAACCTTCATTTTTTTATCGTGTGCAATGGTAGGGCAGCGAGTCTTCCCGCTCATTCGGAATTCGTTGAGCACAATATCTTTTTTTTAAAGCTTTCCACGATAAAATCCCATCAAGTCGCTGTGGCTTTCTGTGGTGCGCTTGACTTGCTTAGAAATCAGATCGCTAGCGGGCCTCGTTCTACGATTGTCGCTGAAATGTTTCATGTTTCCGGCCGACTCTTTGTACGAAAGGCTGGCGTGTAGAATGATGTCCTTGATTTCTGATCGTTAAATGTAGCTCGAACTTCAAAGGCTTTCACACATTTGTAAGGTGAGGGGTACTCCTGGCATCGACCTTGCGACTGCTCGTTCAATAACGCCCAGCGATTTTTCACTCTGCTTACGTTGCCGCCACTAGATTCATGACGCAAATCTTAAGGCAGCGAAAATCGTTGAGTTAGAAGAGGTGAACACGGAGTCGAATGCTTTTTATTTTTTTTTACTACATTCCAAATTCTCTCAAATGCTCCTAAAACCGTTTGCTTCCTTCTGCTCGGCTCAGGAGCTAGGTTGTTCATTCTTTCCGGTCCGACGAAAACATATGTAACCAGCGCATTTGCAAAAAATCATTGTCGTCAGTGTGACGATCATCATAACCATTCTGTTATCCATGAAAGACTTTCATTAAATTTTGTTAGCGACCATCCATACAAGCTGTAGAGATCGGCCGACATTCATTTCGCCTAGTCGCTGCTAGGTGTTACAAAAACAATGCCACCGTGAACGAAGTTAACACAGTTGTTGAGCGCCAATTTTCACCTTTATGTTGTCACATTCTAACATTCGCATGACCTCTGAGGGCGGCAATGAATAATTTTTAGGATATAGTGACGCCTTGTCGGACAACTCTTCTTACACCGATAATGATATTTTGATTTGAAATCTTCGTACAGTTCGAAAAATGCTTAACTACTGATTGAGACTGCCCTAGTTGTTCAGAGCTTCTGTGACTGCTTCTATTTCGGCTTAATCAAAAGCTCTCCTCAAATCATGGGAGTAGGTCAGAGAGGTGATCATGTGGATGGGTCTATAGTGCTAAGCCCTTTTCAAAACCCTCCTTGTTCGTATGGCTGTCCTGTCAGTGTTCTAGAAATCAGTTTAGAATGACTCGACCGAAGAGGTTATAGACGATAGAAAGCAAATTAATTGACGATAACTGTCTATGTTGTGAAAGTCGCTCTTTTTGAAGGATAACGCGGATGTGAAGATTCCCTTTGACTAGAAATTTGCAATTTCACACGTATAAAGTGAAGAGCCGACCGAGTGTATTGATGACAATGTATTCCGGTAGTATCCTGTGTGGAGGAGGTGTTGCACTATCATTTACTGACAAAACAATGTATTGAATTTTGGAAGGGAGAACTGTGGAAAATTCGTCCTCCAATAGAATTATATGACGGTAAGAGGACATGACTTTTGAAAAGACCCGAGTAGTAATTGTAGATGATTTTCTCAACTAGCGGAGTGCAAACACCTAGGTTCTGCAAGTGGCAAAGCCTTGGTGGGTTTCGCGATCGCTCTTCTCAACTTCTGCAGCTTCGGCCTTGACTGCTGCTCTTCTCTTTGGAATCTTCTTTTATCGCTTTTCCGCAACGTTTTACAAATCAACTATGAGGTTCAAATTGCCTGCGCTTCATGCATTTCCACGTTGACGTCTCATTTCCAGTGTTTGTAGACACAAGCGTCTATTAGTGACTTCAAAACTTCCATAGCGCTAACGTGAAGATGAGTCAGTCGTATTCTCTTTCGATGTTGTTAACGACGCAAACTTCCCGAGAGCCAACCAATAATTCGAATACATACCAATTTTTAGTGGTTCCTGAATTTCGTTGTTCAAATCTAGCGCCTTTCTCTCCTTTCGACGAAAAATGGAACGCTGCGCGAAAGAGGCGATGATATGATCCCGTTGAAATTTAGGAACAACAGTGAAATCGGTTAGGCAGGAACTTCGATCTACTAAGATGTGGTCGAATTAATTTTGATAGTTTCCTTAGGAAGATTTCCATGTTCAACGCTGAGAGTGGGGCGTTCGGAGCTGTGAACCATCACGGTAGGAAGTGACATTCTTCAGGAGTTCTTCCAAGTCCAAATTTGGCAAAATCTCCAATGATGACTTTGAGAAAGGCATGGTCCTTCTGAAAAACGTGTTAAAATCATATAAAAAAATTCGAGTTCGTCATCATCATAGCTCGGTGCTGATTCATAAACATCGAGGATACTCAAAACTAGCATTGATCTACATCGCTTCACCCAGAGTCGTCTGGTTCGATCTATGTTGTTCAGAGGAATCGGTTTCCATGGTCAAAATTGTTTCGACGAGAATGCCGACGCCTTCGACACCTCTACTATAGCAACGTGCCATGAAAAATTTTCTCAACGGTATCACAGACAGCACGAAATGAGGGCCTCTTCCCACCTCAACCAGGTCGATCCCTATTGCTCTTGCATTATTAGGTCCTCTTCAAAAGATTCGCGCATGCAAGTGCACATGCGGGTACACATAGTCACATTGGTCCGCTGCATTTAAGCAGTTTAGTTTGGCTATGGAATTTTGAGAGTCTCTTTATACTCGTCTTTTCCGACGCTGCTATGATCGAGCGCTCTTTCGGATTAAGAGAATGAGGCTTTTTTTTATTAGTGATTCAGCTTTGTATACCCATGCTATGCCTACAACATGCTGAGCTCTGGACGTGGAGGCTGGATACAAGTGGGTAGCCTGCCAAAATCGCCCGGCGAGACGGGGAGGAGCCCATCCATTAAAGGCTACTTCTTCCTGCCTCTCATAAGCTTTTCAGATGCTTGCATGCAGTCCTTCGGCCAATCTGGCTCGTAGAAAAATGGTATATGAAATTTGTGGTGCGAAAACAAACAGTCCATTCTTTGCACCTACCTGCGCCTCTGAGAACCATGAGGTCGCTCTTTACTCGCCTTTTATTCGCGTATTCAGTACCTGAGCATGTACCATGTGCCCTCATAACTAACCGAGTAGCTATCTCAATGAAGCACGTCCGTGGCATGAAGCGTATGGCACATGTAATTGATATATACTCTGTGAAGTGGAGAGCGACGCATATTTCTGAAGCTGTTTTCAGTTTGGGTTTTATAATTTGCCTAGCAGTTAATTTTGCGCCATGCATGTGATCTGTTATGGGCACTTCTATAGTGCAATGCACGGGTTTTGGCCTCGCAGTCTCGTTAGCTTCACGGTGCCTTTTTGTTCAATCAGTTTCTCGGGGATCTGTCCCAATATAGGGGAGTCGACGACGAACGTTCTACACACGCCGATAAGTGATAAAATCACCGAACGGACACTGTTTTACACTCGATTGCTCTTGGCTGATAATCGTGAAATCCCGTACAGTTTGTTTCGAGTGTTTCCTGATATCATGCTCAAATTTCACTATGCCTGATAGTTATTATTACTAAAGATATTGATATATTGTTGAGAGAATTGAGTGGTGAGCAAAAACGTTCAGTTCCCGCCTGGGCGCCGTGTTTTGGCTCACCACTCAATTTTTTTGAAGAATAAAGAATGGATGATAAACACTGCAAAAAAATGCAGTAAAATACTTGAAATTTCGAATGCAAAGATACACATTTAATTACACTCGAAACGAAAGGCTTTAAAGCTACAATTTATGCTTATATGAGTTGCGAATATGAATGAAGTCATTGTGAAATACCATGGAAATGACAGAACCTGGCGTTGCACATCATAGCATCGACGACACTTTACATAGAGAAAGGAGAGACATTAGAGAGTTTTCATCGCGTTTGCAACGATAGATTGAGATACTGTCTTGCTAGCATTGAAAATTTTGCAAAAAGGATGCAAGGGTCGGTCATCTCAATCATCCGGTTAAAAAATCTCCCTGACTGTCGTGATTGCCAGGTTGAAAAATCCTATGGAAGTGACAAATGGAGCATTTTGTATCCTGCTCGAGCACCTGTTGCGAGGTAGCGAAAGTACCACGACGTCCATTACTTCAGGATTCTGCTATTTTCGCTTCAATAACAATTGCGGTATTTTTCAAAGAACTCGCTCACGAGATAGCCTCGATATCACTTCAAACTCAGGCTGCATGGCCTAATCCACTCATCCTACTCCATATTCGCGTCGACGAGGATTTAGATGCATGCGTCAATTTGGAAATGAAGTTCGCGGCGCACAGCAATTTCTATCAGTCGATTAAAAACCACGAAAATCTAGAGATCATTGCCAAGAAAATGATGTGTCACTTTGCAACGACAGGATTCTGATTTCGATCACTGAACAGGTTTCTTTCTTTTTCAGCCAATATAACTCGTAGAAAACGACCAGAAAACAGAAATTTCGTAGAACATGACATGTTAGTGCTTTTCAGTACACGAGTGATGTTTGCATATGCTCCATATGCGTTGAAAACTTCAAAAATATAAAATTTGTCCCGAACAGAAACACTGTTTGTTTCTTCGTTGTTTAGATTGATACGACCAGTTTTCACAAATTTTTTGCGGATCCCAGCACTCTTTCATTCATCGATTTTCTCGCATTCCTCCTCTACAGTGGTTTTCAAACATTTCACATCTTGTTTCGATTGCTCCTTGAGGATTAGGTCTTCTTTATGGATGTTGTAGGATAGTGGTCAGGCTGATTCTTTTGAAACCTCAAAGGTAAGCGGACTAAAGCATTATCACGCTTTCGTTGATTGACTGCAAGAGAATTGTGGGAGAGGGAAAAAATCCAGTGCATTACTTCTGAAATCGCTGATGCACTGCATTACTGACTACTGTGCGTACAAAGCATACATAATGGATTAATTAGAAAATTTGAAGTGAAGGAGAAAGGCTTGTTTGGACGACATTCGACACATGCGTGGCAGAGAGGCTATCTATCTAATATAAAATTGACCGTAGGCAAAATTAGAAACAAGCTGCAACTCAATCATAACGCATCGCTTCATAGATGCGTTAAAGACGAAATGACTTGTATTCACGCATTCGATTAGCAAGAAAATGTAGACAAACGCTACACATCCGAGTTAGCATTTTAGAGTAAGTAACCAAAAACATTTTCAATTTTTTCTTTGGATCGGGCAATGATTTACGCCCAATGCATAGATCATAGAGTTTGATACAATAATCGACATATCTCGAAAATTCTTCTCGCACCTTCTCGTCCAGTTAGTCGCTGTGTAGTCACATTCGTAAATAACAAGTGTAGAAGTGTCCTCTTGCACATTCAACCAATGCATTAAACGAAAGTCAACCTGCCTGAAGAAAAATTCATTCTCAAGAATTCGCAAAAAATATAGAATTGCAATAGAACAATTTTTACTTTTGTTAACGATTTTTACTTCACAAATATTGACTGACGATCATGTAGTGATATAGCAGTGAGAGATGCTACGCAGTACAGAAGCACTCTCCAGTTTGCATGCGCACCCTAGATCAGTCAAGCTCTCTATAAGGGGTTGTCAGCTAAATGTCTGATTATTCTGGGGTGATAAAAAGCATTGACTTGATAGATCGGTAAACCCACAATTTACTGTTCAAGCCAAGTATGCATTAATTCGATTTACACAACTACGATGCTTGATGAAGTCTCCTAGGCATCACCACAGAAAAGAAGTCATTTGTTCAATCCTAGAAAATTACTTATACTACGATACTTTTGTCACCACTTATCTCTCTTGACTTTTTTTGACTTCCATTCAATTTTTCAATGTGAGTCGAAGTGATATTCGCTTTCTTTCTGGTATTAGTAGAAGAACAGACGTATACTCTAGAACTTGTTAAGAACAGTGCAAAGATATGTAACAGATTTCATCGACAAGTAAGGAAATCGCCGTGAAAAATCCGATCCAAAACTTTTCCACGACAAACTGCCTGGAATCAAGGATAAATATCAGGAATACGCACTGAACGACTTTCTATCAACTCAGATTGTCGCAGGGAGCCATGAAAATTGATAATGGATTTCCATGGATACCACTTCATCAATGTTGAAGTAAAAGGAGAAAGCATAGAAATGTTAGGCGTTATTTCCAAGGAAGCACTCTACATCAACTCCAGTGAGCTTCGTATGGGCGATGGTGCACATTTGCCCTTAATGCTGATGCCAACCAACAGCATATCAAGCAAATCAAAAATGGTCTACTTTATGATTTAGATGAAACTATAAGGTTTGAGAATGAACTTTATTCGGCTGATGATACGATGTAATAGTCTTCATCACATATGATGATTCGAGTCGATTGTTCACAATCATTTGCCTCATTGTAGATCTCCGTCTTCGTTGTTGTTCGAGGTAATTATTCTCATTGAAGCACTGCAGAAGAAAGGTCCCTTGACTCAGTTTTACAAGACAGGTTTATTACTGCATTACCAACCGATGAGAGATGGAGAGCTGTCATACCTTTCTCCTGCAAGAGAACCTAAACAGCTTACATAATTGGAAGAAATCTCTAACCATTGTAGTTTAGGCGTCTCTATGTTGGATATGTTGATAGAAATGTGTGAGACTCTAGATACTCACCACATTAGGATTGAGCTGTTATACAAAGCCTCATAAGTGAAAGGCTATAACAACAGAAATAACTAGAACGCTCATCTTGCAAATGAGACGCTTCATGCTGCGTAAACTAATGCTTTGGATAACCTAATGTAAACTTATACAAACTCAAAAGAGCCAGGCCATGAAATCAAGAAATAATGATTATGAAGATTTTTGTAAAAACCGAAGGCTAATCATTTGAATGGCTCCCCTATAATTTACGACACTCAGCATCTCTATTTCCATGGCTGATGAGTAATATACAGATCTTCAAACCTCAAGCGGGGGCGAACTCGCTAAGTATTCATAGCAAGGGCGCGCACTACCACCACATTCCCCGGCTGTAGCTCTGCTGCGAGTCTCTTCGCGATATAAGGTATCAAAGCTGCCAACCAACCGACCGTCACCAGGATTCCTCTGGTAAGCAGCGTTCTCAGTATAGGTTAAAACGGATTCAATTATCGCCTATGGTTCAAAATTTGCGAATCGCTCAGTCTCCTAGGTATATGGATATGGCATCATAACACTGCTGTAGAAACGGTGAAATGAAAAAAAAAACTCTGTATTTCCTCATCTATTATAGCTCTTTGAGTAATGTCTACCTCAAAATCAACTGTGACTGCTTCAGCTGCATCGTTCAGATTTTGCACAAGATAGAAAAAAGGTGTTTAGCGATCGGTGCAATAATATTTTGAAGTTCAAAAACATACTTGTCTAAGACGCTACTACCCAAATGAGCGGCAACCTTCTGGCTGCTCAGCCGGAGGGCCTTCAAATTCGCTGACAATGCATGGTACAACTCGCACGTAAATGGCACTAGTGGAACCTCAGCAGATGCGGGAAGAACTGCTATAGTGTGTAGATTCTGAATTGGAATCAAACATAAGCTTGCATTATACATATGTGGTTCTTCCGGGACCATAGACCAAACCCTCTGCTTCTCTAACCCCCGACGTTCTGCGATCACAATGCAGAGTGATGCCTCTACAATGGGGTCTAACCTCTGCATGTCATTGTCAGACGCAGCACGCTGGGACTTAAAGACGCAGAGGATTGGCTCCAAGCTGGAGAAAAAGGCAAATAAATGAAAATAATAGAATTCAAAAGACCTTGATATGGTTCATTGGATCACCGGGGAGTCCTTCCAAAGACGTAGCTGGTACATTTGGCATACGTCGTTGCAAACTACTATAATATTGACCGAGTAGTTGTACCAAACGGAAACCAACCTGAAAAACAAATACTTTTATTGATACAATCAAATCTGTGACAATAGCAACAAGCGAAATACGCGTTTTATCCATTCACTCAATAAAAAATGAAAATATCTCGTATAGAAATGTTTAAGGACCAGTATACAATTTCCGATAAAGAGACCTGCGGAAACTGAAGTTTTATGAAATTCAGTAAGCCTTCCGGAATGCGGGCCAGCTGTGAAAACCGCACCGCTAGTACAGTTGTAGCGCGTGGTTTCTTCTGGAGTACTTCCATCTGAACTGATAATGTTAACACAAGTACAACGTATGTAGTATGAAGGAAACAGTGAACAGTTTATCTATGAAGTGATTGAACTACATACCATGCCAAGCACATCGCCTCGTCCGAAACTCTTCAATCAATGTCTTTTTTTCTACAGAACGAAGCCGACCACTCAGCATGACAAACATTGAATCCGCCAGATCACCCTCTCTGAAAGACCCGCGATTTTTCCATTTGAAAAAAATTACATACCATTACTATGGCACAAATACCTATAGACAGTCATCCCCGTGTCGACGAGCAACCAATCGAGTGCAAAATCAACTGCACGCAAAAATGGTGAAAGTCGACGAAGCACGGAATGTGCAACAGGCAGGTAGATCTGTGGACGAATATCTAGCAGACTGAATATAAACATGTGTGATACCGATGAATTCACTACCCGGTTAGAAAATTATGCAAAACTAATGATGGTGAAACCTTTGTTCAAAAGACTGACAACGACGTGTAATTATGTAAAACTAACAGAATTAGTCGGTCATACCGGTCTAAGTTCCCCTGCAAACGAGACCGTTCTTTTGTTCTATTTCTTCATCTTATAGATCGCTTTTCTAAGGTCTTCACTAACAGTTTCCACAATAATTGTGTCCTACACTTTCTATGGTTCTTTATATAATTTTCCATGCTCTCAAAACACACCGCACTCAGCAATATGGTTTTGCAATACAACTTTGCCATTTTTTTCGTGATAATCAAGGCACTGATTCGACCTCATACCCAATACTCTCTTGCACTCAGTCAACTAAACACCTAGAAAGCCTTAGCCTAGCTACTTTCGACACTCATGGTCAAATTCATGCATCAAATTCCCCTGCTCATCTTACGAAATGGCTTTGGCTTCACTGAGTGGATTGCATGTGAATTTGACCTTATGAGGCTCCGAATAGAACGAAACTGCCGAGATGAGCCCCATTGTTGCACTGAAAAGATCTTCATGCCAACAACTTCGAGTCCCATCAAGAAAACAAGGAGTGTGAAGACCTCACAGAATGCATTTCATACATATTTGCGACGCAATCTCAATGTGTTCCTATTGAGCCTCTTTATATAAAACGTTTTTACGAGACTCAGTAACTCCCATCCTATTAGGCGGAAATGTCCCAAGTTTTGGATTTTGGTGCATTAATACAGCAGATGCACCTGATTACAATAAGGATAAAAAGAAATTTATGTTAACTAGTATGAACATAACTTTTTTGGGCTGACAACCCCACTCTCCCCCCCTTCCCCTCCCCCTGAAAATTTGTGTCGTATAGTCACCGAACTACTACAAGAAGTAGGATGAGAATCACTACGCAGCAAAATGAACGGTCGAATAGAAAGTTAGCTTGGGAGAGACGAAACTCTAGAAGCGAAACTTAGGCTAGCCAATCTGCTTCGTAGCGCGTGAGTAACGCATGACTCATTTCGTCACCAATGTGTTTTCAATTATTCTTTTGAATTCGCTTTTTTGTGAACACGGAACAATATTTCAAAAACAACGATTTGCACTAATATTGCCGTACACGAAGAAAGATTAAAAAAAAGGAAAAATATATGAGTACATGGCCCACATACCGATTAAATTCCATTTTACCCAAAATAGCCACCGTAGACTTGCTGACGGCGCAAATCGTAAAGAAAGACGGTTCATTCGTGAGCAATTGAAGACCACCAATCAAATCTCGAGGAAAGAGTCGAGAAATTGTATTATCATCATCTTCTTGGGGCTCCTCGTCAAATACAGGTTCCTGACGCAAAGAAACTACATAAGAACATATTCAAAAGAGATATTTCCAAATCTGTGTATGTTTTTTGCTTGATCCTGCAATTCATTTCAAAATTTCGCAGACATTCGTAATCCGACGTAAGATGTCTTAAGCAAGGAGGTCTCAGTATCCCAGGGAGAATGAGTTCCATAGCGCTAACCGACATTAGTGACGAGGAGAAGAAAGAAAACCTCAGGCAGCACCCAAAGCCGCACGCAAGAAAAGTTCAAAGACATTCATGGATGGCAGAATACGAGGGAATAATTAAAATCCAAAAGGTGCTGTGATCAACACAGTGTGAAAATGTATTGTCAGGCCATTTAATGATACTAAAACGGGGAGATTAGGATTGCTTGCTACAGACGACTCGTACGAATGCTTTGGACAAACGGACAAATGACTTGGATCCAAGGCAATTCTGAAACGCCGTAACATGACTTCACTAGTCTAACTCTTCGAGTCGAAGGTTAATAAATTCACATGCTGTGTTTCCTCACAATGAAGGCGCTTGTGGTCCAGTGCTTAGAAATGGCCTGCGACACACACGTTGCCTATCGTTCGATCCCGCACCCAAGGCTCACCAAGCCTTTCATCTCTCCAGAGTCGGCGAATCGGTACCAGATTTGTCTGGGAGGGTAGCACAACCGACTTTATAGATAAGTAGGACACCGTGAGCCATTGTAAAGACCAGATACACAATCACTTCTAACGGAAATTGTTGAAGACAAATGCATGACGCATCTTTCACGGATTGATCAACCCAAAGAGCTTTATCCGCCAGCTCTTAACCTTTATTTCTCCACAATGTACTATGTTTGTAGACTGTGCAGCACCAACACGAACCTGTGACAATTTGAGAGAGCCAGATAATACAAGAATAAGTTGCTCCTCCTGAGATCCTTGTTCAACAAGTATAGCACCTTCCTCATAGGTATGAATTGAGATGTCACCCTGAAATCAACTACAGAGAGTAGTTGTGAGACAAGAAGACTAATTAAAACATAAGCGCACTATTTGCTCGATTAAAGACGACCCATCAGGCCCTGGCAGACCAAGTATCTCTGCGAGTAATCGTCGAGCTACGGCAAGCTGTTCAGCTGAATCTGCAACACATAATTCATAGTAAAATGAAGTGAGTGAATAAATCTCTGCGCTATTCAGAAAAATTAACCATCTGTGCTACTCAGGCGTGGTTCCTTCAGCTTTTTTTTGCGTCGAGAACAATCCTATTGGCAACGGTCGCACAGGCGCGCTGGGATGACGAGAACGATCATCGAGTGCAACTTCGCATCGCTGAAAGGATAGACTAAAGTTGTCGCTGAGAAAACGAATGGGCTTGTTTTTCTGTTACAAAAAGAATAGAACCTATCTGAATTACTTCTTATCAAACTATGCACCTCCCTAATCCACTTTCTTTCAACATGTGCATTTTTTTATGATTCCTTTTTCAACAACCAATATAATAATCAACCCATTTCACTTGTTCATTAGACTCCGGCGAGACCTTACCCGGTCAAAGTCATTCGTGGGTTCTGCTCGCTCAAAGAGTCAAAAAGGAATTCAATTTTTTCCCAGAATCTCATCAAATGCTCCTTACAGTTGTTTTAGTTGGTGCTGCTGTAATGCACTTATTCATACGTTAGTCTAGCGAAGAAGGCTTTTCTCGTTGGATGTTGTTTAAACCCATATTGTCCCCAACGTTATCAGTACGGAAAAGAAAATGTAGCTGTCAGCTGTCAATTCAATCTATAACCAGGAATTTGCGCAGAATGGCTTTTCTGTTTTTCATAACGGGCTCTCTGTGGTTATGAGTGGTCCAATGAAAAACCGTATTCATTGACTGAAAAGGAAGTTTTCATAAAGGTGTTAGTAACAATTCAAAAGCTGAGACTTTAGATTACAGCCCGATGTCGCCGAAATCCGGAAAAGCTTTTTTTTTGACATTGCTGCAGAAGGAATTACGCTAACGAATGTGTACTAATAGTCAAAAGAAAGAGCTCTGTCCGGCGAGAAACATGCGCGTCTGAGGTTAGTTTTATTTTGGAATTTACAGCGCTACAAAAGTGTTTTGAAAAACCGGCGACGTGGGGTTGTAGCCATATGTTCCAGCTTTCAAATGGTTCTAACACTCCTATAAAAGGTTCCTCTCCAGCTAATGAGTTCAATTTTTCGTTTGTCCCCTTCTACCCATAAAGTCACCATAACGTTCTTGCGTGTGATTTATCAGTTTCGATGAGAAGGTATCAAAATATCGCAACTCTCTATAAGCTGATGATAATGTAATTATGGAAGGGAGGAAATCAGTACAGAGATTGCTTCGCTCATGTAAGATTTCTATCTACTGAACAGAGATGCTGCTCAGCGAACCTCCAGTCCTCCAACTTCAGAAGATCCGAGAATCGCTCCCAAATATATAGAACGGAAACTGGCATTTACTTATCTTTTTCAATAAACTGCTCTATCGTATGAATATGCGCCATGCGCAATATATCTAGTAGGCTTCTCAATCGTGTGCGTATAACCCACCGCTGTGATTAACAGACAAGGAGTAGATTGAACGACGTTGCCGATCACATTATGATCGCATCTCATTCTTCATCGGTAACAAAGCATTTCAAAAAACGATTGAGTTTAGAAATTCAATTATCGCAAATACGTGTGTATTGTCGATTCGGGTCCGCTAACTGTTCAATATTCACAAACGTCTTACTGACGGAGACACAAACGCTCATTTACCATAGCTATCAATGAACGATTCGAGAAACAGCTCTCTGTTACTACAAAAAGAGGCTGATGGGTGCTGTATTCTCTTCATAACTGGTCCGACGTCATCGCACTAAAATTTTTCCACTTTACGACATCACGTTCTCGATACAGTATCCGATACTTATTATAAAAATTAGCGCAGTCCCTCCAGATTTCGGCGCATCAGAACTGCGTCAAGATTTCAGCATGATTTTCACAATCATTCACTTCACTGTCGTCAATCCAGTAGCTCAGTCTATATACACCTGTGAGTAATGTTTTAGAGTTCCTCTATGACTGAGAAGGAACATACTCGCTAGAGGGTGACAATCATAAGCCTTAGATGATTTTTCCAGTCCTGATTGCATGTTTAGAGCCGAATCGAAGCACCCAATTATACATCCACAAGCATATACATCAGTTAACGAATATGTGTACGTTCTACACTAATGCCGTCTATGATCTCAGTAAAAACGAGTAATTATCAATGCACCAGTAACAATTTGTCCTGAGTACACACTGCTGCGACTCAAGTTGCGCCGCATGTTTGGCAAATCATAACAAAAGAAGTAAATTACGATAGTTTCTTACCCTCTTCATCAATTCTGCACTTAAGCCCATGTACTGATGTAAAGTTACCATTGTAACATGGAGAAGTCTCGTTAGAATAATCTGAATAGGTCTCATCCATGCTTTTGGGTACATATTGTAAGATTCGCGAAACGTTTTAACGGGAAACCTGAAGGAAAATCAACAAATTTTTTGGCTAGCCTTTTTTCTACCACAAAGAGATTTAATCAGAACATATTTTTCATATGAAAGCTTGAGAAAAAATTGAAGCTTTCCACGCTTATGAGAATAGCGAAATCATTCAACATCACTACTTTCACCTTTCCAATTTCTTCAACAGTACTCCGCATTTCAAAACCAGTGTATTCAACAAACTCATCTTGGTTCATTTCCGTTTGGCAGCACAGAATTCTGAGCCTATTCCTTTTGTTGGACAAGAACTTTCCATAAGAGTGTTAGTTATCATTCGTAAGCTTAAATCTCTGGCTAGCGCGGTATGTGGCTAGTATTTTGAAAAGACCCTTTTATAACACTGTAGGATTCAAAATAAAATTATGATTCACGTGGGCCGCGCAGTTCAACTGTTACTTCGCTGAAAGCACGAAAAGCACATGAACGTGTAGAGAAAATCTTTTAGTATTGCAGGCAGACGTTCAATCTGGAGTTTCTTTCAAAACGAGGAAGCAATATATAATCATATAACGAAAATCGCACTTCATATAGGCACCATCGATCTATAGTCGTGGCGACGTCGCCTGCGTCCATCCTGAGCCCGCAAGTTGCCAAAAACTCACCCGTGTATGCGAATGATCTTGTTTGCCCTGTTACACCGCAGAGAAATGATCTTTTTAAAAAATAAGAACAGCATTGGAATCTTTGAATCTTCTGCTATTAAATGGGCTCTAGTAGTCTAAAGAAAGAGCTCTGTTGTGCAGAAATACGCGCGCGTGAAACACAACCGTTTGTCTTTTGTTGGAGCACCATAATTTGTTTTCTTCGCAAAATGGGCACGCACCGCGCTAATCAGAGCATTACGCTTTCGAATGATAACTAACACTCTTTATAGAAAATTCATGTCCAGCATAAGGAATAGGCTTACAAATCTGTGTTACCAAACGGAGAAGTACTCTCAACCTCGAAACAAATTCGTGCAGAGTTCACAAAATTTTAGAAAGATTTGAAGATTCTAGAGATAGTCATTGCTTTCTGAACAGATCAGTTTTCAGAGCAATCCAGAAACATACTTGGCAACATTGCATGACTCTTCTGCTTTCAAGGACACTGTTTTGAAGAACGATGGAGCATTCTGAAAACTTTCGTTAAACAGAAGGCGATATGCATGAAAGAAAGTATCTTAAAATTAAACCATCATAACATCAAGCACGGAGAGCACAGAGAAAAAGCTGCTTCCCGGCGTTATCTTCTTCACAAGGTAATCCTTTCCTTCATGCTGAAAATTCAAAAAAAAAAATCAAATGACATCAAATAATTTGTTTTTGAATGCAATCTGGGAACTGATGAAATGTTCAGAATGGTATGGTTGATGCGCAAGAATTTTCCAAAGTCTACTGACAATTACTGGAAGTTGCACAATAACAAGATCCTGGAAACATTTGTCCCACTCTACCACTTAGCAGAGAATGTCATCTCAACTACTGAGGATAACACACTGGCAATGAAGTCTCGTCTATAAAACTGCACCTTTTCAGCATCGCCAATATTGGTGCATAAAGTTTTTTACTAGAGTGCTTGTAATTGATCGGTCGTTCAACTCATGCACATGCTTATGAAGGAAAAATATATCGTTCCCTTTAGTGCCGAAATTTGTCGCAAATAATGTCATGATATGTAAAGAAAACAGTTACTTCTTGGGTCACTTTGAAAAAAAGAAGCTTTATTTCTTTGTGGTACAAAGTTTCATTACCGCAAAGATAGGTGAACCTTCGTATTTCATTTTGCAAGCACCTCGTGTACAGTTTGTATATACGTTACGTATATACATATATATATATATATATATATATATATATATATATATATATATATACATGCATGTGTAACTGCGCATATATATGTACATCCACATATATGCATATATCACCTGTTTGTATGGATGTATGTTAATAGGCATTTATGTATATATATGCAAACATATGTGCACATATACATCTAGACGCACATTTAATGTATGCACGCATGCTCATAAAAACGTCATGTATATGAAATCATTTATATACACATGTATGCACAAAATACAAGTACATATTATGGTATGGTATATATATACATATATATGCATATATATGTATATACGTAACGTATACAACATATATATATATGTATATATATATATATATATATATATTATATATATATATATATATATATATATATAATAATATATGCGACGCGATGGAGAGAATTCCGCTACATTTGCCTCTTTCTGGACTGCGATTTCCATTGAAAACATCGGTCTTTCTCCACGATTTGTACGGATTCCAGCATTTCCCTTATTATACACGTGCTCAATAATCTCCTTTACGCGCAGATATGCTTTTGGTGCATAAATCATTTGTGGGTCAAATTAATCTACGCTTATACTTCACAGCTTTATTCCAATTTTCGACTAAGTGAAGTAAATTGAAGAAATCCAGAACGCCAAAAGTTTGCTTTGAAGTAAATATGATTCAAAAACTAGGAAGCAGGCATTTGAAGTACTGAAGTTTACACGTAAACGATGGTTCAGTACGGAATCGATTAAAATTGTACGTTTCGCATATATATATATATATATATATATACACATATATATACGTATATGTACATATATATGTATATATATATGTATACATATATATATATATATATATACATAAAGAGCGCATGTGGCGCAGTGGCTAGAGGTGCCCTGCGTCGCACACGAGGTCACTGGTTCGATCTCGCGCTCATGGCTCACCAAGCCATCCATCCCTCCTGGGTCGGTAAATTGGTACCAGGAAAGTCTCAGACTTGTCTGGGAGGATAAGCAGCACTGACTCGGTTCAGCGGGAGGCCACCGCGAGTCATTGTAAAGGCCAGATGTGCATTCAATCACCACAAACGAAGTTAAAAATTGAAGTCGAATGCATGGCGCATCCCTCAGGGATTGATTAACGCCGAGAGCTTTATCCTTTATCCTTCTATATGTACATATATATGTATATATATATATATATACACATATATGTACATATATATATACATATAAGAAAGATCGGTCTTCAACTGAATCTAACGAAAACAATGTTCATGAGGAACGGATGGGTTTCTAATGCTCCATTCACGCTCAACGGAACGACAATTTCCGAATGCTCCAGTTACATCTATCTAGGTCGTGAAATCAACATGATGAACGACCTAGCCCCAGAGTTGAGCAGGAGGAAACGAGCGGCTTGGGGAACGTTCAAGAGCATCGAAGATGTAGTGAAGAGGACAAAGAACATCCGACTGCGTGCCCACCTTTTCGACTCGACAATTATCCCTGCCCTAACGTATGCAGCAGAAGCCTGGTCGCTACGTAAGCAGGATGAAAGATCACTTGCCGTTATCGAACGCGCAGTCGAAAGGTCGATGCTAGGAGTATCTCGTATTTCGCAAATGAGACAAAGGATCCGAACTTCCGACCTACGTCAACGATCGAAAATCACAGACGCCGTTCTACACGCCAGGATATCGAAAATAAGGTGAGGCCGGACACGTGATGCGCTTCAACGACAACCGATGGACGAGAGCCGTTACCGACTGGATTCCTCGGGACGTCAAGCGCTCTAAAGGAAGACCACTGACCCGTTGGTCCGATTTCTTCACGAAAGCTATAGAAGAAAGATGTAAATGCTCAGAGAATTCCTAGAGCGAGGAGGACCCACTGGGCTACTCTCGCACGCGATAGGGAAAAATGGAAGAGTTGCTGGTACCCGCTCGAGTCACTCGACGATCAACGGGATGACAGGTGATACAGGTGATATATATATATATATATATATATATATATATATATAATCTTTTTTGGAATGATTTGGTTCGGTGGGTAAAAACTTTGTAAACTTTATGTGACCAACCAATAGCTTACGAGATATGTATTGGAGAAACCCAACTGGCCTAGAAAAGATATTCTTTCATCAATTTACCACTCTTGCAACAAACTTCGTCACTAAGAAAGAAGAAAACGATAGAATACTGAACAATGAAGTGTAAAACTACTGAAGAGATATCTCATCACGGACGACATATACCACAACATCTTCATACCTTAAGCTATCTACTGACTACAAGAACTCCATGAGAAGGTTTTTGCGCACCAGTATTAACCATGAGAAAAATCTAAGGCTATTATTAAAACCAGTTCCTCGCCAATGGGTTGAAAAACTGTGACCACTGGTATCAATGAATGCAAGCGATATTCAGAACTCATATATATGTGATTTCGATAACAAGCTCACCGCAATATACACTGCGAGGGTACCATCTATTGCAACGTAAATGCTATCATCAGGCTCACTGGGATGTACAATGACATCACCCTTGGTAAAGCTACGTACTTCGATCTCACGTGGATCCAATTTCCATTCCGCTGGTAATTCCAGCATTCTAAAATTTTATTTTAATGAATCTGAATATCTGAATTGAAAGAAGGCGACGTAGCAGTAAAATTGATTGTATGGGCCATACTTCAGGTTATGAAGAACATAGAAGAGCTCTGGTTGGAGATTCTGCGGAATTTCCGGCAGGTCGCTTGGCTCGTAGAACTCCTGTGGAGGTTGTGGGAGCTTATCACGAACATCGGATGAATGGCGAAAATAGCGGCGGCCGCTACGACGAATAAGTCTAAATGATAGCAATTACTATATGACTATAACTGTAAATTAGAATATAGGTGAATGAGCTGCTAAAGCGTGAAAAAGTTGTTTTGACGATAAAGTAGTAAGATTATAGACAACACCAGAAAAAAAACCCTTCTGGTGTCTGATATGGTTATACGAATTTTCCAACAACAGGTCCTTTTTGTTCTTTTATCAACCTACCTATGAGTATGAAATGAAATGAGAAATGAACTGTGCCAAGAAAGTATTCTATCACGAAGTACAAAGAACATGTTCCGGTTAATCAGTTATCAAAAGAACTCTGGAAAAACTAGCAATACTTTCGGTACCGCGTTAATTTCGCCTGGCATGCGGCGCGATCGAACGACTGGAGTAGCGGGCTCGAGTGACAATGTTATAGCTTTCCAGTGAAAATAAGATTTTCGTCATCGTTTTGTGATCAATAAAAGATTGACTTTGTCTGAAGGGACTTTGGAGAGGCTATCGGCCGTAGGGGCAACGCCAACATTTCTCAAATGAACAATAGAACAATCAATCATGTGTCAAAATGATATTGCACACTGCGTAGAAAATTGCATTTTATAATGCATGGAGTTTTGTGAAAGCTTTTTCAGAAGTGTTTGTGTACACTGCTGTTAGAAATTGTTGAAATTGTATGCTGCTTATGAAAATAGATGCTCTGAGAAGTATTCTAACACTAGCAATCGTAAATTTTGTAAGAATAATCAAGTAAACAAAATAGGAGTGAAAATGATCAAAAAGATTGTCAAATGATTATCTGATTTGTGTCGGATCGCGCACCAATTGAAATATGGCCCAGCAAGCCATGACGCGACGCGAACATAAGGATTTGAAAGCGGATTATGCTGTACCGAAAGAATCAAGCTGCAAGAAGATAACACTTGACAGTACTCCTGTCTTGGAGATAAACTGAAGTCTTTGCTTGCATGAGTAATCTTGAAGAATTACAATACATCATGCGGAATATTCGATGAATGTAGGCAGTAGTCATGATTTCATCTTCCACACGTAGTATAAACATTACTTACTCTTTGGCGATTTGTAGAGGACCAGAACTAGAATGTCGACGCTTCAGAGGCCGTGGACGAACAGTTCGTTCTTGACTCGAATCAGACTCATCAGAAGAATGACGACTGGGAGGATCGTTCTTCTAGAACGAAGCAACGGAGAAATGATAGAAATTTTGAGCGCAAAAACCTTAAGAATGACTAGATCAATCTGCAGTAATAAATATTATATCTACACTTATCTTACATTTTTGTAATAAGGAATGTTACTTTTTCAAGATATTGGAAGACGACGAGACAGGAACTGATACCTAATTATAACGGGACATGAAAACGAGTATGACAACGTAAAATTGAAAAAACAAAAGCCTGGTCCATTCTCCTCCCATAATACTCTCTTGTGAACGGTCAACGAACGCCTTCAAGAACGCCGTAGCTCGGCTACATCCAAGATTGTAGCAAGGGTCGTCTCGACGAGCATCGTCTTGTCATTCATTGAGAAGATGATAAACTAGAACAACGACCACAGCAGCATGTGGACATTTGAAGATCACTGTGGAGGACGAATGCGAGGAAACGAATCGAATGTAAAAAGTACTGAGATCCTCACAGTAGATTGTAATAGTATGTCGCGTATATGAAAAAAATTATCAACGAAAGAAAGGGAAAGTGAAAATATAGCTAAACCATGCGCTGTCACATCTATCTGAAATGGCAAAAGATGAACCACAAGGAAGAAATATGCAAATCATACTTACCACCAGGCTCTTGTATAGCTTCTTAGCCCAGTCCCGCTTACGCATTCGACGCAATTCGGTAGTGGAAGTTTTAGGTGACTTAGAACTGCCCAGAATGTCCTCATCACTTTCGCGAATGATTGTCGATCGTAAGCATTTGGTATTTCCTATCAAAAGATTATACTAGAACATCCTCATGAAAAAGTTCCGAAATTAGAGTTTGTTATCAGCTATCAGAGCAGGTAAGGTCGAACAATTTACAAGGCTTCAGAAAAGAGGTGCTAAATGTCTCATGAAGTCGGATATACACAAAATGTTTAGATATTCTAAGTGAGAAAACATCATACCCAGTAGAATCGTTCGTTCAAAAACATCACTGAATGGCGAAGCATGGAGAAGACAAAGTGATTAAACTATCGTAGACTTGCAGAAGAATATAGATAGATGAGGCTTCATTTTCCGACCTAGTCTACTCTCAGCCACACAGAGATATATCTATTGTCAAAAGACTAACTCATGAATCTTCTACTTGACTGTTTCGTACTACTGCTTGATAATCGTTTAGAAATTAACGCCGTTCTTATTCTCTCATGTTCATTGGGATAAAAATTTGATACGTCTGGCCAAACAGCGACAAACAATACGGCGCCACATGTTGCGGATTTACCTTACTATCATTCCATGAATTCACTATAAACCAACTTGTTGGAGAACCGCTAGATGAACTGGTCCTGCTATGAGACGATGAAGCGTATCCATAAAGATAGTAGGACACCAGAAACGCTAGTCCACCGGTGACGACCAATGTTCCAAAGATTAACAGAGCCTAAATCAACGATGTGATGAAGCCGGGATGAAACACCACAAATCTTCAGCCACTTACATGTGAACAAAAAAATAAAAAAGCCTGGATAAAAGGCGAGAGTATATCAGAAGTTAGCGACATGTCGACTTCGTTTGTTCACATATAAACGGCCCGTAAATTCACTGTAATGACGAAGAGGAAACAATGATAATGTCAAGATCTGAAATTATGGGATGATCATTTGTCCTCGTAAACGAAATTTCATGAAAAAGACGTGAAAAAAAAGATTATAAAAGATTTCCTACTTACTCTTAAAGGCCGCATGAGACGGTTACAATGAACACTCATCAGAAAGGCCATTTCTTTACTTTACCTGCTTTCATTAGAATCAATGAACGACTTCCAACTTAATATATCTTAGTCGCAATAACAAAAGTAGCCTCGACAACACATTTCAATTTCAGGAAAGCACATGATCAAAATAAAATGGTCCCCAGCTTTATTTGAGCTCTGTACCTCACATTTTAGAACACCTACTTTACAACGTGCTGCATTTATTCATTGGTGGTCTCCTGATGGAAAAAACAGCAGCTATGGGGACGAGCATCAAGAACTAAACATACCTTCCGATCAAAACACATGCTCATGCGTCAAATCTTTCAAAGTGCCGTAGTAACAACTCGTTGTGATAAATGAATTGCCGCTCGAATGATAAGATTTTGCAAAGAATTACGAGCGAAATATCTCTAGCACTAAAGCCACCTCAGAAAGGGAATACTTTCACCGGCTGATCAATGATCTTGTAAAACATATCACTATTTAGCTAACTACCAACCCTGGAATGTCCACCGATTCAGTGAATTGCTCGATGAGTTAAATGCGAGATTTCTAAAGATACCGTTTATCGTATACAATTTTATTTATCGCGTTCTTCTCGCAAGCGTTAGCTCTTTCGGTACCAAGAACCCACGGCCTCTGCATCTCTAACTGATAACGCTGGACGGTCTGCTTCACCTCCGCCGCAACTCTGCCCCCCAGCGTGGGAATCACTGCCTGCCCCACTCCTCTTGCCACTCGACAACACCTGTCCATAGGGAAGAAGATTGCTTATTCAATTCCCTACCACGACGCTTCACTGTAGCTTTTTTGGTGTTATCTTTTCGAACAGCGAATCGTCGTGATAGGGGATCGAACCATCAACTTTCTTAGAACTGGACAGGGTGCCGAGTGGCACAGAGGACTGAGACGGACAGTGATTCCAACGCTGTAAATAGAGAGGGAGGGGAGGCGGGGCAGACCCCCCAGCGTTACCAGTTGGGGAGGCAGACCCCATGCGTCCATGGTCTTGAAAGGGTTAGGATAGTATCTTTGATGGACTGCGAGTCAATTTGATCTTTCCAGGCTCTGAAAAAGTCGATACCGCCCAAACGTCAGTCACTACTTTATGTACTAAGTGATATTCAAAATTTCTACTAATGACAACCTCGCATTCTCATCAAAAGAACACTCAAGTATTTTTTCCAAGCCGAGAGTCAACTGCAGTCAGTCTTAGTAACTGTTTCGGTCAGCGATTATCAAATGGAGATACGTCATATTTACCTCTTTAGTCCTACTTGAACGGACTAAGTTCAGTTTGAACTTGGCCTACAAAGAAATTGTTTAGAGTAGATATACACGGAACAACATTGCAAAAACATTCCTATATCTCATAACAGACTTTCCACGCATATTTCTAAGACTCCCAACAAGAAAATGTTGAGAATGTCTGTCAATTTACTTCTTTAAAGTCATTCAATCAAAACTTTCCAGTTTGTGAGGCTTTTTTGGTGGTCATAGGGGCTAATAACATATATTAGATTCTTATTTCAGCCAACTATCTGTTCCACGAGTTCAATTACAGTGCCATTATTTCTATTCAAGAACGTTTATTTTGGATGCGATTCCAATTACTCGAAAACTAGAAGCATTTTGCGAGAAACCAAATGACCCGTAGGGAATGCTAATAAACGCTAAGATATAAAAATATAAGAAATCAACGTGCGAATACAGTTGAAAATATGTATATGCGACGTCACAAGACAATATAACATAATGATGCAATGGACTTAATATTACACTTAAATGGCATGTAACTCTAGACTGTTATAATCTAGAACTGAAAAAAGAAATCAATAGTCGCAACGAAAATGGGAAAATCACAAGGCGAAGGAAACTAAGCGTCGTACAGGGGGTTCTTATCACTGCAAATCGAATAGAAGAAATAGCAGCAAAACGGAAGCAGTAGAACATACAACCGAACGCAGTGCTCACGATATGACTCAAAGATTTGTGGGTGCAATCTGAGATTATGTCTACAGGAGGTACGAATAAACAAAGCTCTGATGTACTGTCATAGTTCACCAAAATGCCGGATTTTCCAAGATTAAGAGCAATTTTTGATGATTTCGTCTATTTTCGAACAGCTGTATGACACGTACTATTTGGCGCGTCTATAACACAACAATAAACTTTTCGCTGAAATCATTAACCCTCTGGGGCTCATTAACCCTTTAGGGCTGGGGACAACGTGCGTTCCTTTTGATGCACGCTTTTAGAGGACTCTCTCGATGAACACAGATTTTACACACGAATTTTAGTAGCCATTTGATAGCATGAGAAACAGTTTTTCAACTGTGTATTTGATTTCTCAAAACGCCCTTTCAATGGGCGTGTAGAGGAAATCATGGGGTTCATTGATTTGAGAGACCGCAGATTTTCGCGAAACAAAGAAGAAACGTTTTATAGTAAAGAAAATCACGCGCGCAGCGAAATCAAATTCAATCTCCAAAGGGTTAAGGTGGACTTATGAGCGACAAAATCCTTCTCATGCCCCAGATGCCTACACGTACGACCACCCTAGATCTATTTGTAACGATTTGGAGATAGAAACAGTATCAAAGTTTAGGTAAAACGACAACAACTTGACACATTTATCGCCAAGAAATCCCGCGAATCGTGGTGGTAAACTATGAAAGTAACGCAGAGATTCTGCTCTAGATTTCTAAGGTATACTAAAAGTCTTAACTAGTTGTAAAGAACAACTTTAATTCCTAACTGGCGTTTGGCCGAATTGCTAGACATTCTACGAGCGCGCCCGCAACTGATACAACTGAAACCGTTACATGAAAAGGCACAAAAGTTTACTAAGTAAACTTCTAAAAATCAGTAGAACCAAAAAATCTCCAACTAATCCTCAAGGTAAAATCTTTATCTTGGCTGAACTCACCTTTTTACCAGTGAATATCGATTCACAGCGATAGAAATCCCGCCATTAACAGCACGGCTTAGTGTTTCTAGAGCTATAAAACACAAATTTTTGAAACGAACACGAGCGAATCAATGGCAATCAATCCGAAATGAATCAAACTTAATTATTACATGAAATATACGACTCGACGATAATAAAACTCGTACAAAAAAGGCTAAAATAAGGTTATAGATGGCACTAAAAGCATAACTTACACCCATTTTCATAGCTAGAAAGTCTCACCATAGCAGAAGGTTTCAGACGATTACTTAGAGAAAATGGAAAAACAGAAAATTCTCCTAAGATAATGAATCTAAGATTGTAGATTGATATGTAAAATCTTTGGCCTAGGCGGGAGTAGAAACCCTCATTTCACTCAGACTGGGTGCATGCGCCAGCACTGAACCACCGAGCCCACCGCTTCACCACCATTCCTTTTCCATATGAACTAACCGCTCTAGATGTTTACAAATTGGTAGCCTCTAGACACTAGAAAAACGTCTAGGATTAACGTTGAAGATCAAAAAGAATACAAGAGAAGGCAAGAGACGGTGTAGATGATGCTGTGAGCTATCTTGAGACCGAAGCACTGTGGCCGAGTGACTGCGGTGCTCGACCTGGCGGGGCGGAGCCAACCCTTCCCCCTCCCCGACACTCTTCGGCAGTCAACGGTGAACGCCCAGTGGAATGCCACAGCCAGGCTATCCTCGAGATTTCAAGGAGACACGCTCAACCAGTATTCTACGACCTTCAAGAAGAAGACGAAACAAAAAAAAAAAAACGAAATGAATACTAGAAGTGCTAGGATGCTCACATACGAGAACGGACCAAATAGCGCCAAATAAGTAAACATTCAGACTGAACCTCACTCCTAATGAGCCAATTAAGTGCCAAAAAACCAAGAGTTCTCTCTCATACATTTGACTGCCAAAACCACAAACTATAGCAATAATTTATAAGAAGTCTATCTTTTCAATGAGGCAACATCATATGTAAGCGCTTTACTTCATGAAAAAAAAAAACGAAAACCTCGAAAATACGTCATTATCGTTCTGAATGAGGATCCCCCCTATTTTGAGGGTAGGGTCTCTTTCCGAATGAGACCGATTGCAGCCACAAGCTTACTCTCAATTGGATTTTCCGAATGTGAATGTCGGATTTATTTCAGCATGGAAGACTCCACCAAGAGATAATTCTTCGTTTCTGCATGACAATTCGATTGCCAAGAGCCGATTCCTTGACTTGCGAACCACTTATAGGAAAAGTTTTTGAGATAGGAAGCTGATCGGATTATGCAAAACAAAATGGAGCCTGCTTTGGAAACAATCGTTTATAATCTTAATTGGTATAAAACGTTTGAAACTTCAGACATTTTGATTACCAGAAAGTTTTATAATATTCTGGGGCCGTGTGTATGATTTTTAATACACTCTTTTTCACAGCCCTTTTGTCCTAAACAGGTTTTTCATTGGACTTTCATTGGACTAGTCGTTTCGTAGTTTCGAAAAACGGCGATCATGACACTGGACTTGGTTTCTCAGAAGGCCTTCTTAGCGCTATATAGCAACGTAACGAACTCTAAGTTTCGCACTCGGAATACTTGGAACGTGGCCTGAACTTCATAGCGGTATTTGCCGGTAATAGTTACAAACCAAACGATAAAGAGTGGTGTGCAAAAACGTTTGCGTCAGCCGGGATTTGAACCCAGATCTTACTCTTTCCAGGAGCATGTGCTAAATCGTTGCACCAACGACGCTCGTTTTGCACTCCAATCTTTCAAATAAGATTATTTCCGATCGAATATTGCTAATAGTTGAGTTA
Source organism: Parelaphostrongylus tenuis (assembly GCA_019055375.1). Classification (NCBI taxonomy): domain Eukaryota; kingdom Metazoa; phylum Nematoda; class Chromadorea; order Rhabditida; family Metastrongylidae; genus Parelaphostrongylus; species Parelaphostrongylus tenuis. The sequence continues at coordinate 50,148 of JAHQIW010006928.1, read as the reverse complement.
AAATTCAAATTTTCAAAGTACAATGTCATCCTTGCATATGAAATAAAGGATAAAGGATAAAGCTCTCGGCGTTGATCAATCCCTGAGGGATGCGCCATGCATTCGACTTCAATTTTTAACTTCGTTTGAGGTGATTGAATGCATATCTGGCCTTTACAATGACTCGCGGTGGCCTCCCGCTGAACCGAGTCAGTGCTGCTTATCCTCCCAGACAAGTCTGAGACCTGTCTGGTACCAATTTACCGACCCCGGAGGGATGGATGGCTTGGTGAGCCATGAGCGCGAGATCGAACCATTGACCTCGTGTGCGACGCAGAGCACCTCTAACCACTGCGCCACATGCGCTCTTGCATTAACGAGCAACGGTTAAGGACATGCTCCTGGAAAAAGTAAGATCTGAGTTCAAATCCCGGCTGACGCAAACGTTTTTGCACACCACACTCTCTCTCATGCATATGAAATATCACCTAGAAAACCTCTATAAAGGCATCTATAGCAGAAAGAACGCTCATGGCTCCTGATATCGAAAACCTCGAGAGAGTTGTTGCTGGGAGTATCACATACAGTGTGCGGCATCATTTTTTATGAACCATTCATCGTCTTCTAGTTCTCAATCACTATGCTGACTTCAGAATATTGTATATAGTAGAAAATACGAAAACTGGAGAATTTACATCGTAGTATTCTCTGTACGACTTATCACAATTGATTGAATGCAAACAGTAGTGTGACTGCGTAAGAAAAGCTTTTTCATCACATTTCGAAGTTCAAAATGCACCAAAAACGTAGGAAAATGTGTAGTTGAACATTGTGCATCGAAATACTGAGAAAAACCTGGAATTTTTCTTTAAAATAAAATAAAATTGTAATCAAATAAGAAAAATCGCGTTGTGCACAGATACTCAACTGTCGCCTCCAAAGGATTAAATCGCCACCGAAATGCTAAAGAATTTTAGTAAACTTCAATGTTTTCATACATATGCACAGAAATTTGTACACGTATGCATATAGGGTTCTTTTTAGTGATAAGGGGACAAACGAATATCTGACCTCATTCGCCGGTCAGTAACTTTTCATACCAATATTAATAATCATTCGAAAGGCTAGATTTCTGGCTACAGCCCCACGTCGCCGGCTTTCGAAAGAGCCTCTTTTTCCACGTTGTGATGGAAAAAAAATCCTTTTATCTCTCCCGCGCATAATTCTCGTCGGATAGAGTTTTTCTTTGGACTATTAGTAATCATTCGATGGCGTAATGTTTGCTGATTTCAGTAAGTGCTTATGCCCTTAAAAGACCGTTTCTCTGCAACGCAGAAAGGTAAATAAGACTGATTCACATGCGCGAGCAAGGTGGTCTGTCTTTGGGCAATTCACGAGCAGATGAGTGAGGCAGCAAGCTCGACTGACGCGATAATCGATCGATTTCCGAGCATATGAACGTGTAAAGGAAATCTTGTAAGACCGGGATGTCTTCGAGTCACTGTTGGAAGCAATCAGGACGTTCTAGCCTCCTGAATTCCCTCAAAGTGATCATAACAATGACTGATTTTTCTCATCGCGAAATAAAAATATTTGAAGCATTTTTATAGCAGAATCAACATTTTATCTAAAGTTTTTCTTTCAAAGCACAGAAACAACTCCTTATCGGATAAAGAAGATTGTACTAGCATAAGACCGATCGAAAATCGATCGATAATTGCGCAACCCCCTTTCCGCCTGGCCTAACGCCCGATGAATTGGCCGAAGACCACTTTGCCAAGTGAGTCGTCTTATTTTCCCTGCTGCATTGCAGAGAAACGGTCTTTCCAGAAAATAAGCAAAGCGTTGAAATCAGCAAACATTGCGCTCTCGAATGATTACTGATAGTCTCAAAAAAGAGCTAAGTCCCTCGAGAAATATGCGAGTCTGAGACATAGTTTAATTTGAATTTGACAGCGTTATAAAACCGCCTTTTCAAAAACCGGTCACGTACGGCTCTGGCCACAGATTCAAGCTTTCAAACGATTGATAACACTCCTACGATGTTCCTGTCCAGGTAATGAGGATGGATATTCATTTGCCACCTTATAACCGAAAAATAACCGTTATTGAACGTGCAGTTGAAAGGTCGATGCTAGGAGTATCCCGTATCTCGCAAATGAGAGAAAGGATCCGAAGTTCCGACCTATGTCAACGATCGAAAATCAGAGACGCCGTTCTACACGACAGGATATCAAAAATAAGGTGGGGCCGGACACGTGATGCGCTTCAACGACAACCGATGGACGAGAGCCGTTACCGACTGGATTCCTCGGGACGTCAAGCGCTCTAAAGGAAGACCACTGACCCGTTGGTCCAATTTCTTCAGGAAAGCTATGGAATAAAGATATGATGCTCAGCGAAACCCTAGGGCGAGCAGAACCCACTGGGCTACTCTTGCACGCGATGGGGAAAAATGGAAGAGTTGGTGGCGGCCGCTCGAGTCACTCGACGATCAACGGGACGACAGGTGATACAGGTGAACCAAAAAGAACCGTTTACAGCAGAGATGCATGCATAAATAATGAACGGTCGATCTCAAATATAAATAATAATAATAATAATAATAATGATAAATAATCAACATAAATAATAAATGATAATAAGTAATAAATACAAATAATAAATAATAGTAAAATGAACGATAAATAATAACAAACAATAATAATAAATGATTAAATATAAATATTAATGGTAAATAATAAATAAATAATCTATAAATAAATATAAAAATATGAATGGTCAAGTTAAAAAAAAATATTACAAATCAATATATGGACGGTTAAGTGCTTTTTCTATCCAAAAAAATCCAAAGGGCAACACGTCAACTGTGAAAAAACCGCTCTTATTTAAAAGAAATAAAACTATTGATAGATTCCATAGGGCATTTTCCCCACCACTGATCTCTAGTGGATCAATAAAGAAGTGCGATTGATTTGGAGGAAAACACTGGAAGGAAAAACAATGAGAGCTTCATTTGAGGAAAACAGAAGTGAACAAACTTGGAACTATTAGATTGATTGAGTTACCTAAGTAAGAGGATGATAACATGATATAATTGCCATACAAAAGCGATAAAATAAAGAATTTTTGCGAGTATGTAAAGAAATATTTAGAAAAAATCCTCCAGTCCAGATAGATTTGAGAAGAATACGAAACCAAATGAATGAGTAATCGGCAAAGAATGGGCGCCTAAATGACAACATCGTGTTTGCTCGTTGAAAAAAAAAACAGCGTAACATCATTTTTGATAAATAATTAAATTAAATCAAATTAATTTAATAAAATTTAATAAATGAAACTACTAATTAAAATAATAAAGGACGAGGTCCTTTGAAGAAGAGTGATTAATAAGCGCGTAAGCGTCTCGACTACACCTAGGTAACCGCCGGATAAGTGAGTCATATAGTCTGCAATAATTCGTCATTCCGTGAAAAAGACAATGCGCGGGAATTACAAACGCTTTTATTGGCTCTCGTCTCTTTGACAAATTCGCAATGGAGCATACTTTCTAACGATTTCCGATGATATCTCGTCAATAACTACGGTGATTGTAAAGTCAAATCGTTCTCGACGGAGTCTTTTTCGGTTTTTAAGACTCTGGTAATCATACGGAAACTTAATTCTAGATCAAAGCTTATGCATAGCGATCACGTGGCAAGCAAACCAATGAAAAATGTTCAGGAATTCGCACAATTCGTGAGACGAGCCACTCAAGTATCCAGGTATTCCCATTAATGTGGAGTGCTGTGCAAAAACACTTGCGTCAGCCGGATTCGAACCCAGATCTCTCTCTTTCCGGCAGCGTATGATTACCGTTGCACCACCGACGCTCGTTTTGCACATCACTCTTATCTACGTTATAACGCACTATAACATCATACCACTGCAAGTGGCAGTCAAATAAAAAGAATTCCGACCGATTATCCAGGTATTGTCCGTAATTGGAATGGAAATTTGTGTCAATTCCGGTAAGGTAAAATCGAGAAAAATTACTTGCGGAAGGGAAAATATGCGTGAAGTCGGCAATATTCGATCGAGAAATTTTCAACTGAGAAATAAGATTTTTTTCCTTACAAAAGTATTAGGCGTCCCATAGGTCTTGGCAGTGGAGCAATAAACACTAAATTTATTAACCAAAAGTAATTAAATTGCCGCGGCAAGCGTGAAGCCAAACTCCACCTCCCCTCACCCAGCACTCTCCGGCGTTCAACAAGAACAGGCTATGGAACGCTACAGCCAGGCTATCTTCGAGATTGCAAAGAGACATGCTCGACCAGCATTCTACGTCATTCAAGAAGAACGAATTGAGTGCTAGAAGTACTGGGTTCCCCACAATAAAAAAATTGAAAAAAAAAATTTAAAAAAAAAACTTTTGAACAATTCGCCTAGGCAAACTTCAACAAAACAGTATAGCACCCTTAAGGAAGCCCTAAGAGTCTAACTTCCATCAATAATGTGCCGGAAAAATCAAGGGTCACCGTGTTAGGATGCTTGACTCTCCCCGATAGTGCGCGGTCGCTCTTGGAAATGGGCCCAAGTTTCTCACCACCATAAACCATTTCTAAGGAAACCCTGTATAGTATCGCGTGCAACTTGCAAGACCTTTAAGATCGGCTCCGCCATAAAGCTAGACTAGGACCACCCAACAGACACGAACAACAACAAAATATAGAGGCATTGCCAACACGCCTTTTCCTCGAGCGTTCTTTAGGCAGGCCCTAATGATAGAGTAGATATCTAGTTTCGCATATTTTCGGACGAAACCCTTAGAATCTTTAATCACTATCGCACAAAAAAGTTTAGCTCCAACCTAACATCAACGCAGAAAAACAGTATACGACAGATACGGGAGCAAATAAAGTTTAAAACCATTCGACTACCAGTTAGTGATAAGGGAGGAGAGTTCGTGGTAATTCCCCATCAGTTGAATGTTATGATAACGAAAAAACACCTAGAGGACATTACACTCTATCGTCCATCATCTGATAAGGAATTTCAAAAACAATATCGAAAGTTGAATAGTGAATGGGTGGATAGAAATAGCAAGTCCGGCCGGTTTAAAACATTCCTTTATTTCTCAGCTTAAACTCGATCCACCATCATGCCCCGTTTTGTACTTATTAAAACTGATAAGTTCGTATGTACTGATGATCTTGCGTCTACTGATCCATCAAAATTCAAAGTTAGACCCATCATCAGCTGTGTAGACGGGCCAACGGATAGAATAAAGTGATTTTCAAACTTAATACTAGTCCAACTACTAAAACACATTCCAGCCCATCTCACCAATACCCAAATGTTCTTGGATCGTCTACGTAACGCGTCTCCCACCAACACGTACGTAATGGAATCGTTCGACGTTACCGCTCTTCATACAATCGTGTTGAATGAGTCCGCAATGCAAGCCATATGCAAGCTTCAAACGGAGAACGAAAGAACCACGAATATGTGTGGCTTCTCCATTCGGCAGGTCATGGCTCTCTTAGAAGAGTGCCTGAGCTGTTCATTCTTTAGATCGTCTAAAAATTATTTTGCGCAGATCAGAAGGCTGGCAATGGGACAACGACTAGCTCCGATCTTTGCTATCGCTTTTATGTCTAAAGTGAGGGCCCCAATAATCGATCTCTGGCCGTTACTCTACTATAGGTACATACATAGTTGCTTTGTCGTCTGTTCAAATCAAGAGGAGATGGACAAATGTTTTGAGTTGTTGAATAGTCAGTCAGAGTGCATAAAATTCACCCGTGAGAAACCTAAGGCAAATTGGCTTCCATCTTTAAACGTTCAACTTAACTTCACCAAAAACTACCACATCACAAAGTGGTATCGAAAACTAAGCAACAAAAACATCCTGGTTCATGACCTATGTGCTCATCCCTCGCACACAAAACGCGGACTTATAAAAAACATGTTTCGAACAGCTGCTAATGTGTGCACAGAAAAAGAATGCAAGGTAGAGTTTTAAGTTTGGCGCGAAAAATAGCCATCTTTAATGGCTACAACACAATAGGAGCTTCTCAGGTAGAATTAGAGGAATTCGGCTCCCCTACATGGAAGGTCTGGCGAGGATAAAATCCATTCATCCTGCCTCTTATTTCCAACTAACTGAGTGCAACTTCGGTAGCAGTGGTCGAGATACCACCAAAAACACTAAAACGCCAATTAGTCCGCAACCAACTGTAAGATCGCCTCTGCGAAACCAACGACTGCAAAGTTTGCCCAAACGGCAGAGACGGCGACTGCATGAGGTCAGGTAAAATTCACCTGATCTCTTGCGAGGCATGCGGGGATGAATATATTGGCGAAATGGGTAGACCACTCTGCATCCGTGTAAAAGAGCACCTAGCTGAGAAACGTAGCTCCGACCCAAGAACCCCACTAAGCATGCATGACGTACAAAAGAATAATGGAGCAGATTTTGACGTAAATTCACGGTCTTTGCACAGGAATGCGTAAAACTTTGGAAACCTTTTGGATACATAGCAAAGGCCCAATAATGTACCGCAAAGAGGAGTGCCTCGTAATAACGCGTGACCTCGTACCATACCTCAGGCTAATATTTGCGACCTGAGCCAGGCACAGTCTGCAGGGGAAAATGCTAGTGAAGCGGCGCGCAAGATCGATGGAGCTTCCTGTGGACGACCCGAGCGCGACTGATCCTCCAGATTGTTCTCTCCAGCTTTGAATTCGCAGACCGCTTCCTAGTCGTCCTTTCTGCAACTGTATAATCGCCCTAAGGTCCATTAATTTTGCGCTCCGCTTCACAAGCATTTTCCTCTGCGCGTCATTCGTGCATGAGTAGCAAGCGAATTCGTTCCCAAAACAGTTCCAACTTAGAACAGATATGGAAAAGTTTCGTATCAAAATTTTGCAAGAAAATGCGCAATTAGACGATACCAAAATCATGCAATTTTAATTACTTCTGACCAACAAATTTGGTGTTTATCGCTCTAGTTCCAAAATTTATGGAGCGAAGTAATACATGGTTTATTTTCAGCATCATTGAATGTTTACACAGAAAAACACTCAAAAGTAAAAATATCTCGAAAAAAGCTCTCTTGTTAGAGTAGTGATGGTTGAGGTGTTCGATTATATATGTGTGGTACATATTATCACCCCAAATCTACAGAGTTAGACGGGAACGAAACTTTTTCCGCAATTTACAAGTAGTAGACAGACTCTCGACAGCGTCCAATGTTATCGCTGTTGTTGCCTTTTCTCGTCCTTCTGATCTCTGTAGTGATTGCTCGTATACATCCCAATATCCATCGGTCCTACTGATCTCAGACAGATCGCGTGAAATAAAAAATTTTCGAATTGTTTTATCATATTTTCTATCTAAACCTATGAGTGAAATGTAGCAAAACGGAAAAGTGTTCAACGTTGAAACTTTATTGACCTTTTCGAAACCGTCGTCTCACGACCTCTGCATCTCTGGCTGGCAACTCTGATCGGTCTGCTTCACCTCCTCTGTATCTCCAACTCCAGCGTGCCATTGTTAGAAACAGCAGCGTTTTATTGATTTACACAAGAGCCTGCCACTGTTAAACGTCAACAGCCTCCCATAGTCAAATGTAGCACGCTGGGAGTTAGCGACATCGAGGAGGTGGAGCAGTCCGTTCAGAGTTGTCAGTTAAAGACGCAGATGCCGCGAGTCCACGGCCCGAACGGATCCAAGGATGCAGAATATGTCCAACTACTTTTCAGCATCATAGAGATAATCTAAATCATATTTGGCTATTTGGCGTACACTCCTAACTTGTCAAGGGCATACCGATTTATCATATGAGTAATTAACTTTTTTTTCTTGATAGGCAAATACGGGATTTTTATCATTTCGGTATTTTCACCTTTTTGAAAGAACACCAATATCGCTTTACCGACTCCTGAGAGATGGTGGGCTTCGTATTCCCGGGTGGCCCAACGACCAGGCGTCATTGCAGAACACATTTAGCAACTATGCTGCATGGGTACAATTATTGAATAATCATTAGTAATAATGAAAAAAAAACCTAGCACATTTGTGAATTTCTAGACCTTGGAACCTTTTCTTTTAAGTTCCAGACTTTTCATTTGAAGAAGATGTAGAGCGTCATTGATGCTCTGACAACATCAGAATTATTTCAGCGTAATCTTGAAACTAAATTTTTCTCAAACCGAAATTGCCATTAACCTAAGCATGTCTAATCAGTTTTAGGCAACGTTCCCAGCACAGCCTTCCTGAGTCGCTTGTCCACAACTCTTGATAACTTCACTCGGCCGCGCTCTTTTTTACAGGGCTGCGAATATTAACTACCCGTTGATACAATATTTGCCTTTCTGCGGCAAGTGAAGGCGCCGAAATCTTAGCCGATTAAGGATTTTTTCTTTCAAAAATCAGTCTCGTTCTGGCTTATCAGTGAAAAAATACCTATCAAATAGTCACACGAGGTCAAAGGAAGGTTAGGTTTTTGAAAATAATATTGCGTTGTGTTCTAGCTGATACTGACATCGAGTGCTGCAAGATGAACTGTACGGAGAAAAACGAATGACTGACGCAATTAGCCATGGCTACGAAAGAGAACCGTCACTGAATTTGAGTCAAAAAAGAGATATGGTGTCATGACTAAAAATGATAGCTAAACCGAAATGGGAAGATACGTTTGAAACTACTGTTCATAATGAACGATTTAGAAATCGCTAGTGAAAGGTGTCGAAAGATCAGTGATTTGGAGAACATTCGGTAATTATAAAAATTTGACTGCATCTGACATCTTTATGCTCAAATTAGACAACTGTCATGGACGAGTGTCGTGCAATAAAGGGACGAATGGAGTATGTGCTGGGGTCCGCACAACTAATGAAAACGGACCGTCCATGTATCCAAGTATCCAAGTAATTATAGAAATCACACCTAGTACACTGCTTAGCCAATTTATTCAAGCCACCTGTTTAACTCCGCATATAAAACGAGGCGTAATTTGTCCTAAGGGTAGAGGTGGAAAAGGGGTTAGAGGTCAGCTACACAGAACATATCTCTTGTAAAACGTGTGGTGAAGTCCGCACAAAAGTCCACCTAGATAGAAAATCGCATAGTTGAACAAGTGCTCCCTCTAGGTACAAAGAGAGCAGAAAGGCATGACGGCCACTATTTCTCGATGATAGCGAGAATACTAAAGCACGTGTCAAAGAATGTCGGAGCGGAAAACCCTCGAGACTTTTTGTATTCTTCAAAAATCCAAAAACAATTAGAAATGAAAGGTGCCTAGATCACAGATTATATGACACCCTATCTCAGATTCATTTCCTGATCTCAGTCTGGTTCGTTAATCATGATCGATGACAAGACAACAGTGATCTTTCCCACATAATGTGTTGAACGGGGTTTTCTCCAATACTTTTGATTCAATCTTGGCATTAGATTTCCTCTAGATAGAAGAATTATCAAAATGTGTAGTGGTATGGTGTAATGCGTCTAGGCTCTGAGGAAGGCGAAATCGCCGAGATGGCAGCCATCGTTTCTGAAGAAGATATAGCAACGTCGTGCAAGCTTCGAGAAACGGTAGTTCCTTATGAAAAATGATCACTAATGGATGATTAGTATCGAAAACCATCTTGTAGTAAATTGATCAAAAATTTTGGTGCTTTTCAGGCCATGAATTCAAAATGGATCGTGAAGCAGCAGAGACAACTCGCAAAGTCAACAGTAATTTTGGGTGAGGAACTGCTAACGAACGTGCAGTGCAGCGGTGGTTCAAGTTTCATAAAAGAGACGCATCTGAGCAACGCATAAACAGCAATTACTTTTTATCAACCTCATCAGAGTCATGAGAAAAGCAGTCGTCGAAAAATCTCATTGTCAACTAATCTGTTGCGTTTATCGCCTGTGATTCGTACTGCGATCTATACCAACCCAGCAGCATCAACAACAACAACTTCTACTAACCTCGCGCCGGCCCAAACAGCTAAAGCTGTGATGCTCATATTGATTTACTTCAATGCCGAGGTTAACAGAAAGTCGATGTTTTCATCGGTTCAGAAGTTGAACGAGTTAGACTATAAATCTTTGCCACATGCTCCATACTTGTGGGACCTCGAATCCACCTACTATCACTTCTTCAAGTACCTCCTCAACTTCTTGCCAAGAAAAGGCTTTCACAACTGGACAGAATGCAGAAGATACTTTCAAGAAATTCGTCGAATCCCAAGGCACCAATTTTTGAGCTACAGTATTAAGCAAGTTTATTACTCGTTGGCAAGATTTATTGATTGGAATGGTTCGTACTAGACTAATAAAAATATCTTTGAGCCGAGTTATAATTAATCAAAAGTTAACGGTTTAAAACCGCAGTATCTTTGCATCAACCTAATAGCACTAGTACAATAGTAGAAATAAGAATGTACAGTCAATAGATAGTATACACTACTGCAACAGTAAGCAAGATTTTAGACAAAGCGGAGGCTTTGAGCCGATTACGTCACATTGAGGCGGATTTCTGATGTTATTAATAAACTAAAGTCGAATGAGAACACGGAACACACATTCACGTGAGTACAGAGATGTCTCAAATCAAAAGTGCACCCGACTTTCGAAAATCAGAGGTGAGCCGACATGCGCGATGACGTACAAAAACAGGAAGTGCTTTAAAAGTAGATTGAAGTTACGAGTCCCGCTTGCCCAGTGGTCCGCGCCCCTCCTCTCCGCAAAAAGTGAGACGCGGGTTCAAACTCCGACCGAGGTCCAGAGATTTGTATATCATTCAAAATTATTGGTTATATAGTTCTAACTTTCAAATTTGATCATACGTTAGAAAATCTTAGAAAAATTGTCGAATGAAGCCAATGTTTAGAAATAATAGCAGCTCTAAAATGACTGAAAAAAGAGCGGTCGAAAATATACTATTTCTCTTAACAAGAACTGTGGCATGTTCCCACTTTGCTGTACTTAGTAAGGGCAGCGTGGTGTTGATAAGACGGATGAAATCGTTGAAACCTACCTATACTACTAACATGCAATATCAAATCTTGAAAAGGCCTAGTAAAGCCTGCGGATATATTGAAGCTCTTTGATGAAGTCTTCAGAAATCCCTCGAATGAAGGCAATAATAAAAGCTTTCCAAATAATTAGAGAAGTACACTCAACAAAATGTATTTGGAGATAGAAGTGAATTTGACAGAAGAAGAGATAGACAGCTTTCGTCATTTCATGGAGAATGTCAATACGGGACATTACCTAATGAAGTTACTCTAAACGAAAGATGTACTTCTGAAAATTCGACCCGACATGAAAACGAAGCCTTCATATCGCGAGAGCGAACTACTCTGCACCATCGACCGTCATCATCGGCTTTGAAGAAACCAAAGATGTTGAAGTGTTAGCCGAATAAAGTTTTTTTAACAACCTCGTGTTAGCTTATCAATGAAGATGTAGATGATAGATGCGAACTCTCATGTTTCCTACACAGCAAATTCAATTGAAAAAAATCAAAGAGGCTTAGGTCCAGCTGCATGTCTACCACCAGACACATCGTACGTCTTGAGTTTCCGACATTGTTCTCTCTATTTGAGACTGAAAAACGCGGCAACTTTCCTATTTAGCTCTAATCATTTTGAGTGTTACATTTTTCCTGTTACTGCAACACCATATTTGATGTCTAAGAGCTTCATGTGGCGCAGTCGTTAGAGATGGAGTGTGTTACACACATAGTCGTCGGTTCGATTCTAAATTCAAGGCAAAATAGTCCTGCATAATTTCAAGGTCGATAATTAGCAGCAGCACTCGTTTTCAAGGATAACAAAACGAACCTGACACATCGCTTCGCCATCGCTGTAAGTCGGTATAAACATTGAATATGTATTCAATCACGTCTACAATGCTGATTAAAGTCAAATACCCAGCAAACCAATTGAAGAGTGTTCTACGCTGAGCTGTTTTTCGTTTATGTTTTCATGGGACAGTGAGGGTTCGAATTATAGAAAAAGAAATCAATGCGTAACAACTTTGAAGCTCAAAGCACTGAAGCGTTACTCTGACTACAAAGTAGTAGTGTTCCGCTGTTTAAATGGGAGGGAGATGTTGGATTAGAGGTCTATTTATAATGTGTACTTACGAGTACTCATATCCTTTCATCATAAACATCGTGTTATTGAAGTGATGTTGAAATGAGCAAAAATATAGTATAAAGTTATATTAAAAGATTAAGCATTAGTATTGATTAATCATTTAGGTTCCACATATTAATGTTGCCCTATATAGTAAGCAAAATTAATTATTTGAAAAGAGGTCCAGCCAGTGACGCGACGAGATAGAGTGGTGGTAAAATGTGGATAATATCACAATCTGTGACGGTGTGTAAAAGATTTTTCTACAGTGATTTATATAGGACGAAATAAAGATAAGTAGAGTTCCAGATATTGTACTCAATAGATACCATTTGACACTTGAAGACATTTGGCAGCCCTATTAATGAATGAAATGAAATAAGCATGAGACAGGAAACGAGCCTAAGAAATCATTAACCGTGTATGGGGGACACTATGGGTGTTCGGAAATGTGGTACTACGGATTTGAGTATTATTTCTGAGCTCATAGGTTTGTTGGGCTTGAGTCGATAAAATATTTACTATACTTTGTGGGGGACGTCCAGGCGCATGTGTGTATTGATCGGCTCTTAAAAAACATGAAGTAGTCTGGACGCGAACTCTCAGTCATGAACACTATAATCCTGTGAAATATTGGCTAAAAACATTAATTTGATAAGTGACTCTCCATTAACTCTAAGCTTACTGATCAATCATTTTTTGTTGATTGAGCCTGCTTTACGATGTTGTTATTAGAACCAATTTCTTCGGCCGTTTCGACGTGTTTTGTCTTCTTTAGAGCCGATTGATCTGAGCCGATGCTCCACAGTGGTTCGAAGCCCAAATGACTCGACTTCTACAGAATGAAATGTCCAATGTAAAACAAGCAGTATCGCTGGAAAATGACTATAGTCAACAACCGCCCCGATTAGAATGAGCATAGTCAGGTGAAGTTCTCATTTGAGCGGTGCTCCTACGAAGAAGATCCGACTTAAGCGACAGTGAACGCACAACTAAGACGAAAGACTAGGGAACATCTGCTAGGAGCAATCGGCTTTGAAGAAGACGAAACGTGCAGGATTAGCAGAATTAATCGGTTTCATAACGATATCGCAGAGTTTCACATCAACATTATAGAGTGTGGTCAGTGCGGCCTAAATACTACGAAAGGATTGAAGAAGGCTCTAAAAAGAGTCGAAAGCTATACAGTTATCCAACAAGATGACAATCTTATCTATCACTGTCTGGAAAAGTGGAGTTATTACCAGAGAAAAGTAGAGTTTTTGCTTGAGAAAAGACTCGAAGTTTTTTCTTGTCTTAATTGATTAGCTGGATTTTATTGCGCATTACGGTAGATATCCGAAGACGTGTTAATTAAAATGTGATCAAGATGATTTGCTCACATGAAAAGCTTTATCGACAAAGCAAAGTATAATTTCACTTAAGAGAAGTTTTTCAGGTACTAATGGTATGGCATACATAAAAGAAATGGCTTGCAGAGTTTGTTATAAGAACAAGAGGAATGAAAATGGACCAGTCATGAAGAAAAATTTCTATCGACTGGAAAATGGTTTTCTCACATTACGTTTCGGTTTGTTGTTTTTTGTCCTTGTTTTGTTAAATTGTGGCGCTGTTCCGTCGGGGATTATCAAATGATGTATGATGTTGTGCCTCAACCCTAGGAAAAACTGTTGGAATGGCACCGTATTCGCTATTCGAGAAGTCATTCGCGAAGTTCGTCGTCTGTGAACATCCACATTTCCCTTGAATAATTGTTTATTGTTGGCGATTCCATTGAATTCATATTTTTTTTCCGTCTCAAGTTCTACACCAAGGCGGTCGTCTACCACTTTCAAATTAGAAACTGTATTTGGCAACCAGTCCAGCTGAGTACACAGAAGCACATCTAGAAAACAAATCTGAAGAGGATAAAATCTAACTTTTAGGTTTATATAGGGCACGAAAACACAACAATAAAGATTTTGATGTGACTGTCACGATCCCAGCGCAGGAATCAAAAAACACCCACGCGCAAAACTCGTGAGGCACTTTGGATAAACGCCAAAAACCGCGAAATGAACCGGAAGGACAAATGCGTTACCATCACACGAGACCTCGTATCATTTATTCGTTTGGTCTTTTAACCTGACCTAGGCAGCATATAAATAAGATCCTCCGAATCAATCAAATAGACAAGTACTGCATACGCCCAGGCTGTGAAGAAGGCGGTTCGCCGAAACGTCAGCCGAATTACTACGACTACTTTACCAACCTCGTGTCAGTTAATCAAGATAAGTTTTCTCGGTTCTCACATATCAGCTGAGCACATTTGTGAAACCGGCCTACACAGCAGTTTATGACAGCCAATTTAAAGAAGAATGCTTAATTTCCTGTGATTCTTTACAAGAGACTTTTTAGAGTGGTTTAGATAAGGTAGTAATGATTGGCGTACTATCTGGTACTTTTAGACACCAGCCGTTCATAACCGTTTGCTTGACAGTCTATACGAAAGGGTGAAACGCAAAATCACATTATTCACCCCTGACAGTACAGACGCTGAATACGTGAGTTTGGATACAATATACCTAATCTCCTTATGTTATGCATGGACGAATGCATCCGCGAAAGGGATGGACCACTTTGCCTTAATTTGCAAGCGCATCTAAGTCAGTCAAGTCAGAACCACATGAAACACTCCGCTATGCATGCATAGGGAACAAAAATATAACGGAAAAGATTTCGATGTGGAAGTCAGAGTCCACGCACAGAAATCCAATTATACACGCGAAAAATCCTTGAAACTTCTTGGATAAATACTAAAGATCCACAAATGAAACATAAGGTAGGGTCGTATAATCAAGCGTGACTTCGCGCATAGATCCAGGAATAAAACATAAGGTAGGATCATATAATTACGCGTGACTTCGCGTAAAGATCCAAAAATGAAACACAAGGTAGGATCATATAATCAGGCGTAACTCCGCCCAAAGATCCAGAAATGAAACATAAGGTAGGGTCGTATAATCAAGCGTGACTTCGCGTATAGATCCAGGAATAAAACATAAGGTAGGATCATATAATTACGCGTGACTTCGCGTAAAGATCCAAAAATGAAACACAAGGTAGGATCATATAATCAGGCGTAACTCCGCCCAAAGATCCAGAAATGAAACATAAGGTGGGATCATATAATCACGCGTGACTCCGTGCTATTTCACTAACTGATTTTTATCTGACTTAAACCGTTCACATTCTTAGACCGTGTAAGGTGAAACCTTGTGTGACTGATCTTCAACAAATGATAACAATAACTTCTAAGGTAAATGGGGAAGGTGAATGTTATAACCAATGTGGTAATTTCCAACATCACATTTATATTAGTCCCTTAAGTAACACGTTGATTTTCCTTATGGTGTGTGACGCCATTGCCGGTAGAAAGGGGCGCTCTAATGACGATGTCGTAGTTTTCTAACGATCTTCGTTTTCCGTTTTTTCTGGACATTTAGCAATTATTCGACAGTCTGTATTTGTTTTTCGAATGACTTTCATAGTACGTCGTAGCAGAGAAAACGAAGTTAAGTGCCACACTCGGCGAGCACTTTTTACTCGGTCGTGGTGTGTGAATGGCTATATTAATGAGATTTTGTAACATTTGTACAAATCACCCTGCGTGGTGGATCGTTTTTTGACAGTTTCTTAGTTGTTGTTTGATGGTATAAATCTGAATGATTCCGAAGCTAGGTTTGGTCTTTGAAGAGGTCTTTATAGAACAGTCGAAAAGTGGAAAGAAATTTACGCTTTGCATTCCTAGGGTGAAATTGTTCAGACTTAGGCTTAGAAGGGATTATTTGAATATAGAGTGAAAATAAAACCCTAACCGAATAGAACGAATCAAAAATTATAGGTAGAACAAAGTTCACCCTACAGTTCAAAACACAACCCTTAAGTAATTCTGCAAAACGGAGAAGAAGCTTCCACATATTACGGTTGGAAAGAAAGCTCTGTTGCAATTTAATAAGCATGAAATAACTACCATGCATGTCATGGGATTATTACAGTTCTTATGTGGAATTTTCCCACTGAATGCCTAGATATCATTCGTCTTTAATTTCACTTAGTTACAAGCCTGAACAATACAATCGAAGTTCGTGTTTCATTGCGTCATTGTTGAAGAAAAGCTATTTCACAGCGAGTTGCAGCCGATGAAATCAACGAAGTTGAAGGGGAAAGCACAAGAAGCAAATCCGCTGCTGGTCGCTAGTTTCAGCGTTTCAATGCCGGAGATCTTGACCTCGATGACAATGCAACAATTTTTGAAAAGACGTCGATTTAAATCGTTCGATGAAGTTGAGTTGACGAAGCATGTTAAGAGTTCTTTAACTCGAAGTCGAAGAAATAGTACTTTGACCAGGTACGAAACTTGGCGGAGAGATGGAAAAAAGTCGTAGGAAACGATGAAGTTTATCTTAAAGAATAGTTATTATTGCTTTGTTTGGAATTCATGCATGATATGATCTGATAAGGATATTGCATATTTTGGGCTGTTAGGTCTAGTGCTGTACAGGTACCTGTTTCGCCCTATTATAACTCATCAGTAGCGCCCCACCCTCAGTTCTGCCGATTCTCTGAGGTCAAATAGACCTTTATAAAGAAATCGATGCCGGATGAAAATCACCCAAAGTCAGATACCACCTGACACCGTGGTGACTTTCTATTCGGCCGTTTTCGAGAGTTTACCTAAAACAGTATTATATGATAACATATAAAGATATTGCTATATACATTTTTACCAGCCATCAAGCAAACGACTATCACTACAATGTCAAGTGATATTATCAATTGGCGTGCAGTGTGACATGTGCGAAGATGATTCCCTCATATCTAAGGACTCGGTTGAACCGAGAGGCACGTGCTACTGATGAGGTACGCGAGAATACACCGAAATGTACGTATAGCACTATATGCGCCATAACAGACCTCATGAAAGGCTTAAATATTATCAAAATTCGACGAAATAAAATTAGCATTGGACATGTCGACGAAATAAAGCTTTCCATTTAACCCACCGTATCATAGCAAAAGTAACTCATGCACCGTTGGCCCACTGAACCTATACATCAAACCCAACCGACATTCTGCTTCAAACAGCAAGCAGTACCCCACCATCATTCAAAGGGTTTAGTCACCAAAACTGAGGTTTTTGTTGTTGTGAATTAATATTGCTTTCTTACGATAAAGGAATATATTAACTTTGTGCTAAAACAGAAGCAAAAGACCCGCATGGTAGATTCATAACACTTCAGCAATTTCAGGTTAAAGTCAAACTGCCAAGGTCCTAGAGTCTACACGCACTCTCCAATTTCTTACTTAGAAATTTGCTATCACATTATACTGGTTTAAGGGCGATCTTAAAAACAGTCGATTAAAAAAGTATTGTAATGTGTGTTTTTATCAAGTCTTTTGATTGTCGTAGTGAGATAGAGTGAAAGTAGATTTTCAAAAATATTACCATGTGTACCAATCAATATATAGTATCAACTGCTGTAAGTCGTCTTTAACGACAGAAAGCGGAACATATACGATAGCGGAGACAAGTCAACATCCGTCTTATGAAGACAAATTACATCAAGGGACAGGGGTGCAGGTGGCATAGTGACTAAAGTGCAACAACAATCTCGTGGCTAGTTCGACTTCGAATTCTAGATACACCATGCCCTACATCCCTGAGCGTGAAAAACGCGACAAAATGGCGGAATTGTCAGCTATCGCAACAGCCGTTGAAGGTCGGTACCATCTCTACTGAAGCTCACTTTCTTTTCTATCTGTTAGTCTTTCCATTTCCTCCTTTGCTTAATGTTTTCACGATTATTTGGATAGTGCAGACGATAACTCAAAATTGTTGGCGAAAACCCCTTGATTCACTGTAATGTGGCAAATACACATATATATATATATATATATATATATATATATATATACATATATACGCGTGTATGTTCGTGTGAGTACATACCTATATATAATATTGTGTATATGCGTACATATATGAATATCCGTGGACGTGTATATGCTTGTCCATGCATATATACGCCGATCCAATTTCTCGGCTTTTTTCTTATTTTTCACCAGCTCGTATCGCTTCGGTATCGCTCCTCCAGAGTTCGTCAATCAGTTCCAAACTTCGAGGATAGCAGCAGTTGCTTGATACATCAATAGCATCAAAATGACCCATTCATTTGAAAATATAAGTCAAGCACAGTAGAATATGATCAAACGTCGTGTACAATGAACAATAAATATACTAATCGAGCAAAATGAAAAGCCACTTGATTTTCTCGTATATAAATCTAAGTGAGAGACACAAAAAAGCTCTGAAAAATCACGTAGCATAAAATTTATGCCAAGGACATAATTATTGGAATACTAGGCAAAAATGTCTCAATAATGAACATTCGCGAATTATACTGGATCTTAAAAGTTTTAGAAAGTGTACATGCTAGGATGTAACTCAAAGGGGGGACCGTGGCAGCACAACCGTAATTACCATCGTGCCTGGATTCTTTGCTGGAAACGTTCAATGTATCCAGTAAATGATGCTTTGGTCAAGGATTAAAATAACAAATCATATATGTACCAAAGGTCCAAAAATGAACCGAAAAGAGGAGTGCCTTGTAATCACGCGTGACCTCGAATCCTACTTTAGGCTGATCTTTCCGACCTGAGTTAGGCACAGCACACTGATGCACTGACCCTAAGCGGCTGGTCTTCAGCGAATAAGTGATAGACTCATAATATCAAAACGGTGAGTGTTTCAAAATGAAGCTTCTATCATGCGATCTAAAATTCGTTTCTAACGTTTTCTGTTGGGGTTATGAAGGTTTTGGCTTCGTGGATTGCGGATCAATGTGGTCTTTCCGGGCTCTGAAGAAGGCGACCCGCCGAAACGTTAGCCACCTCGAATATTATATATTCAAGCTGCATTACTAACTGTATTGTTGTAGGCTTCGCTAATATTCAATAAATAACATCAATAACACCTCGGAACAGCTAAACAGAAGGAAATAATCATTTATGTACCTATGACTCCGAAGTGCATGCTTCAACAGAGAAGAAAGCAGACATATTACATAAAAGTGACAAACAGATCGTAATACTGTCAGATGAAAACCGTCGAATATTACAACAGCCACCATTTTCAGTTGGTTAACACTTTGAACGGCTACGAAGAAAGGCTAGCTCGCCGTACAAACGGATTAGCTCACGTGCATAGAAAACGGTGCATGTCGTCTCAAGAGAGGGTTATTCTGGCGTCGATACGCCAATTGTGATTGCAAAACGGTACGTGTGGCAAGTTCCATAACACGTCGTTTCTTTTGCACATCCGAAATTAATTTTTTCTTCAATCATTCAAATTTTTGAGAACTGGTATTGCCGATTAATAAAGTATTAAGAAGCTAATGAAGAAAAACGAGTAGAAGTTATATATCAAATGTTTATGAGCTGATGAAAACTCAGCTACTAAAACCTTCGGCACTGATGTCTTTTGACTGCAGCACTGTGTACCTATAGGGGAAGAATCTACTGTCGCTGAATGAGGCATTGAACCCGGCTACCATAACGCATGGACTCGAACCGAGAACGTAATGTGAACATACTTTGTGCAGCAGAAAAGGCTTTCTGAAAGAGGAAATATTTCCAAACACTTCAGTGTACCGAAATTGATTGGTAATGACCAACACGTGGCACCCGAAGTCCTCTCAATAGCAACAGTCTTTTTCCATAGCTACTGAGTTTTTAGACAACCAGAGTAAGAGTTACTCAAAGGCTTAAGAGCCTTCAAAAAAAGTTGAGCCATTACTAAACAGCACCTTCTTCCAATACACAGCAGGATTTTTTGAAACTCAAACTTCACAGGTAACAAAACAATTTTCGGAAAAAAGCTAAAAGTCAAGCAAAAAGCGTAGCCTACTTATATTGATTCTACATTCTGGGAAAGAAGCTGGTTAGCTAGACGAGCGTTTTTATTTTTTATCACGTTTGACCTAAATTAAAGCGATATCGTCCTAATGAGCAACTGATTCCCACGCTGAATTTAACTATTTTCCAACCAAAGGACACTAAATTACATATTGCGTTGAAAACGTGAGAAGAAAACTACCCAGACGCTTGTGAAACTTGTTGTCTTTCCACATTATTGAAAAAAAACTGTCTATACTTCAGTCAAAGACTTACATCGTACAACCCTATGAATGGAGGTTGGAAAATATCCGAAAAGAGGACTTCAAAATGCGATATTAGCCTTCCACTAACACTCATATTTCTAAACCTATTACTTTATCACTTTATTTGACCTGCAGTCCCTTTACTGTGCGGGTGCCAGTACTACACTCAATTGGTCGCCTTGCTTGATTGAATATTTTATCTTCCTCAAGAACGTCGTAGAATAGTGGTTGAGCACGTTCCCTTGCAATCCTGAGGATAGCCAGACTGCAGCGCCTTCTAGGTCTTTCTTTATTGATTGCAGGTGTTGTGAGGAAATAGGTCATTTGGTGTGACCCTTATCACCTCACACAACTTCAAAAAAAAAACGTAGCTTTGAATAATAGTCATTTGAATTTCCACCCTATCACGATCTATCTAGATATTTCAACGCATTCTGGATCGCGTCAGTTTAAATTCGCTTTATTGAAGCGAGCTTCAGAAAGTAAATAAGCAAATGGCAAATATCCCTCATTTTTAAATAAACAAATAACAAAGTGCCATAATGTACTACACTAACCTGCTTCGTATATATTCCTATAATGTAAAAACCCTTGCTCATGAATCCGCTGTAGAAGATCTATTGAAGCAAGAAGGATAAGGTACGATGTCATTGGCCTTGCTGAGACGAGAAGACACCATCATTTTCACGCTGTTTACGACACCGGAGAAGGACTGTTTCTTGGACCATGCGATAGCAAAGGTGTCGGCGGGGTAGGCGTCCTCGTCAAATCGAATTTGACCTGAACATCGATTTGTTTGAACAACTAACAACCCGTATCGGTCGACTACGGCTGAAACGATGTGGTTCTATGCCGGCTTTGACCATTTTCGTTGCTTACGAACCGACTTCAAGCTATGACGAAGACGAAGTCGAAGCGTTCTATATGGACCTCGAAAATTTCTTCAGAGATCATACATTCTTCAAGGTCATTGTCGGAGATTTTAACGCAAAAATTGGACTTAGTAGCGTCAAATGGGGGACCCACGGGCTAGAATGGAATGAACAGGGTGAGAGGCCATCTGAGTTTATCATGACGACCTAAACCATCCATGGTAACTCACAAATCCAGAAGCCTCTTATCTCAGCAATGGACGTGAGAGTCTCCAAATGGAGAGTACCATAACGAAATAGAGCACATCTCAGTAATTCGAAGGTTTTGATTGACCGATGTCGCTGTTGTTCCTAAGTTCTACACTGGGTCAGACCATCGCCTCCTTCGCGCAACGTTCCGTTTTTCGCGGAGAAAAGAGAAAGTCGCTAAATTCAAACAGCGAAGTCCCAGAACTACCATAAACTGGACCATAAACTGGGATGTATTCCAATCATTAGTCGGCCGACGAAGAATATCGGCTCGTTGAACATCTTCACGTTAGCGCTATGAAAGCCGAGAGTCCTAAGGTCACGAAGAGGCGTTTGTCATTGCTGACATTTGAGCTGATACGTCAACGCAATCGCACGAGCTACAAGCAACCGAAACTTAACGTTGCGAAGTGCCGCAGACAAGCGATAAAAGAAGACCTTAATGAGAGACGAGCAGCTGATATGGAAGAAGCTGCAGAAGCTAGAAAGAGCATTCGCAAAGCCCAGCGAGGCTTCGTCTTTAAGACCAAGATGATTGCACTCCGATGCCCTGACGGGACACATGCAGCTTCCAGAAGGGCTGTGGAGAAAATCATCCACTAATACTACTCGAGTCTCTTCGCTAGCCATGTCCTTCTACCTCATATAAATTGAAAGAAAATGATTATGTCTTTCCACCCATCCTACCTTCCGAAATCCGGCATGCTATATCGTCGGTGAAGAACAGAACAACACCCGGTTCAGACAGGATTAGACCAGAACACCTGAAGAACCTGCCACCAGTTCTCATCAACACCCTGGCTCAGCTCTTCACTCGCTAGCTGTCAGAATGCAAGGTTCCCATTCAATGGAAAACCAGCAAAAGTGTGTTGTTGTTCAAAAAGGGAGATCTTCACGGTATAAGCAGTTATCGCCCAATCTGACTGCTGTCCGTTGTCCATAAACTCTTCACTCGAGTCATCCTGAATAGGATTGACAGAACGCTGGACGAAGGAGAGCCATAAGAACAAGGAGGGTTCCGAAAAGGATTTAGTACCATAGAACACATCCACACGATTACAAGACTCATTAAAGTTTCACGAGAGTTCAGACTCATGCTCTATCCTGCTTTCTTTGAGTTGAAGAAAGCCTTGATTCAGTGGAAACAGAAGCGGTTATAGAGGCTCATGGATAACCAGGGCGTCCCACCGGTACATAATGATCCTTATAAAGATTTCATGACCAAAATATCTCCACTCTACAACAATATCATTATTGACGTGAGAAGAGGGAATTAACAAGGCGATACAATTTCGCCAAAATTATTCACTGCCACCCTACAGGAACGTCATGCGAACATTAGAATGGGACGATATGGGAGTGAAAATTGACGGTCGACAATTAAATCATCTTTGCTTTGCTGACGATATCGTCCTCATAACACAAAAAGTCAATCAAGCGGAACGAATGCACCAATTTCGATAACGCCTGTGGAAACATTAGACTCCAACTAAATCTAACGAAAACGATGTTTATGAGAAAAGGATGGATTTTGAATGTCCTATTCACGCTCAATGAAACGACGCTCTCTGAATGCTCTAATTACTCTATCTAGGTCGTGAAATCAACATATGAACGACCTAGCTCCAGAGTTGAGCAGGAGGAAACTAGCGGTTTGGGGAACGTCTAAGAGCAGCGAAGATGTAGTGAAGAGAACAAAGAACATCCGACTCCGTGCTTACCTTTTCGACTCGACGATTATCCCTGCCTAACGTATGCAGCAGAAATCTGGTCGCTACGTGAGCAGGATGAATGATCACTTGGCGTTATAGAACGCGCAGTCGAATGTTCAATACTAGAAGTATCCTGCATCTCGCAAATGAGAGAAAGGCTCCGAAGTTCCGACCTACGTCAACGATCGAAAATCAGAGACGCCGCTTTACACGCCAGGATATCGGAATTAAGGTGGGCGGGACACGTGATGCGCTTCACAGACAACCGAAGGACGAGAGCCGTTACTGACTGGATTCCTCGGAACATCAGGTGCTTTATCGGAAGACCACCGATCTGTTGATCCGATTTCTTCACAAAAGTTATAAAAGAAAGAGTGATGCTCGGAAAATCCCCAAAGCGAGGAGGACTCACTAGTCTACTCTTGCACGCGATAGGGAAAAAATGGAAGTGTTGCTGGTACGCGCTCGAGTCACTCGACTATCAACGGTACGACAGGTGACAGGTGATACAGGTGGACCTGCTCCGTTATACAGCCTTTTTCTTTCAGTTTCCCTTCACGACATCGGTCCAATAACCATGAACCAAATAAAAAAGAGGAAGCTATAAGTGGAAAATAAGTGGAAATTTCATAATTAGGACAAATACCTGTCGTTTGCAAGTATTCTTCCAGATTCATAGCTTCTTCTGGATGTTTTTAATGTAAGAATCCAATAAATGAATGTGTATATCGAACTAAAAAGTCACTAATTGCGCATAAAGTGTTATGAAATCTTTGCGAAAATAAAATAGCACTTACCGATGACAGGTCCCGTACTACATTGTCGACGAGAAATTTTAGTTCAGAACGACCATAGTCATTGACATGAGGTGGTTTTTGGCTCATTGGAGGACCAACCGCCTGAAAGAGTTTTGCACAAGATGTTCAAAAAATTGCTGCAAAAGGAAGAATAATTAGCAACACGAATTCTGTCTTTCTAAGCAGATAGACAAAACAATTTTCTAACAAATGTTGATGTATTTTACAATTAATCGGAACACCTTTACAGTATTATCAAAAAGTATAATCAGTTAAAACCTTCCAGAACTCCGTAAACTACGATGAGTATTTTTAGATGTCGAAGTATGGCATAGGGGTTTGAAGGAAGCCTCTGAGCAAAACAGGATCCGGAAAAAAAAAAACAGGAGCCTCTGAGCAGCTTCATCTCAAATCCAAGAGATTCGACGGCAGTAGTAGTCGACACCGAAGTAGAAACGTTTCAGCGAGTGAAGGTGAAAACAATTTTTCCTATCAGAATGAGGTGCGGGTTTCTGGTCCCGCCTGGACGCGAAAGTTTTGCACATTGCTCTACATCAGTGGGTATGTATTTGAAACACCATACCACCGCTAATAAGCGGTTAAATAAAACGAATATCATAAAGATTAGTACTGAAGCTGTTCTTCTTCTCTAAGAAACACAATCTAGAATTCTACGAATCTACGGATCTACGAACACTACACACATCTGTCCATTGCCTGATTGTCTGATTTCGGTAGTTAGATTTCATCCAAATCACTCTAATATCTTGTAAACTAACCTCTGTTATTTCTTCATTCATGCATCATTAAGAGCGGAACGGAGTTAAGGATTAGCGAATGTTATTATTAGGAGCTCTCAATGGCCTTCTGATGGAAGTCAAGAATATCCCGGATCCGAGCAGATAGCCGGATAGGGTTGCTGGAGCAATCCGAGAGCATCACTTAGACGAGAGACATAAAGTAGCACGTCAACCATAGGCTATGAAAATCGACAGATTGCTGAAATCTGCGATCTAGTCATTAATTCCGATGATCAGCAAATGAATTATGACGTTGAATGATACGGCATTTTTTTCACCTGCTCAGAAGCGTCACAAAATGGATTAATATAATTTTGGACGATTTATCAAAATTAACTATTTAAACTGGTTAATTGATCTGCGGTCCAACAAGCTGCCATAAATTAGGCACACGATGTCGGAATTGACAGCACTTGAAAAGCATATTAGCCACAAAAACGAATTTTGAGCTATTGCAATAATTAGCTGGAAACTCAGTCAAATGTGAAGCTCACCTTTGTATCGCTTGAGTGACTCTCAACGAAACTTTCGCATAACTTGTTGACGTCTTGTTTAAGAAGCTGATCGGCGTTCTGGATTCGAATGCCGAAATTCAGATACTTTGTAGAATGTTAAACCCGTTTGCAATTTTCTTTCAATTCTAAAAATTAAGATTTTAAAGGAGGAGAACAGTCTTACGCCTAAGTATCGTTGATACACGAATTCTGCGAGGCGTTCGCGAAACATTAGCCTCAGTTCACTAAGCCAAACTATAATAATAAAAATTACAAAAACCTATGTAGAAACCACCAATACTTCGAAATATATTGTCTACTCAACTTAGCAGGGTTATTTCGCTTGGTGAAAATTTTTGTTATAATTGCTATGAGTCATTAATTCTAAAAACATTGGAATAATCAAACTAAAACTGAGTACTTGTGTACATTTGGAAAATTAGTAGTTTAGATTAAGTTGAACGTATGATATTAGAGCATAGTTTCTTTTAAATTTCAATCACAGTGAAGACGCGCTTACCTTATGAATGGCATTTGTCACCGAAATCGCTGTCATCGCTAAAGTGTATTGTATCGCATTTATCAAATAGAACAGTTTGTCACGTGCAATAATCGAACCGTAAAAATGAATAGTTGACTATGTATATATTACATTATTTGTACGGCCTGCTAACACAGTTTACTATGCGGATCGAACTTGCAATGTATTCGTTTCGTCACATTCGTCTTCACAGAGGTCTTCGAATATTTAACATTTTGCTTCAGTTATTGCTCGACGAATTCATCTGCTTCAAAATGTCGTTGAACGTTGGTCGAGATGGTTCTCCTTACAATCTTCAGAGTAGCCAAGCTAGGGCATTTCCAGTTGATTAATACAACATAGTATTGAAGAAGGGAATCGAACTAGGGTATCTCTTATCATCGCGCTTCCTGATAGCGCATCACTAATCACATTGCCACCCCCGCTGCCTAGCTATGTATATGTGGAAGAAAAATCTTTAATTAGGTTCGTCGGAAAAAAGTAGAAGAAATGACTTGAATGCCGAATCTCAATCATTTTATTAGGCTTTCGTATATGTTTCGGCACTATGGGCGATAAACGCTAAAATTATTAGGCAGAAAACAATAAATTTTGCTCAACAACACTATTCAAACAATGCGTCATCGGCCTGAACACATTTCTGTCGTCTCTCAAACGGCGAATCAACATCACTTTTGAACAGGATTTTTTGAGCTCTCTTTTGTTACCAACTTTGTCCATACTACGCATCATGGCCTCATGGCATCATGGCGGAACTCAGCAAAGAACTGAAACTCTGTTCGCCTGAACAGAAATCCTTGAGCCCTCGCACTGATGATGTTCCCGATGGCGTTATGCACATCGCGTCCCAATTCATACTCGTAAACCAGAAAATTGTGATAAAGGCTTCTTTAAGCGACCTTGATGCGACAAGTATGGACAAATTTGGTACGATAAGAAAGCTCAGAAAATTCTGCACAAAGCGATGTTGATTTGTTGCTTGGGATATGACAGAAATGTGTTCAGGGCCAATGGCGCATGCTTTGAATGGTATGTTAAGCAATCTCAGTTACTTTTGGTTAATGAATTTGGTGTTTTTTGCTTTAGTGCCAAAACTTATGAGAACTGATATTATCGTTGAACAAGTTATTGCGTCCATAACAATTGGTGTCGACGAGCAGCTATAATTTTGTGGACAATAAGGATGATTCTTTTCATTCTACACACGCAGCCTCATGCATATAAATTTTTCGGCTATCCAAAAGTGAAAAGTCGTCGAAACCTTGGTTTAGTGAAAAATCAAATTTTATGCCGACATACTCATATGCGCTCATTGAGGACAGTTCTCAAACTTATGTTACAAGTTTCAAAAAATTAGACTATCATTGCTGTCAACCATGTAGATATTTCGTAATCAAAGATTTCCAGGTGGAAGATTTTTGGATTTAAGCATTTTTTCCTGCAACTAATAGGAAGAACAGATGGCAGGTGGATGAAATAAACAGTGAAGTGGACTAGAACTCAAGCTCCTATTGAATGACCACCCGAAGGATGGGCGGAAGTGCTCGTGAATAATGTCAACCATCTGCACCCACAGATTCATTGAGTTTAGGGTCCCGGAAAATGGGCGGCATGTAGGTCACCATGCTCGAAACAGAGCACCGCAGTGAAAATGAGCGTGCGAGAGAACATCACGCAGGGATTCGCTATAATACTGAAACGAGCTATCCATATGTAGTGACTACTACAATTACTGGCATACATTTGCTCCCGGGTAGTATGGCTTTGGGGGCGCTGTGGCCGAGCGGTTTGTGATGTTACACGGATGTGATGCGCGTAGAGTCGAACTCCAGCCCCAGCACCCTCAAGCAGTGTAAAACGAACGCCCTATACAACTCCACAGCCAGGCTATCCTCGAGATTTCAAGGAGGCGCGCTCAACCAAAATTCTGCGACGTTCCATAAGAAGACGGAAAATAGTTAATGCTAGAATAACTGGGATATGGTTGGTGAAAAAATGTGAAGAGGATTATAAAGTGCCAAAAGTACGAGGTTTGTGCAAGCCAAGTCGTTCTGCAAAGGTGTATTACTGATCCTACGTAATTATTATGAGATGCAAGAAAATAGTGTTTTCTTTTTGATTTTAAGTGATAATTATGCATACACATAGGGCGAAGGTGCTGGCTCCGCTAGTTCAAGTATACTCCTCACTTTCTATGATCACTACTTCTCAGGACATACTCTCACAGCTTTCAATCAAATCTGAGTTTAAAATAACATGTATGTTCAAAAACACAAGTAACAGCTAGGAGCACGACTGCCGGTCACCATAGTGTCAAGCAACTCCATCATCCAATTTGGAGTGATTTTTCCTCTGGTCGATTCCTTTACAGAGGATTATTTTCCTTAGGGACTCGGCTAAGCCGAGGAAGGGTGCTACTAATTAGTCCGAAACTGGTACCTGTAGAGCACTAGACCTAACAGCTCAAAACGTGTAATATAGTATAACATAGTATATGTAGCAACCGTTTCACGGAACGGTCGCCACCTCTCTGAGCAATTGAGAGCGATCGTGGACGATACCATGCCCAGTGACATCGCTGCGGGACCTAACCAATGGTCGCGCCGCCCGCTGCTGCATCTCGCTCACGGTCATCCATCTCAGCTCTCATCATTCCACTGTACCACCACACGATCAGTCATATCTCAATATTATTGAAGTTGCAGTTATACGTCGTTACTATTGTTTATGCACTTGTTGCGTTATTATTGTATTTATTTATGTATTTTTCAGGTTGTCTTTGTCTTGGTATTTTCTACAGTAAATCTAATATTTACTCGCAGCCGTCAGTGGCAATCAATCAATCAACACATATCACTGGCAACGGAGGACCAACCCGGTGCTACAGCTGGTACATCGGCCGAACCTCGTCGGACACCGATCGCCACATCCAAAATCACTAGCAACGGCGTGCCAACCCCGTTGCTACAGTATATAATATGTAATATGGTAATAATGAAATATCCTTCTTTCCATTCCAAAAATTAGCAAAAGTACTCGTGTGAATGCTCGCAGAGTGTGCAGTTTAATTTTATTTCCGCTGCTATAAGGCACTAGGAGGGCTTGTCTGAAACAAAGTGCAGTATAACAATCGCAGGAATTTAGCTATTAAATGTCTACCAAAAAACAGGAAGAATAGAAAAAGACTTATCTCCAATGAGTTGAAAATAAATTGAAAGTAGAGACAAAATATGACAAAAAGGAGAATTTAAAAATAAAAGTTATCTAGCAAACTAATTTCTACTTGAACTGTGACGTCTGGATGACACTGCTCTCGAAAAACGAAGTTGACGAAACGTCGTGCATTGATCGTGTAGGAAACATAACAACCTCGCCACAAGCATCGAATAGAGATTAATTTATAGAATATTTTTTCATTTCAAAAATCAAACTTTATTGAAAAGACGGTATTTCAAAATATGATGGGAAGAACCGACTCTCCTAAAACACCGCAATTTCAAATGGGGAAACCACTTCCCTACAAGAAAGGAACATATTTCCAACTCTAATACATGCTTTTAAGTTATTTATATTAATTCATGTCATATTATTCATTTTTCATTTCTTATGTCAGCAAATTTTTAGAGCCAGGAGGACCCTGGGCTACTCTTGCACGCGATATGGAAAAATGAGAGTATTGGTGGTTCTCGCTCAATTCACTCGATGATCAACGGGACAATAGATGATGCAGGTGATATCAACAGCTATTCATAAATCATACTATCTATGAAAGTTTTCGTTTGTTTGTTTTTTTAGCAATTTTACGATGTTTTAATTAGTATACATCTAAAAATGCTGATGTTATATAAGGCGCACTTCTTTATATCGGTGGCGTATGCTACCACTACCCCACCGTTGTATGAGAACAGGTACGATTTACTAAATCTCATGTAAAGCGTGGAGAGAGTAATAGATTGGCAATACGAGAAAGCTGCTCTGTGTCCATATTATAAAACATGTAGTGAGAAAAGTAAGGAATCACTTCGCCTAGCCTGCATAGGACACAATCACGTAACAAAGAAAGTTCTAAATCAGAACTAACTATCCTTACAAAGGAGTGCAAGATTTCAGCACAAAAACTCTCAAGGCATTTTAATTTTGCGCAAGACATCCGAAAATGCATCTTAAAGATAAGTTACTCGTTTTCATGCGTGACTTTGCTCAATTTTTCACATCGATTTTTTTGATCAAAGTAACGCACTATCCTCATCTATGCAAGACTCCTTGCGGCTGGTCTACATATTATGTGGTGAGCCACAGAACAGTAAAATATATAGTATAGAAGATATAAGCTGTTCACTATCTGATGTAATGTTTATGGACTTAGTCCTATCTGCGTTTGATGGTGAAAGTGTTTGACTTTGTTTGAAAGTGTAAAGACCTGACCTGTTAAGTTGACTCTTCCAGGCTCTCAGAGGTATAGAAAGTGGTAACGTCAGTCAATATTTCTTGCTGTGCTCTATCACTATCGTGATTAAGAAATGCTATCATTATCAAGCTTGATTCTGCTTATAAAAAGGCAGTACTGGATCATAAATAAACTTATTCCATGCTGTGGACATCATTTTCCTTGCAACCTTTACTACTGTACCAAATGCGTACTATCAGTTTAGTGCCCTCAAGCTAATTTCTTCTACCCTATTCAGTTCTTAGTGTTTTGACTAATTTCAATGTAATCAGATGCAGGTGGTTTTGAAGGTCCATCGGTACATCGAATACTTCTTGGTTCGCCATATAATTGCTTTAGATGTCCTTCCACGACCTATACCAAATGAGTTACTTGTCTGCTGTGTGGCTTACTTCTCTTATTTTTGGTTATGGTGATTTTGATAGGAAATTTATAGTTTTTCTCTTTACTCGTATCGAGGTAGAAGTAATGCGTTTCCAAGCGGAAACTTTGTTGATATGTACGAATTATTTATAGTATATTAAAGAGGAGCAGAGCGAAATAAATTCAAAGATGCCGAGTGATATGCAGAATTTTCAACCTCAGGCGGAATTTGAGACGCGTTTGATCCATACTCGGAGCGCATGATCTAATTGTGGAGAACTACAATAGATATCAAAGTGTTTGGAAAGGCCCATTAATTGGGTAACCTTCAACATCCTTTCATTTCACGTATTTTCCTTTGATGCTTCGTTTGCTGCTTCAAAAAACAGTTTATTTCGTATTAGAGTTGCTATCATTCAAAACCTGTTTGTATGTACAAAAGACACTCAGTATGCCAGATAATCATTTTTAAACCACGCAAAAGACACTCCGCTTAAACTACAGAGCTTTTTTGTGGACATTGACACACCAGCAACAGGCAATCAAATTTCGCCATAAAAATGTATATGAAACCACTTGTATTTACGATACTGTATGGACTCTAGAACAATAGTTCTCGGCTTGATCATCACTGCGTAATGCACTCGATTCAGTGAGAATGGTCAAGAGGTGATTCAACGCACATTCGACCCATACACTCAAATTCATAGTGACTTATCAGTGCTTCAATCGTCATACCTACTTGCCTCCCCGAGAAGTCTGGTACCAATTTTGCCGACCCTAGGGGATGTAAGGCTTGTTGAGCTCGAAGCACTGAGTCGAACCAATGACCGTGTGAAGACTGCAGCCGCATCTTAATTACACCGCCATATGGCTTTTGTTGTGAGACTATGGGTTAAATGGTATTTAATGTTATGGTGGTTCTTTTCTGTTAAACCGCCACGAAACGAATAAAGGACTATCTTTCACTGGACAGGAATGTTTTCAAAGACGTTATCAATCATTCAAAAGCTTAAATCGCGAATTACATAGCTCGCTAATAAACATCAGCTATAGAATCTTGGCTTGAGAATTTCATCGATTATGAGCAGAAGAGTTATTAGAATTAGTACAAAAAAATATCCATTCTGCAGAAAATACTGCCGAGATCTCTAAATTTACATTACGCTAATCCACCTTTTTAATAGGGAAAAGAATCACTATCATACTCTTAAATCTGTTGAAACTAGAGCCGTTTCGAGTTCCTACGGCTTCTTCACAAACACGTCTGATTTGGGACTTCACACGCATTTTAGAGTACACTCAAATTTGAAGGAACCTTCTTTCGTCAATGAAACTTCTATGAGGTCATTCGATAGCTCAATGAAACACTTCTTCTTACTTTGGGCTGGCCTTGACACATAAAACATTCTGAGTAAACTGTAGTCAATCACAAGTAGAGTAATCCAATTTTTTTCAAGTTCAGAGAGTTACATCCTTGGGAAAAAACAAATTGTTGGCGGCTTTATTGGGGTTGCCGAATTTTTTTAGGGCCTTTTTGTGAAAATGCAGTTGAAAACACACATATTTTGTCCATGTAGGATCTTCTGCAATGAAGTTTTATTGGAAATGTCACTAGTAAAGTTGTGGTGGAGTGCCGAAGAGAGCACGCTATTCATCATTAGCGTGGAGATACTTCTTCTTCAAAAAAGATTAACATTCATCGCATCTCTTCACATTCTAACGCATTTCTTGACCGTCCTTGTCACAAACATACAGTTTCTAAAAACTTAACATTTTATACATGTCATATTCGACTGACAATTCTGTCTATCTATGAACAGCATTTTCAACAATTTTCTTCAAGTAGCTTAACTACACGTGTGCAGTGTCACTTAAACGTGGCTGAATTCGGACTTTTCTCACGCAGTCCTTGTCAGATTCTCTCCAGGTGTTCATCAAACATAATATGGCGAGATCAACTTGAAGAACAAGATCAAACTTGTATCGACTTGAACATGTGGAATCAAGATAGTGTGCGTAACAGAGGAATTAAAAAAAAATAAACGTAAAGATCTATCATATTTCTCTCGTAAATTATCTTGTGGGGATACATACGACCGGCGCACACTTAGTTAAAAAAAGCATAACAGACAAAAAAACCAGCAGAAGCGCTTTCCTGAGCCGTTTGCTATGACGATCAAACCACCGTGCCATGGTCAATTCATGGTGTCGAAGCTCGAGCTTTTCCGTTTATATATGTCATCTGACAGACGTCTTTGCGTGTTTTCCTGGTGCTGTGTATTATCGATAGACCTCCATCTTATTGGCATTCACTTTATAGTTAGAGTACTGTGGTCGTGTTTGGTCGGTGTTCTTCAGTCCAGACTTACTCGGCCTGTGTTGACTGCTTCTTTCATGTCTGATGTGTTCTCTATTTTCGCGACACGGTCCTGGGTGTATGGGGTAACGGTCCTCGGATCTTCCGCTTCGTTTGACGTGAGGTTGTGGGTGACGGACGTTGTGCTGGATGGCCTTCTTACGTATTCTAACGCTTATCGCTGTAGAGAGACTGGCGTCTCTATTCACTCTGTGAGCGCCTGCTTCAGCCAGACGAGAGCAGCGTTTGCTTTACACTAACGGGGGCCGAGCTGATTTCTGTGCATTCCTGGCTAGCGCAGGCGACCGCCTCAGGCTTTTTTTGCGCGTGTGCTGCATTTACGTTCTCTGGCGGATTGTGGTATCGGAGCAATCGTTTTCGTTCGTGTATGGTCGGATCTGCGAAACAGGGCTGATATGAGCGCATGGCGGGCATCTGAGGAACGGTATTTGTGCGGCGTCTTGATGTTACTCGAGTGGCTTCACTGGACACGCTTTGCATTAGCTCTTAAGAAACACTTTTTTTCTCTCTCTCAGAACCTGCTCTGTGTTTTTCCTCCCCTTGCTTCAGACTTTCAAGCGCTATTGAACTGTTCTGCAGGGTGTCGTTTTTGCAGTGGTTCATGTCTAAGGGTGAGTTTCACACGTGATCCTAGGGATGACAGTACGTTGAGACTGATCATTCTAGCTAGTAAGTATGTCTCGTCTTTCGGCGCCTGTGTTATTACGCTGAGGGGCCATATCGGCTACTGTGTATCTGATTTTGCCATATATTAATGCTGGTTAACTGTCTCTCAGTACGGAGGTGTGATCGCGTCTGTTCGTGTTAAGATATGTGCTATGGTTGATGAGCTTCGTATTTGCGTTGTGTGTCTGCAGTTCTGTTGAAAGTAAATCCAAGTTCCAAAATCCTCGCTGCGACATTAGTTATATAATGGTGTACATACAGCTGGTGTGCGTGTGGATCTAAGTAGCACCTTTGCTTGGCTTAGGCAAAATTACTTACGCCTCCGTACGGGTAGTGCGCAAGCGCAGCATGTCTCAAATAGCGTGGTGTGCAATACTCCCGGATCCAATCTGCTGAAGATTGGTGGTTTGAGGGCAGCAGTACAGGGCTATCAGTCAGTAAGACTCAAGCTGACCGTAAGCAATGAGTGTGGTGGGCAGATATTTGGAAGGAACCATGGTGGTGTAAGTGGTGGGTACCGGCCGGTCGGCGCGGGTGTGACATATACACGGACATCGGATGAATGCGGCATGATTCGACCGCACGTCTGGGTGAGGTCGTTAGTCTTTGTGCTCAGGCACTTTGCTTGCCACTTGAGTACGTTTCGAAGTCTCTAACTTACTATGGGACCAAGTTCTGCCAGTCGTCGCTACTTTTTCCTGGCTTGCAAGGTCGCTATGTGTGCAAATCATATCTCAATAGTCCCGGTACAGATTGATCGCAAGCCTTCTTCATTAGATCTGGTTTGTATTGGGGATTCCGTGTCTCAGGCGTGTAAGATACGTGCGTTTATGGGCTTTCACTCTCATGAGATGCCTGTTCTTTGGTGTTCTGATTCCCTCTACTAAGGTATATGTAGACGTGACCCGCTGGCTAAGGTGAATACATGTGAGTGCTGCTGTAAGGCTTTGCGATGAAAGTAGTCCAGAAAAGTTAGCGTATTACTTGCCATAGTATGGCATATGAGTGACCCTTATTTAATGGTTTAGACTTATATATGTCTAGATCGAGCGTATCATTATTGGATTTTGCATCACGCGAGGTCCATCAAACGCATATGATGTTAATGTGTGATAAGACTCATTAAGTGGGCGAAAATTAAGACTAGAGTTTGCGACATGTCACAGTGGTGCAAGAGGTTTGTCCTCCTTCGTGGCGTGTGCATCGTGCCACTGTGGTGCATCAAATAGTAAAGAGAAGATCCTAATATTGTGGCAGGCGCTGTTGTGAGTGCACCTACGTAGAAAACTCACATAAACGAGTGAGTAAAAAACGATCTCGGGTCGGGTCGGTCGTCCTAGGATGGGGGGGATCAATTGAGATCCTGACATTATGATTTACCTGGTTATCGCGTCGCTTTCCCCCGGTGTGCCGTGTGTGTCGGATAATCGGCTATTAGATTGTAGCTTGTGCAATTAAACTATTGTTGGCAAGAGAAGAAAATTCGAACACACGGTCGTGGCAATTGGCAACATCCTGGTCGCGAAACCATCGGCTGCGGAGGAGATAAATTCTTAGCCGTGCAATAAGTTTGGTGGTTCTGTTGCGCTGGCACGACTATAAAATGCTGCTGAGTGCACTACGTGGAAAAAGTCACTGTCGAGTGTGTGCCCGTGTATATTGACTTGCTCGAACAGAGCAATGACCTGACAGCTGGCCAGAAAAAGCGTCTGTGCGTAGTTAACATACATGAGTGTGCTTAGACGTTGTTTTTATACATTCAGCATTCTCGTGCTTTTGCCGATCTTTGATTCCTATTTTTTTTTACGTTAGCTAGGCTACATGGTCTTCTTATAGATCTTGGATTTGTGGTCCAACTCTTCGGCTGTTTTCGTCGGGTCTCCCTCAGAGTGCCATACATGATTTGCGTCTCGAGTGTCTCCACACCAGTTGTTCTTCTTTCAGTCGTGTTCTTCATAGTTGTCACATCAAGATGTAATCGAGTGGTGTGGATCACTGCTACGAATTAAGTGGCGGCCTCAGCGTCCCTTTATGGGGACGTCCAGCGGCCCAGTATCATTCGGCAGTTCTCCAGAATACATGACGCTTTTTCGAGCGATTGTCGACTATATATGTTCCTTCCGGTCACATTCCATCTTGCAACACACTGCATTGGTGTTATCTGATATGATATAATAGGAAAGCACAACCTTGTAACTCTTTTTGATTGTCTAGCGTAGTAGAATTTTGCCTATGTTTCTAGATTGCAGACGGCCTTCCGGGGAAGGATTACTGTGTGCATTATCGTCCAGAATTTGTATACGATTTATACCAACCTTTTAACATTCATCCTAAACTCGTTAATAGGTTGCCAATGACGCAGTGAGATACAGAAAAGTTACGAGAACCCATTCTATCTCTTTTATGAGAGATCATTTTTTGTTCGCTGGGGCAATTTTCTATAGCTGTTGAGGCTAACTAACAATTCTTGAATTCGCCTTGCAGGCAAATTTTCTGTTAGTGTTGCTGTCTCGGATAGTAGAAGACATCGGACAGTTTTTTCGTGGCACTGATACAACGTAAGTTTAATCGCCATGTGTTACACCTACGAAAACTTACGTAGAAGTGTGCAGTTAATGGCATAATATGTAATATAATGATTTGTAGTAACACTGATTTTTTTTACCATCCGTCCGCTCACCAATAATAATTTCGATTGCACTCGTATGTTGCTATTTGAACATATTTACTTTGCATTAGATTACGAGATACTAGTGTGATTTCACTCTAAAGTTATGCGCTTTTGTAATAGGTTATTTATGAACAGAGGACAAAGCGCGCGACGTCTCAATGGGCCATGAGTGCGAGATCGACATCAGACATTGCTTGCGATGCAGAGCACCTCTAACCACTGTGCCACATTCGTTCCTCGGTTTACTGACATGACGATCTACTTCTGAATGGTTTACCTCTTTACGATGTTCCTATGGACGCTTTGCATTCGTTAGTTCCAAATGAGTGCACCTCTGTTGAAGGAACAGAGTTGGTTCCATGGTTTTTTACATTTGCAGTTGAACATTCATGACACACCCGTCTGTCGCTTGGCAAAATCGGCTTTGGCCGATTATTGCCGATTTAATGGGCACTTAACTGGCATGAATTTACGTTGTTTGTCGTTAAGCAGATCCAATTGGCTTGTTAATATTATAGTGGTCACTGAGTATCAGGTAGTACTGCAGTACGATAACCTTGTCTCAGAGAGACACGGTTACCTACGCGAGCCACATAGCGGCTTGTCTTCTGTGAAATGAACTGGAAGACTAAAAACGAGTAGAAAGCGGCTGCGAAAAAAAGGCAAAACTCGTCTAATACGTCCCCATAATTACTGCTAGTCACTAAGTAAACCCTTAATTGTCAACAATTGTGGATGTTCTTAGGAAAAAAGCCTGAATTACAAGGAATTTTATGCGCAGTTTCTCATAAATTGAGCGATTAAAAGTCTAGTTGTGGGTGTTGTTATTCATAGTGGAAAATCTATTGAAGTGCCATCGGTCAGGTGGAATTTAGTAATTTTAAAGTCGAATGACAAAACTGAGATCGTACGTTATGTATAGTCAACATCCTTATTTAGGTTACTTCTAGCAGAAATCGTTTTCGCGATACTGACATCATTTGAACACACTGCCATCTGCAACTTTCACGATCATTCTCGTTCGCCAAGGCTTGATGAATAGGCTTTTTTTAGGGTTTATAAATAATTATTATATGAGATAAACATGTCAATATCGACATAGGTCATCGCGCCAGTTCCCGTTCGATTGTACATATCACCAATCTGTACCCATAGATCATCATGTCTAGTCACCACATATCAGTTGTCCGCACGCTTACATTCCTAATGGCGGCCACTAATTCTACAGGAGTAATTTTCATAACATTTGAGAATCAGATATAATTGTCCGCATTTTGTTCTCTCTTGAAGAACGGGTAGTTTAGTGATCACACTGTGTTGTGTCACTGATTAAATTTGAGTATCTGTCTTTATGGAATGAATTTTTGAAACTTACAGGAATAACAAATTGTAAATGGGTTGAATGATTTTTTTCCAGTATTGATTAGTATGTCTTGAAGTGCAGGTATTTATTGTTGAATGATCGGTTTAATTTTAAATAGTATGCTATGTTGATTCTGTTTGGTTGATAATAGGGAGAAGTTCTTTGACCCTCATTTGGAAGAAATTGTTGATGATTTATGGATTAATATGAGATAAAACGCGTTTAAGCCGGTATCTATGGTGGAATTTCTCAATACTTAAAAAGCGAACTGTGACCTTTCGTGGTGGGGACAATGGAGAAAGGGGGCTGTACACAATGCCTAAAACAGGAGTGGACTACGAGAGAATTCAGGTCTTTCGCTCAATTTTTATCGATAGTATATTATAAAATTAGCTATCATTTTTCAAAAACTAAGCTATATCGGGTAACATGTAGCATGGTTGTCTTTTAGATTTTTGCCGGAGATCACTTATACCGCTTTTATGTAACAAATTAGCTTTCCTTGTTCTGACATCGTGGAGTTAGCGCACTGCTAAAAAGAAAACACGGTCAAATGAAATATCATAATCAAGAACTTAATGGGCTCATTTATCCATCAAATACTTTCACGCGGACGTCTCTACAATTTCATCCTGCTTCAAGACACAGCGCAATGTTGAATATCGCCAAAGTGATAAAGAGGAAGTTGATCGAACTGGGCTGGGAGTTGTTGGATCATCCGTCGTACAGTAATGACTTGTCGTCTGACCATCACCTCTTCTGATCGCTGGAGCACTTCCTGAGCAGGAAGAGATCCCGACTCATCAAACCTTTGCGTTGAGGATTGACAAATTTCTTGGAAGCCAAATATTGTGAGTTCTTCGAGCGCTGTATTGATTTGGCTGCTTGAGAGATTGGCAGAAATGTGTTTAGGATGATGGCGCATACTTTGAATTGTGTTGCTGAGCAATCAAAATTAGTTCCATTCAATAAATTTGGTTTTTTTGCGCTAGTACCTAAACTTATGAAAAGACCTAGTGAAAGCCGCTATCTGTTGAGGTAATAATAAACGAAAAAAAAAACTTGACAATCGGGAAAAGTTTATGCCCCCTACAACACAGGAATTAACTTGACAATCAAAGTTCTTCAGGACGTTTTGAGATCCGGATATCAACTTATTGCTATATAGTCTCATGAATTGACAGTTGGATCTACGACAAAACAGCTCGGCTAAAAACACAAATATAGGAGAATCCCTTGAAATTAACGTAAGAAGACACAGTGAAAAGAAGTAATTGACGGGCAAACGATTGGAACAACGTTATGATGGGCGGAGTCGTACCATGTTTAGAAGATATGTAATCGCTCAATAGGTTCGGCTCTCCTCATCAGGACTCATTTCATCACGATGTTCCCCATCCATTCGTCCTCAGAAGAGAATCCTGGATTTTGATCGATGGATGATGGATTGCTTTTCATTGACCTCAAATATCACTAATTGAATCTAATTTCAAGCAACGAGAATCTCTATATGTACAGTTCTAGAATAAGCAAGAAGGAAAAAGAATTCATAGAGTGAGAATTAAGAAAATTTGTTGGCACCCAACATTATTTGTAACCAAAATAAAGAATTGCTTAAAATTTTGTAGTCGATTTTTTTTTCATTTGGGTGGCCAGTGTGATATCTATACGAAATCGATAGTTGTTATCGTGGTGTCAACAAGTCAACAAGTTAAAGATAGGGCTATTGGTAGAACGAGAAATGCGAGCGCTTGAGAAGCCACAATGGTCAATAGAACATTCATTCTGAAAATTGCAACACTTGAGAACAAAAAGAAAAGCAAACAATAGACGAAAAGAAGTGAAAGAATATCGAAAGAGGAACTGCCAGTAAATATCGGATAGGAAAGAGAAGTCTATGTACTTCAACAGCAACTGATCAAATCATTTCGAAAGATACTTCGAGGAATGTATATTTTTTATACTACTAGAAAACAATGTGTTGGCTGATTGGCGCTTTACAGAATACAAAAAAGCCTAAAAATTAGCAAGGTACGGAGAGTAGAGTTATATATATATATACTACATACATGCATATATATATATATATATATATGTATATATATAATAAAGTCCTTTTTCCATAGGAAGAGAAAAGCGTTACATGTTTGATGGTCGGTTCAGCCTGCCTATTGCGGTGGTGGAACGACCTTCCCATGAGAGCAGATCGAGAGCCCGATATCGCATATCAAATGTTAGATGTTCGATAACGTCTTCAAAGTCATGAGAAAAGGCGTACCAATATTTCACGGCTCACCTGGCTCTTCGATATTCTGTAACAAATTCAGAGCATTTTGCATTATTTCACTCTCGCTCATCCAGAACGCCTTCTTTTTCTTATGAGTTCAAATGTCATCTGAGAACTTTGGCATCTTCACAATTTTTAGATTTGTGATCGGATTATTCTCCATGAAAAGATCACAGCTATTTACTACATCGGAATTCGCTGATCTGTGGACTCAGAGTTTTTTCCAGCTAAGTCTGGTATCACTTTCGATTACTATGACGGGATAACAGACCTAGCTGGTCTAACTTGCACGAAACTGCTCTAAGTGATAGCAAGAACAGAAACTTAAATATATGAGAAATAACTAGCAAAAACGAGAAAGTTCAAAAATTTCTTTCCAACCTAATAGTTCAGTGCGTTTAATAATTCTTCTTATTATCTGCTTCGTGACTCACTAAGGGAACAGAGAATGATTAGATAATACAGACGATGAAAACTGAGCTATCTCGAGAATTTGAAACCATTTAGTTTTCATAAAGTCCTAAAGGCTTCCATTTAAGTTTTCAATTAGGAGAATTGAGTGGTGAGCAAAATACGACCTTAGGGTGGATCGAACCCTCGTTTCATCCACACCCGGAACGTGTGCTACCACTACACCACAGGTAAGCACATTGTTTTTACTTATATTGCATACAGTGAAGTTTTTCGAGAAAGCTCAGCACAAAGTCGCCACACCTCTGAGTCGAACGGCGTTACCACTGTGCGATCTATCACATATTCAAATTACTACTTTGAATCTTCTAATGCGTACGAAGTTACAAGGAAACGTGTATCACTGAGAGACTACGCTATTACAACGTAACTACTGGGCCGGCCGCATGTAACATTCGGGTCTTTCGGCGTGACCATCAGCCTGACTCTTTATACAAATTCGTCAAATAAATCCACAATTGAAGCTCTTTGGGAAACAGTGAGGATCATTGCAAAATAAAAATCACACCAAACTAACAATTCCCAAGACCGGACTGTCTATTAACCTTGGCATGCTTCATTACAATTCCTGGATATTCTTTTGACGGTTTCGGCAGTTCGCCTTCTTCTAAGTGGATTTTATTAAATAATTAAGTGCTATGATAATATTATCGTTCTGCTTTAGCTCTCTGGGAACGAAATCGAAATCTGTCGCTCGGCTCGACGCAAAACCGGATGCGGAATTTTCGTTTTATGAGGTTTTTTAGAGGTTTTTCCCTCCATTTTGCAGAAATTGTTATCTGGTTTCTACTGCTATTCTGGTGATACTTGTTGTTATATATATGACCTCATATATTTTTGGCGCATATTTGACATTTGAATGGAGAAAAAAGCGCTTGTTTACTGCACAGTCCATACCATTATTGACATTCCGTCAATTGTAAAAGTCGTACATTGAATATTACAACATGGAATTGCGAAAAAAATCGAAAGAAAATCGAAACTCCGATAATTCTTTCTCAGCCATGCATGTGGTATGTTATGGGCACTATACAATGTAATACACGTGTTTCGTCCTTTCAACCTCGTCAGTTACACGGTGCTTTACGCTTCATCAATTCCGGCGGAGAGATACCCTCTGTTAAGAAAAACCTACGCCATATCTCTTAGACGCGTCATCAAGTAAAAGAATAATTTTTTGAGGAATGAAATGATTTGGAGAGTGGTATTTTCACTTGATGGCACGTGTAAGAGAGATGGCGTTGATTTCTCTTAGCAAGGGATGTCTCTCCTCCGAAGTGACTGGAGCGTAGGGTACTGTGCAGTGACGAGGCTGGAAGGCCGAAACACGTGTATTACACTGTATATATGCTCATAATGGACACATGCATGGCTCAAGAATATCAGGCGTATAGAATTTTGGTCGCCTCAAGAAACACCGAAACGAATAAATAGTTTGTTAAAATTTTGCTTTTTGTCCAGCTCCTACCTCTCCAAATTACCCAGCTGTGACAAGGTGCATGTGATATTTCAGGTCTATCTACACGTCAGAGAACTTTTGAAGAGGAATTCAAGAGATGTATCTAGAACTGGAATGGATATATATCGACGAGTTGACGGTGCATTAAAAAAATGGTGTCGTGCCTATAAAATCTTTTCTAAGTGCAGAAATACGGGTTGAAGTGTTAAGACCCAGCAGTAAAGGGAGAGCAATTACAAATCAATGGTTCACGCAGATACAGGCACAACTTCCAAGCCAGGGACATCTCGAAGACAGAGTTGTGATGAACCAAATGCCGACTATTCCGATGCGAGAAGAAGTTTATATACTATGATAAGAGGTTAATTGGCGCTCCCTTAGGTAACAGCCGATTACAAAAGGAGACGTACAACATTGGAGTGTGCAGGAAAAAAAAGGGATCGGACTACCAGAGGATGCATACGGAAAAAAAGTCAAAAAGAAATCGATAGCCTTCCAGATTAAAAGTGGGATAATGGTACTTAGGTGGAAAGATAAAAGGGGACTCTTAATGGTTTCTACAGCGCACAGCTCCTCCGCTGATCCGACTTCGGGAACATTCGAGGTTGTGCAGAGATACAGCAGACAGAAATTGTTCGTTGATTTTGCCGAGCAAATGGAATGAGTTCGTACTGCTTATACATTAGGAGACATTCAAGTGATGCGTACTTCTGCTGGTTCTTGCTTTGCAGTTTGTAACTTTACAGTTTAGATGCATACGTCTAGTCTTCCGCTTATCCACTTTGAATGTTTGGTGAACGTCTAGATAATCTTAGAGACCACATGCAGAGTCTAGGTTTGTCGAATTCAGGAAACAAGTTCATCTTGGCTGCATACACAACACAGTGCTTCAGAGCTCACAAAAGCCGGTTCATGAGAGAGCCTCCAGAAGTCTGCCGAGTTCAAAATGCTGTATAGAATGCTATAAATAGTTGGAAGACGATGAAATTGCTATACACCCTCGAAAAACGCTTGGTAAGGAAGTACGAGGTTTAATCAATGTTTGAAGCATCCTTAATTTAAAGTTTTCAGCTGAATTGTGACTGTAAGCAGTTTGATACTCGACCAAGTGGCTGTGTGCTCTAGGCGTACACTTCATATCGTAGGTGTGATAATAAATTGCAAACTAAATCACAATGTACCAGGTGTTGACTGTTCACGACATAATAATTGTTAATTGTCAGAAGCACAAATGCTATGGTAGAAAGACAAATTGTTTACTAATATTCCTTCGACGAGCATGATAATTACGGAGCCGATACATATTATGCGTATAGTATGATGTATCAAGATATGTAATATGATATTTAATATGATGTATTATGATGTGATATATGATGATGTAGTTTGTATACATTATATAATATATAATGCACAAATCACACTTTATTATTGTATCAAATCTGTGCATATGAGTTCGATTGCGAAAATATTTTTCGGGCAGGTATTCACAATAGAAAAAGATTTACAGTACAGAACCGCGATAATAGCTTGACAACGAAAGTTTTCAGTTTAGCAATATTGAAACGTTGGCGATATCCCCAAATCAATTCTCAGCAGCAATTCAAATCAATTCCGTTTAGTTCCTTTTCCATCTGTCTTTTCATTGCGCAGAAGCGTACTTGATTTCGCTTTTTCATAAACTTTTGGAACGATCCTATTTCTCTCACTAATGTCTTTGTTACTTATCATATCACTTTCTTCAAAATGTGCTGAGGCCGTTGTTTGTGATTATTATACTGGAACTCAGAATCTCTAAAACTTCATGGTTGAAGGTCAATCGAAACATGAGAGAGAGTTGACATGCCATTTTTGCGCTGTTTGATATAGGCCGGTAAACATAACTACCGGTTATTGACCTAGAAGAGATTTTCAGTAACTATATCACATTTGTGGAACAATTTAACTTACAACAAAAGTTGAATATGGTGCTGAGACCAAAACGAGACCATGAACTGATTCGGAAAACTTACAACCCGAATCAAACGCTTATGGTTAAAGCAGCGTGAATCAAAATTACTTTTGGCCATCTTCGTTGTTCACGCTTCGATATAAAATTATGATGAAGGCGGACCGTTTATAGCGATTGAAGAAAGTTTTCCGGTAGCACCACACATTTTTTACGAAAGTTGTTGAATAAAGGTACTATTTTATTATCTTTCTTCTTACCCTATCACACAAAACGCACGATCTCCAGAATATCTTCGTATTAACATCATTCTTAACCTTTCAAGGACCATGGGAGTCACCTTACTACTCACTGCGCGACGTCAAATCTTACTCAGCTACCGTATATGGCGACGTCTCGTCCAGTGGAGAAGCAGAAAGACGGCCAGACACGCATGCACATACGTGCACAGCCACAAGCAACCAAAAAGACCCATCAATCGAAAAGGAGTACGATCGATCGGAAAAAAGATACCAGCCTCATGAAGCTTGAAAAAAAAAGATTAATTCTTCATTCTTTCATCTTACAGTTTTATATTTTCAATACGCCGAGGTTTCAAGAAAGCCGGTCTTTCGAGTTGTTACAGAACTCTGATCG
This sequence comes from Parelaphostrongylus tenuis, assembly GCA_019055375.1. Classification (NCBI taxonomy): domain Eukaryota; kingdom Metazoa; phylum Nematoda; class Chromadorea; order Rhabditida; family Metastrongylidae; genus Parelaphostrongylus; species Parelaphostrongylus tenuis. Next base: position 5,689 of record JAHQIW010006928.1, on the reverse strand, counting down.
ATCTTACTTGATTTGGTGAAGAAGATTTTAGTTTGCTCAAAATTCAGCGTGATTCTCAAAAATGCTAGAAAGAGCAGACTTCACGAATTTGAAGTATTATGAATGATGGTTATGGTTCTTTGTGATTAGGAGGGAACAAACGAAAAACCGAAGTCGTTCGCTGGAGAAGAACGTTTCATAGGAGTGTTAGTAACCAGTCGAAGGCTAAGACCTGAGGCTACAGCGGCACTTCGTCAATTTTTCATCACAATTCTTTATAACAGTGCAACATTCAAAATAAAAAAATGTTTCATAGAACCACGTGTTTTTTCTTTCTTTCTCTCATCTCGCTTATATTTCGTTAGACAAGACTCCTTCATTAGAGTGGAAGTAGTCATTGATAGCACGATCTTCGAAAAACTGAAAAATATGCTTGCTTTTTAGAAGCTCTTTTGATCTTTGATCTCCCCTGATCTCTTGATCTGTGCTCCAGACTTCTCCGGACAAAGCTTATTCTTCAGACTACTAGTGATCACCTCATAGCGCAATGTCTCCTAATTCCAGCGACATGTTTATTTCTGAAAATACGGTTTAGAAGGAAAAATTAGATTGAATTTTGCACTTTCGGCAGCTTACTGGGATTTCGACAAGACAAGGCTTATCACAGGAGGCGCGACAAGGGCGGGGCGAGCGAGGCGGCCGATAAGGTGTTATTCAATGGAGAATTTTATCTCCGCTTTGAAAGAAACTCCAGATCAAAAAAAACATCTTGGTAATACAGACGGTTTGTTATAGATTGTTAATAACTTTTTGATCGCTAAAGCTTTGAAAGAGTATTAATTTCTAACTTTGTAATGAACATTGTTCGAAAAACTTAAAATTAAAGACATCTTGTTGAACCTGACCAGCTGGGATCGAATGCGGGACAGAAAACGGAATGAGCTGGACGGTTTAATGACTAATTATATACTTGGCCAAAGGTTTCAGACTGACAAAAACGATGTTAAGAAGCATGTTGGAGCTAAAACAACGCTTCAAATCAAGCCAATTCGATGAACTTAAACTGGATACAAGAACAAGCACGAGGCCGCAGAATTAATCACCTAATGGCCTCCGAAAAAAGGGAATAGTTCAGGGTTTTCTTGATGAGCAGATGCAAGGTTGTTAACCGTAATCTATTATATATTCCACGATGCGATGTAACAATGGCTAACGTTTCGGCAGCGTCGTATAATTCGAGTCGTTTCGTTGTTTTCAAGTCATCCGTCGCACAGAGTCTTGCTTAAGGTAGGAATATGCTTGGAAAAAAACCATTAACCTGATCTATGAATCAGACACATTGCTATGTCACGCAAATTTTTAAACGGCTAATCTCCAATGAATAATCGGAAGATTAAAAGCAACGAAACAGCTCAAAACAAAGCAATACCGTCAAACATAAAAAACTATTATACCTTTCCTTCGAGTGCTTTATTAAGACCACGCTCAAATTTCAATAGATCCTGTCATTATTATTTGAGCCAACATGTCATGTGGTCTGGTAAAGGCTCTTGTACAGCTAGAGACACGTGTTTCGTCCTTACAGACTCATCAGCCGGGCAGAACCCGTCGTCTGTCGATCTTAAAAAAAAAAAACATCATAAAAAAAATCAAAAAAAAATCATAGAAAACTCAAAAAAAATAAAAAAAAATAAAAGAAAAATAAAAAAAAATACAAAAAATAAAATGAAATAAAAAAAATAAAAAAAAATAAAAAAATAAAAATAAAAAAAAATTTAAAAAAATCATAAAATCATAAATCATAAAAAACTATTTATTGTACTGACTGATATTTGAGAAATTCCACTGTCAACAACCTGACACCTCTTCATCATGAAAACTCTGAACCACAATGTTGACTAATACGATACAATTAATGGTATTATCTTTGTCCACCAGCATATGAAATCTCTTCCTGGTTTGCTTCACTGCATATGTATGGAAATGCCTGAAAGAATAGAAAAAAGAGAGTGAGAAATCTAACCCTGGCCATGGTCGTCCCACAACGTAGGCGATAAAGATGATGCACTGCGGATAATAACAGAATGTATGGATGTGTAAGCACAGCAAGCACATTAAATGCACATCCGAAAACGGCCGTCTTTAACAGAAGACGGTCCATCGGGGGATCATAACATATTTGCTTACAGTTCGTTATGAGCTGCGAAATGTGCCACGGTAGCAAATCCGTCAAAACCCTCGAAAAGCATAGAAAGCATCAAAAAGCATTAAAAGCAAATAGAGAAATATTAAAAGGGAGGTTCAATAGTATTGCTCACATCCTCCGCTTCTCGTTCAAGATTGATCACCGTCACAATGCCAATTAGTACTTCACCGGCTTTTACACCTCCGACGCCTGATGCAGACTATGTAAGTGAACGAGAAAGAGCCTGAAAAGCAACGAATGAGCTCTCCGACTTGTAATCTATTTCTTATCATCTGAATGAGTCAGCAAAACCTACTTTATAGATAAGTACTAACACATCTGTCATCAATTTCAACATTCTCGAAACGTAAAAAGTATGACAAGCAGGGATAGAAATGAAGTCTACATTATCCGATCATTTCGTAAAATAAACCTTTGCAACACTGAACAGCTGATTAGCATATGGCACAAGTACATCGTCGATATCAGTGCTCATTTCGCCGCAGCTTTGATATTAGGATTCAGCTAAAATTAAAGTTTACTTAGATCAGAGGGATTTAGTGATATCTCCCTTCAAAATAATCCTATACATAACAAATGTTTGGTGCCTTCAAAGAAGAAGAGTTAATGCCTTGAAATTGACATATACAGTGAAATGCTGTTTGAGAGCAATGACTGGGATGGAGGACTCTGCTGAGCCATACGAAGCAAACGTATTTCCGTCAAAGTCACAATATCGTAGATAACAAGACGTGATGACAGTGGGACGACTAAGTACCTTGAATACATCGCTAAGTATCTGACGAACTTTTCTTTTTTTTTTTGGATAAAACTCGAAAGAAGTTCGTGTCTTTCTCCGGAATCGAAGGCTATCATTTCGGCAATTTCGCCTCTTTCAAAGCCCTTTCAATACTTTTTAAGGGAGATCAAGTGTGTGCTATCACACTTTGATTCTTACTTAGGTACTGTACGGTCCATTTTCACGAATTGTGCGGATGTCAACAATGAAAATGTGCTAGTTTAGGTGTTTCGTTTTCGGAGCGCCGAGATGAGCCTGGCTCGAAGCTTCTCAGGTTGTCAGTACATTACAGCAGTCACCTGCCTTTGTGAATAAGAAGGAGATTATCACCTTACGACCAGTAGCTACCAAGGCGGCGGTCATTCCTAGTAACATTAGCTCTTTCCTGGGCATTCCGAGAGGAAACGTCGGCCCCATTCTCACTATTCTCACACCGGATAACCTCGCTGGAGATTTGAACTCCCCACTGCTTGGTTGTGTTTCTACACATAGTGTTTTTCAAAATAAAGCGTTTACAAACTCTTCATCGTTCACTGGTTGTTCGTAAAACAACATGCAAATACGATAAACAAGCCTAGAACATGGGCCCATAACGAATAAAAAATCTTATAGAATCATTGGTGAGTCATCTTATACGATTATTTATCTGAATGTGTGAATGATACTGATTTACTTGATTACGGGCAACCAGTGACTGCAAAAGTGTTGGTAAACGAAGAAGGCATTGTGTAGAAACATCAAATAAGGAAGCAACTTCATCCAACTTGCTAATGATTTTATACGATTTTTTTATTTCAATGTGTATAGGATACTGGTGTTCTATAAGTGGCTCTCGTATTTCTATGATGTTCTGCAAACAACGAGTGAACGATGAAGCGTTTGTAAACGCTTCATATCGAAGCATTTGTTAGGTAGAAGTCAGGCACGTTTAGGACCGACAAAGGTTAGGTTTATGGGTGTTTTGCAGGCTTTGTTGGATGGGGTAAAGTTGTTAACAAAGGATCTAGTTAAACCTGTTTTAATTCGGATTTGGTGTTTCTGTTTCTTGTGCATGCGATTTCAAAAAATGGAGGTATTGTTGGTGCTCGTTCGATTCACTCGATGACTAACGAGACGACAGGTGAATCAGCTCTTTTCAAGTGATTGTAGCCTCCGAGAAAAGACTTGGTCAGACCGAACGAATCCAACGGAGCGCGTTTCCAGATAGGTAGATGTGTTGAAAATACCGCCTTCTACAGAGGATGTGAGTTTTCGGATTCAGGTACTTAAGAAACAGCAACTCCACCTTGCCACAGAGACGGTACTTTATATGCTGACAATGATGTTTCGTTTGCCTCATGGAGATTTCTTCCATACTATTTCAGAATTTCGAAATATCTTATTATTTGAGCCAACATGTCATAAGGTCTGGTAATGGGCTCTTGTACAGCCCGATGCACGTTTTTCTGCCTTACAATCTCGTCAGTCCGGCAGAACTCGTCGTCCAGACCACATGACATGTTGGCTCAGATTATGATTATAAGTTATCTTGAAATTTGAGTGTGGTCGCAATAAAACACTCGAAATAAAATATAATATTAATAAATTACCAATCAAGGAGCAGTCAAGTGCAAAACATTGTATGTTTGGTGATAATTTCACTTGAACTACAGTGTAAATCGTTCGTCGTCGCTACCTCTCTATAGGGAGAGTAGGGCTCTTGAGAGGATTGTCTAAAAAGACTAAAAGACGCAGGCTTCTGCCCGACTGACGAGATTGTAAGGTTGAAACACATGTATGGGGCTGTACAAGAGCCCATTACCAGATCACATGACATGTTGGCTCAGATAATAATTATAAGATATGCTGAAATTTAAGCGTGGTTTAAATAAAACACTCAAAATAAAGGTATTTTAGAATTCATCTGTTCACTTCGTTTATCGTATTGGCGCTGTGCATCCTCATTGCTACAAAAGCGGCATTTTATAAAGTGGTCTAAATTGTGAAAATAGGTGAATTAGTAGTGGTATTTGTGAGGTGTCTTAGACTAGTGAACTAGAAGAAGCCGATGAACCGTGTTCGCCTGACGATCTGAAGTCGTTCAACAGATGTGCTCAGGCAGTATAGAAAAAACCTATGCAGAACTTGCAGACCGCTTCCACAGTTACTTCATAGATTAAACGCTTTGTAGATGCTTTTGCTACTACTCAATCTAGTGTTTATTGTCTAAATGTGTGCAGCATCTCAAATAGATCTGTCCATGAATTAATTAACTTCTGATTTTCTACAGGTGCATGAAAACAGTCAACAGTCCACACGCGGCTGCACTATCATCTCCGAATGAGTACTGGGCGCCTCCAATACTAGAACCGTCATAAAGCAAAATTGGGCACATTTCGGTGAGAGATATAGGTCACAGTCGTTCTTTCAGGCCGGAGAATGTCTCCATATAAAACTCTCAATAGTGTGCTTGTCTCTCATACTCTAAAAGATCATCGTCAATCGGCTGCTTTTAAACTGGGCTAAAAAATGTAATATAGCCTGGGAGAATGTTTTAAGCTTTTCCAAGGTTGGTACCAAGACAGCGGGAACGTCACCTGATCACGCGGTTTTCACTAATTTCCAGGGCGATGGCTTACGCGACTGTCATGATGATTGTAACATTACCTTTTTAAAAACATTCTAACGAAAAGTAGTATTATATTATTTGTAAGAGCGCATAAGCATCGATTGAAAATCAGTGAAGA